>CM070874.1:9835000-10000000 GCA_036365515.1 Torymus aiolomorphi | reverse complement strand
ATAGCGGATAATAGAGGAAAAATACCGTGTAAAAATAATCTCTCATGAGTTTATTAATTTAAGACAAATTTTTATGGCTAATATTTCTTCCAGATGTTGCTATTGCCTTGCAAAAAAATTGGCGATATGAAATTCGGTCCGGAACCACTCGCTTGGGGGGCGCAAAACGGCCAAAATAGCGGAAAATACACGAAAATTACTGCAGGAAAAATCATCTCTCTCAAATTTATTAATTTATGACAAATTATATCGCTGAAATTACTTCAAGATGTTGCCATAACTTTGTAAACAAATTGCCGATATGAAAATCGACCTGGGAAACTTTTCGCTTGGGGATGCAAAAGGGGATAAAATAGTGGAAAATAGACGAAAAATACCGTGTAAAAATCATCTCCCGTGAGTTTATTAATTTAAGACAAATTTTATGGATGATATTTCTTCCAGATGTTGACCATTGCCCTGCAAAAAAATTGGCGATGATATGAAATTCGGTCCGCAAGTTCTCACATGGGGGGTGCAAAGGGGCTAAAGGAGCGGAAAATACACGAAAATAACGAGAAAAAAATCATTGCTCGTGAGTTTATTAATTTAAGACAAATTTTATCGCTGAAATTACTTCCAAAAGTCATTATAGCATTGTAAAAAAATTGGCGATATGAAATCAATGCGGAACCTTTTCTGCTTGGGGGGGTGCAAAGGGGCCAAAATAGCGTGAAAATACGCACAAATCACCAAAAAATCATGACTCGTAAGTTGGTTAATTTAAGACAAATTTTATCGTTGAAATTATTTCCAGATGTTGCCATTGCCTGCGAAAAAATTTGCGATATGAAATTCAGTCCGGAACTTCTCGCTTGGGGGGGTGCAAAGGGTCAAAACAGCGGAAAATACACACGAAAAATACTGTAAAAAATCATCTCTGGCGAGTTTATAAATTTATGACAAATTATATCGCTGAAATTACTTCAGATGTTACATACCTTTGTAAACAAATTGGGGATATGAAATTCGATCCGGAATCTTTCGCTTGGGGTGCAAAGGGGCCAAAAACAGCGGAAAATACTCGCAAAACACCGAAAAAATCAGTTCCCGTGAGATTATTAATTTAAGACAAATTTTATGGCTGAAATTACTTCATGATGTTGCCATAGCTTTGTAAACAATTTGCTGATATGAAAATCGACCTGGAATATTCCCTGTCAGGGGGGTACAAAGGGGCTAAAATAGCGGAAAATAGACGAAAAATACCGAGAAAAAAATCGTTTCTCGTGAGTTTATTAATTTTAGACAAATTTTATCGCTGAAATTACTTCCAGATGTTGCCATAAGCTTTGTAAACAAATTGCTGATATGAAAATCGACCTAGAAACTCCCGCTTGGGGGTGCAAAGGGCCTAAAATAGCGGAAAATAGACGAAAAAAATACCGATGTAAAAGCATCTCTCGTGAGTTGATCAATTTAAGACAAATTTATCGCTGAAATTACTTCCAGATGTTGCCATAGCTGTGTAAACAAATTGCTGATATGAAAATTGACCGGGAAACTCCCGCTTGGGGGTGCAAAGGGCCTAAAATATCGGAAAATAGACGAAAAATACCGTGTAAAATCATCTCTCGTGAGTTGATTAATTTAAGACAAATTTTATAGCTGAAATTACTTCCAGATCTTGCCATTGCCTTGCAAAAAAAATTGGCGATATCAAATTCAGCTCCGGAACCTCTCGCTTGGGGGCGCAATGGGGCCAAAATAGCGGAAAATACACGAAAAATACGGTGAAAAAATCATCTCTCGCGCAGAGTTTATTAATATAAGACAAATTTTGTCGCTGAAATTACTTCAAGATATTGGAATTGCCTTGCAAAAAAAAATTGGCGATATGAAATTCGGTCCGGACCCTCTCGCTTGGGGGGGCGCAAAGGCCAAAATAGCGGAAAATACATGAAAAATACGGTGAAAAAATTATCTATCGCGAGTTTATTAATATAAGACAAATTTTATCGCTGAAATTACTTCAAGATGTTGCCATAGCTTTCTATAAAAAAATTGGCGATATGAAATTCGGATCCGGAACCTTTGTCGGCAAGAGTGCAAAGGGGCCAAAATAACGGTAAATACTCACAAAACATCGAAAAAATCAGTTCCCGTGAGTTTATTAATTTAAGACAAATTTTGCGGCTGAAATTACTTCATGTGATGCTGCCATAGCTTTGTAAACAATTTTGCTGATATGAAAATCGACCTGGAGACTCTCGCTTGGGGGAGGTACAAAGGGGCTAAAAATAGCGGAAAATAGACGAAAAATACCGAGAAAAATCGTTTCTCGTGAGTTTATTAATTTAAGACAAATTTTATCGCTGAAATTACTTCCAGATGTTGCCATAGCTTTGTAAACAAATTGCTGATATATGAAAATCGACCTAGAAACTCCCGCTTGGGGGTGCAAAGGGCCTAAAATATCGGAAAATAGACGAAAATACCGTGTAAAATCATCTCTCGTGAGTTGATTAATTTAAGACAAATTTTATCGCTGAAATTACTTCAAGAGGTTGCTATAGCTTTGTAAACAAATTGCTGATATGAAAATCTACCTGGAAACTCTCGCTTGGGGGGGTGCAAAGGGGCTAAAATAGCGGAAAATGGACGAAAAATACCATGTAAAATCATCTCTCGTGAGTTTATTAATTTAAGACAAATTTTATGCCTGATATTTCTTCCAGATGTTGCCATTACCTTGCAAAAAAAATTGGCGATTTGAAATCGATCGGGGAAGCTCTCGCTTGGGGGGCGCAAAGGGGCCAAAATATGCGGAAAATGCACGAAAATACGGTGAAAAATTATCACTTTCGAATTTATTAATTTATGACAAATTATATCGCTGAATTTACTTCAAAATGCTGCCATAGGTTTGTAAAAAAAATTGGCGATATGAAATTCAGTCCGGAACATCTCGCTTGGGGGCGCAAAGAGGCAAAAAAAAGCTGAAAATACACGAAAAATGCGGTGAAAAATCATCATCTCGCGAGTTTATTAACATAAGACAAATTTTGTCGCTGAAATTACTTCAAGATGTTGCCATAGCTTTGTAAAAAAAATTGGCGATATGAAATTCGATCCGGAACCTTTCGCTTGGGGGGTGCAAAGGGCCTAAAATACCGGATAATAGACGAAAAATACCATGTAAAATAATCTCTCGTGAGTTTATTAAATTAAGACAAATTTTATGGCTTCTGATATTTCTTCCAGATATTGCCATTGCCTTGCAAAAAAAAATTGGCGATATGAAATTCAGTCGGAACATCTCGCTTGGGGGCGCAAAGGCAAAAATAGCTGAAAATACACGAAAAACGCGGTGAAAAAATCATCTCTCGCGAGTTTATTAATATAAGACAAATTTTGTCGCTGAAATTACTTCCAGATGTTGCCATTGTCTTGCAAAAAAAATTGGCGATATGAAATTCAGTCCGGAACTTCTCGCTTGCGGGGGGTGCAAAGGGGTCAAAACAGCGGAAAATACGCGAGCATACCGAGAAAAAATTCATTCCTCGTGAGTTGGTTAATTTAAGACAAATTTTATCGCTGAAATTACTTCTAGATGTTGCCATTGCCTTTGCAAAAAATTGGCGATACGAACTTCAGTCCTGAACATCTCGCTTTGGGGGCGCCAAGGGGCAAAAAATAGCTGAAAATACACGAAAAATGCGGTGGAAAAATCATCTCTGAGTTTATTATATCGAACAAATTTTGTCGCTGAAATTACTTCAAGATGTTGCCATAGCTTTGTAAAAAAAATTGACGATATGAAATTCGATCCGGAACCTTTCGCTTGGGGGGTGCAAAGGGGCCAAAATAGCGGAAAATACTCGCAAAACACCGAAAAAAATCAGTTCCGTGAGTTTATTAATTTAAGACAAATTTTATGGCTGAAATTACTTCATGATATTGCCATAGCTTTGTAAACAATTTGCTTGATATGAAACTCGACCTGGAGACTCTCGCTTGGGGGGGTGCAAAGGGGCTAAAATAGCGGAAAATGTGACGAAAAATACCGTGTAAAATCATCTCTCGTGAGTTGATTAATTTAAGACAAATTTTATGAAGCTGAAATTACTTCCAGATATTACCATTGCCTTGCAAAAAAATTGGCGATATGAAATTCGGTCCGGAACCTCTCGCTTGGGGCGCAAAGGGGCCAAAATAGCGGAAAATACACGAACGGTGAAAAAATAATCTCTCGCGAGTTTATTAATTTAACATTGTAAATTTATCGCTGGAAACATTCGATACGTCATTACCGCAAAAAAATTGGCGATATGAAATTCAGTCCGGTCCATCTCGCTTGGGGGGCGGCAACAAAATAGCGGAAAATACACGAAAAATACGGTGAAAAAATTATCTTCGCGAGTTTATTAATATAACATTGTATCTTTATCGTTGAACATTTAAGATGTTGCCATCGCTTTGTAAAAAATTGGCGATATGAAATTCAGTCCGAACCTCTCGCTTAGGCAAGGCCAAAATAGCGGTAAATAAATTGGCGAATTGAAATTGATCGGGAAGTACTCACTTGGGGGGTGCCAATGGTCTAAAATAGCGGAAAATACACGAAAAATACGGTGAAAAAATCATCTCTCGCGAGTTTATTAATTGAAGACAAATTTTATATCTGAAATTACTTCCAGATATTGCCATTGCCTTGCAAAAAAAATTGGCGCTATGAAATTCAGTCCGGAACCTCTCGCTTAGGGGGGCAAAGGGGCCAAAATAGCGGAAAATACCGAATAAAAATCATGTCTCGTGAGTTTATTAATTTAAGACAAATTTTAAGGCTGATATTTCTTCCAGATCTTGCCATATCCTTATAAAAAAATTGGCGATTTGAAATTCGATCCGAAAGCTCTCACTTGGGGGGTGCAAATGGGCTAAAAGAGCGGAAAATACACGAAAAATACCGAGAAAAAATCCATTCTCGCGAGTTTATTAATATAAGACAAATTTTATCGCTGAAATTACTTCAAGATGTTGCCATCGCTTTGTAAAAAAATTGGCGATATGAAATTCAGTCCGGAACCTCTCGCTTAGGGGGCAAAGGGGCCAAAATAGCGGTAAATACTCACAAAACACCGAAAAAAAATAATGTCTCGTGAGTTTATTTATTTAAGATAAATATTATGGCTGATATTTATTCCAGATCTTGCCATAGCCTTACAAAAAAAAAATTGGCGAATTGAAATTCGATCGGGAAGTACTCACTTGGGGGTGCCAATGGTCTAAAATAGCGGAAAATACACGAAAAATACGGTGAAAAAATCATCTCTCGCGAGTTTATTAATTGAAGACAAATTTTATATCTGAAATTACTTCCAGATATTGCCATTGCCTTGCAAAAAAAATTGGCGCTATGAAATTCAGTCCGGAACCTCTCGCTTAGGGGGGCAAAGGGGCCAAAATAGCGGAAAATACCGAATAAAAATCATGTCTCGTGAGTTTATTAATTTAAGACAAATTTTAAGGCTGATATTTCTTCCAGATCTTGCCATATCCTTATAAAAAAATTGGCGATTTGAAATTCGATCCGAAAGCTCTCACTTGGGGGGTGCAAATGGGCTAAAAGAGCGGAAAATACACGAAAAATACCGAGAAAAAATCCATTCTCGTGAGTTGATTAATTGAAGACAAATTTTATCGCTGAAATTACTTCAACATGTTGCCATAGCTTTTTAAAAAATTGCCGATAACGAAAATCGATCCGGAACCTTTGCTTGGCGAGTACAAAGGGGCTAAAATAGCGGAAAATAGACGAAAAATACCGTGAAGAAATCATCTGTCATGAGTGTATCAATTTAAGACAAATTTTATGGCTGACACTTCTTCCAGATGTTGCCATTAGCTTGCAAACAAAATTGGCGATATGTCATTCGGTCCGGAACATCTCGCTTGGGGGGGGGGGGGGGCGTAAAGGGGACCAAAACAGCGGAAAATGCACGAAAAATACGGTGAAAAAATCATCTCTCGCGAGGTTATTAATTTAAGACAAATTTTGTCGCTGAAATTACTTCAAGATGCTGCCATAGCTTTGTAAAAAAAAATTGCAGATATGAAAATCGATCCGGAACCGTTCGCTTGGGGTTTGCAAATGGACTAAAATAGCGAAAAATACACAAAGAAGACTGAAAACAAATTCGCTCTCTTGAGTTTATGAATTTGAGTTATTTTTATGGCTGAAAATAATTTATTGTGTTGCTATTAACTTGTGAAAAATTGGGGAAAATATTTCATTATTCCAAACTTTGCGGTTTTTATTCGTCCCAATCAGGCAGACCGTAAGTGAAAGTCACCGTCGACCAATTGTGGAAGCTCCTTTTAGACGGATTTGGCCAATCGGGAAAGGTTTTATTTTGGCTTCACATTTCTTCATCATTCTTTTTATATATTCGTAATAATAGACTAATATATAAAATATATCTGAGAAAAATTATTTTTTATTTTAGTATGCCAAGTGTTATTCGTTCGCTATAATACTTTATTTGTAAGAAATCAATTGACAAACAAAAATGTTTTGGTTTCTCTATTTTTTCATACCTCCATTACGTTTCGGAAAATGTTCTTCACAAAACTCTAAGCAAAATTAGTTTTTGATATACGTGTCTGTAATATTCGAAATTATCGACTCTTTTGCCGACGTAAAATACGATTTCTCGTACCAGATTTTTGCGTGCGTGCAATCGCGTTTGTACGTTTGGAAACGAGTCCGTAAAATCCAATAACGGGTAAGCATATCCAAATAGCATATTGTGCAATATGGGCATAAAATGAACTGAAAATTCCTTACCTGACTCTGAAATAGCTCTACTTTCCGTGACGAATCCATGTTTGGTCCTTTTTGTATGCATGAAAGTTGTGAAGGCATAGGGAATCGCGGATTTCGAGTCATGTACTATGCACTTACAAATCATTGCATTTTTCTGTTTTTATTTGCATAGCTTATTACAAATATATGCGCCTTTTTACATTTATTTTTAAATCGAAATGTAATTTTTTTCAATTGTTTGTATAAGGGGTAATAACTCTTGTTATTTTACCATTAAAACTTTAAACATTATCTTTTATCATTCTAAACAAGCCATAAAGTATATAAGATATAAATTTTATAGTAAGAGAACAATTTTAAATCTTGGCTTTAAGTACGTTAATTATTTAACCTATAACTAACATTAGTTTTAATGTACAAAAGAAATAAACAGAATTAGACAAATTACTCTTAAACGAAAAAACAAATTTTTACGATTAATTCTAATTTCTTTTTATTCAAAAGTTGATTTTAGCGTTGTGTTTACTCATCTATATACTGCGTTACGAGATTTGGATCTCGCGCGCTTGCACGTATCGTAATCGACAGAGCGCCACGCAGAACAAGCCGGAAGCAGATGGAGAAGAAGAGCGAAGCCGCATACCCGCGCGCCGCACCGAACGTGAGCGCGCGGCCATGTTGTTGACCGCCGTGACATGCGAAAAGTCGTCGTTGTTGAGCTCCGCGCATCTAGAGAGTTTGGTGTCTGCGCCGCGCCTCCTCGACTGCAACTGTGACCACCACCGCACCGCCATCCACCGCAAGCGAGCGAGAGAAAGAGAGAGAAAGAGACAGCGACAGCATAGGCTGGGGACAGCGAGGCACGCTCCATCCCCGCCCCGATAGCAGCGAGAGCGAGAGAGATAGCTGCGATGGCTGGCCAGCCGAAAGTAAGTCGCGCTTGATGTATGCGTTTTTATTGTCGCGGAGTAACCTGTTGCCGTCGCGCATCGGCGGCCGCGAGCATGCGTGCGAAGTAGAGTCTCGGCCTGCGCGTTTGATTGTTGATTATTGTTCGGGTTCGCACCCCTTAGCGCGATCAACTGGGTGGAATAAACTCCTTTCATATTTACCTTAACAGTCGAGTCACGAGTATTTATTTAGCGCGCCTAACCTATGCATGTTTCCCGAATACCGCCCTCTATACTTTTCAGCAGCTGCAGCTGGTCGCAGGCATTGCCTCCAGAGGAACATCGGTAGCGGGAGTGAGTATTTCATAAGCCGCTTGGAGATTACACCGAGCGGCGTTGGGCGGGAAAGACCGGCTGCGATGGTAACGCTAGGGTCATAAGCAAGCAGCCGGTAGTTCGAGGGCAGCAGTTGACAGCAGCGGCAGAGCGTAGCGCCGGTTCTAGTAGAAAGCGGTCTAGGCTTTCTACAATAGAAGCCGGGCTCGCATGTTCAGAACCTGTGCTGAGGCGCTTCTGCCGGACTACAGGTAATTCTACAACGGTGAGTCGCCCGGGCGTAGAATACACCAGTAATTACCCCGCAGAACCCCTGAGAGGGATTAATACCCTCTCCATAACTGAACCTCGTTACAGGACATACATTTCATTTTTTTAGCATTTTTAATTTCTATAGGTTTTTCAGAAATCTATGCTTTCATTGGATAAGATGTGGCGCAATCATTATACTATAATAATAATAATCAATGTAGTTTGACGACAATAGTCATTTATCATAAAAGATCGGATTCTAAAATTAAACACAAAAGATTGAAAATGTTTTGATTTCGTTAAAAAAGTTGATGTTTAAAAAATATACACAACGTGTAGAATCTTTTTTCACCACTACGAAGATTTTTCTGTTGAAGTTGCATTGTCATCGGATTGCACACGGAAAAAATGGATGTGATAGAATTGGTGCTTTCAGCAAAAGTAATGTTGGGCGGACAAGTTTGGAGGAAGAATCCGTAATTATATACCAACGCCACAAGATCTTTACGAGAGGGTAACAAAATATTTTGCAAATATTGTTTGCTTTTTTTCATCAAAAGATGAATATTTAAAAACAATACATAAACTAAAACCAAAGTTAGATTCAGCAAAAACAGTGCCTGAAACTCCATCGTTTCACTATATCAAATTGCATATTAGCAGATACAAGAAAGTTAGATCTAAAACGATTTACATCATCAGGAACTTCCCAATTGTATCATACCTATTCGAATAAAAATATAAAAAAAATAGAAATTTAACTAGAAATTACAGGATTGAAAGTTAAAATTGGGACCTACTAATAAAAATGATGTTTGAGGCTTTATTGTTTAATGCTATTTTCCAGTATGAAAAACCGAAATGGTTCACCACATTTATTAGTATATAGAGCTCGCTCGGACGCAGCGCGATGAGCGCGTGCGGCCGCCCGTCACTGATTTTTTAAAGGGATGTGTGTGTTACCGACATAATTTTTCAAAGAGTATATCTCATGACAATACTAAAAGAATCGCTTCAGAAAAATTCTGAGTATAGTATTGACATATACGAAGGGCGTGAAAATTATGTTTTTCCAAATAAATGTTTAGATATTTTTAATTAAAAGAAACTGTAATATCGATAAGTAGGAATGTGCATTTCTGTAACTTTAGTCCAATTTTTGACGAGAGTATATTCATGAGAGTTGCGATGGTGTACTTAGGCGATGAACGCCGAGTCCGAACACCCGCAAATAAAATAATTATTAACTCTCTTTTCCTCTCTCTCGCTTTAATCTCACATACCTTCCAAAAGGAGATTCCGCTGAAATCCCGTCGGCTCGGGCAAGCTACGGTGCTGAAAAAGGTTGGGGAAGGTGGTCTCGCAAATAAATACTCATACGATAATTCCAGTTATTTCTCTGTTTATTAAACTAAAACGCTAACTACAGTTCGCTAGATTCGCTCGAATCACACTCGTAGAATCACCGCAGCGCGTTTCCGCAATTTGTCGCCCGCCAATCCACTCACACTCACTCACTTTCTCTCTCTCTCCATCCGGTCGTGCGCGCAACGAGCGCACGAACTCGTCTGTCGCTGAACCCAAATTCCGGGAATACACCAGCCCGCGCAAACGAGTCACTCTCTCTCTCTCTCTCCACGCAAACGTGATACCTCTCAGCGCGATTCCGAAAATCGCCGTGCACACGGATGACTCTCGCCCTCACTCACGCACCACGCGGACGTACGTTACTCGTGGCGACTCCAAGAATCGCCGCGCGTTCGAATCTCTTCCACTTCGCCACACGTGTCTCTCTCTCTCTCTCTCTCTCTCTCTCTCTCTCTCGACGTCAAACTCTCCCGCAAGCCGAAACCGCTGCGACGCGATCCAAAGAATCGCCGCGTACACGAATATTTCTCCCTCTCACCGCACAGGCACACAAATCCTCTCGGATGCGGATTCCGGAGAATCGCCGCTCCGCGAACTGCCCTCTCTCGCTCTCTCCACACCCCTCGCCGAATACACTCTCTCCACTTTCCTCGCGCACGAGGCCGGACGGATTCCTGTCGACACGCCCGCGAACGCCACGCCAGACCTGGACGCGACTCGACTTCCGCGAGCTACGCTCACTCGCGCCCGCGCACTCGTCACCACCGGCTACCCACCTTCCACGGATCCTCCGCAACAGTCGCCTCGATCTCTCTCCTCGCCCTGGTTCGCACTTGCCCTGGCGGCAGCTCCACGTCTCCTCCCCTGCGTTTTAATCCAGCTCTCCCGTCCTTCCTCTCTTCCCAGCTTGGCACCCTGCTCCGTCATCCCTCGCACTCCTCTTTCTCTCTTTTTCTCCCTGACACGACGCGCACTGACTCACAGCTCCTTTTTCTTCGCCCACACTCTTCTCGCACGGAAACGCATTACTCGCTTGTCTCCACACTGCCGATTTTTCTCGCTCGCGCCGTGCAGCCTCCCTCCGCGCACGCGCAGCAGAACGCTGGCGGGTTGCATCAGCCCCGCATGAGGGGCCTGATGGCGACTACGCCACTGCTGCCCGGCGAGGTGCTGCCCTCTCGCACATCGCCGCTGCACCGCTCATGCGCGCGCAGGCGATGGGCCCCAGGGAGCCTCGGAAACTGGAAATAATAACTAGATCTAGTTATTTTCGACCAGTGCTAAGTTCAAGGCAGAGAATTTGCCTGAGAATGCAGCATGGGGATAGGGCCAGCCTAACTAGCCTGACCTGACTCTGAAATACATCGCTGCAACGTCGCTCTTACACTGGGTCACTCAACTAAAGCAAATTCTCTGCCTTGAACTTAGCACTGGTAGAAAATAATTATATCTAGTTATTATTTTCCGTTTCCGAACTCCGGGGCCAATCATTGCGCGCGCGCGAAACTCAAACGCGCCTCATGCTCTACTTCACCTCTCCACGCCCTTTCTCTCTCTCTTTCTCTCTCTTTTCTCCACTTACCTTCTTCTACACCACGGAGCGTTCCGCAATCGTCGTCGCCTCTATGGTCTCGCAAGTTATTAAAAACCGGGAACAAATAAAGAATATTCCCCTGTTAGCTCCTGAATTAATCAATATACATTCGGCCGTCCAAATCGGTGCGCCGCGATCCAGCGAGAGGAAGAAGCATTTGGGGCAAAAATACCTCGTCACAGAGTACTGATAAAATCGCTTTTGAAAAAATTTTTGTTAAAGTTTTCATATATATGAGAAAGTGAAAATTGTGTTTTGGTGAAAATTAACGTTTGAAAAGTTAATTTATTAAATAATGAAATTGGGTTAATTTTTGAACACCAGATGACCTTAATCTTGTAACTGTTGAACCCTTCATTTCTCGAACTCAAAAAATTAGAGTTTTCCGTAGTTTAAGAATTGTACTTTCGAATGATAAAATTCATTTTCAATATAAAAACATGATATACTTGAGAGAAAATGACTTGAACTTTCAACTTGAATTTCGACCAGAAGAAAGAGCTGGAGTAAAGCAATAGCAGCATTGAAACAATGTATCGAGGCTAATTTTCCGTGAATGCGTGTAGCGAAATCGCTTGTCCCACTTTTAGGTACCTCTTGACAGGACCATATCGACAGCAATGGGTCAGTCAGAAACGCGTTAAAAAGTATAGTCCCACTATTGCATCCGAACGGATGTCCCACTACTGCCTCAAGTAAATTAGCGTGATTCACAACATCAGACAATAGTTATTTTGTTTGAATGCGATTATTTTAAAACACGAGCAACGAAAAAAAACTTGTCTTTTTTAAATAAACCTCGAAACACGAGCTATCTGGGCGATGAGTTTTTCATGTGTTATGTTTCGTTTTGGTACTAGAAAAGATTATAAAAGAAAATCGTATGCAACAAAACTATCCCACTATTTAATACTTTACGCTTATATCAATAAAAGGCATATATTTTGGAAATATTATTTAGCCTTCTGGCAGCATTAATAAAACCGAAGCAATATTGCCTTAAAAAAAAAAAAGAAAAAATATAATAACAAGAATAGAAAAATTAATGAGGTACAATATACAATATCTCCTATGGAATATAAAGTTTGAGATGAAAACCGTTCTGAGTAATCAGGATTGAAATAACTATGAAAAATGTACATATCAAAAATCTTTGTACTCATGTGCTACTCCAGAAAAAAAAAAAAAAAAAAAAAAAAATTTCGAATAAATAAACTCCTAAGACTACATTTTTTTCAGTCTTGTTGTGTATTTTTCGCTATTGTAAAGCATCTTTGCATCCCCCAAGCGAGCGGTTCCAGATCGAATTTAATATTGGCAATTTTTTTTAGGAACTCCATCACAATACCTTATCAGTAATATCAGCAATAACATTTATCTCCAAATTAATAAACTCAATGAGACATGATTTTTTTTCAGTATTTATTGTGTACTTTCAGCCATTGTAGCCCCATGGCACCTCTCAAGCGAAAGGTTCCACATAGATTTTCATATCGTCAATTTTTTTACATAGCTATGGCAACATCTTGAAGTAATTTCAGCCATAAAATCTGTCTTAAATTAATAAACTCACAAGAGATGATTTTTTCACGGAATTTGTCGTGTATTTTCTGCTCTTTTAGCCCGTTTGCACCCCCCCAGCAAGAGGTTCCTGATCGAATTTCAAAACGACAATTTTTTTTATAAGGCTGTAGCAAGATCTGGAAGAAATATCAGCCATAAAATTTGTCTTAAATTAAGAAAAATAACGAGAGATGATTTGTCGACGGTATTTTTCCGTGTATTTTCCGATATCTTAAGCCCCTTTGCACCCCTCCCAAGCGAGAGGTCCCGGATCAAAATTCAAATCACCAATTTTTTTATAAGGCTATGGCAAGATCTGGAAGAAATATCAGCCATAAAATTTGTGTTAAATTAATAAACTCACGGGAGATTATTTTTTCACGGTATCTTTGGTGTATTTTCCGCTACTTTAGCCCCTTTGCACCCCCCAAGCGAAAGGTACCGGATCGAATTTCATATCCCAAATTTTTTTTGCAAGGCTATGGCAACATCTGGAAGCAATATCAGCCATAAAATTTATCTTAAATTAATAATCTCAGAGAGAAATGATTTTTTTTTCAATGTTATTTTTCGTGTATTTTTCGGCCTATTTTAGACTCCTTTGCACCCCCAGCGAAAGCTTCCGGATCGAATTTCATATCCCCAATTTTTTTTGCAAGTCTATGGCAACACCTGGAAGAAATATCAGCCATAAAATTTGTGTTAAATTAATAACTCTCGCTAAAGATGATTTTCCCCGGAGTTTTGCGAGTATTTTCCGCTATTTTGGTCCCTTTGCACCCTCCAACTGAGACGTTCCTGGATCAAATTTCTTATCGCCAATTTTTGTACAAGGCTATGGCAACATCTGGAAGAAATGTCAGCCATAAAATTTGTCTTAAAATAATAAACTCACAAGGGATGATTTTTTTCACGTTATATTTCGTGTATTTTCGGCTATTCTTTAGCCTCTTTGCACCTCCCAAGCGAAAGGTTCCAAATCGAATGCCATATCCTCAATTTTTTTGCACGGCTATGGCAACATCTGGAAGAAACATCAGCCACAAAATTTGACTTAAATTAATAAACTCGCGAGAGATGATGATTTCCTCGGTGATTTCCGAATACCTTACGCTATTTTAGCCCCTTTGTACACTCAAACTAGTCGTTCCGTAACGAATTTCTTGCATCGCCAATTTTTTACAAGGCTATGGCAACATCTGGAAGAAATAGCAGCCATAAAATTTGTCTTAAATTAATAAACTCACGAGAGATAATTTTTTCACGGTATTTTTCGTGTATTTTTCCGATATATAGCTCCCTTTGCACCGTCAAGCGAGAGGTTCCAAATCGAATTTCACATCCCCAATTTTTTGCAAGGATATGGCATCATCTGGAAGAAATATCATCCATAAAATTTGTCTTAAATTAATAAACATACGAGAGATGGTTTTTTTCACGTTATTTTTCGCGTATTTTTGGCTATTTTAGCCCCTTTGCACCCCCCAAGCGAAAGGTTCCGGATCGAATTTCATATCCCCAATTTTTACAAGGCTATGGCAACATGTGTTTTCACGGTATTTTTCGTGTATTTTCCATTATTTTAGCCCCTTTGCACCCCAAGTGAAAGGTTCCGGATCGAATTTCATATCCCCAATTTTTTTGCATGAGCTATGGCAACATCTGGAATAGCAGCCATAAAATTTGTCTTGAAATTAACAAAATCAGATGGTATCATCAATTTTTTTGTCATGATTGTCTAGTCAGGGTGGTTTTAAGGATGATTTGGGAATGGATCACTTTGGAAATAACTTATTTATACATGTTTTTATGCATATCTCTAAGAGATAATATCAAAAACCGAATTTGAAAATTTTCTGATTATTTTCCTGTTCACGATTATCGTTCAATTACTTTTAGCTTTACAAGAATGTGTAGTAGTTGGATAATATTTTATTCTATAAGATGATTCTAAAATAATTAATGCTTATTGTTTAAATAGTATTATTACTCTTAGTGAAAATTTTAATACTTGCCGAGACGATTTAGAAAATGCTACTCATGGGGATCACGGTTTTCTATGGGGAGATCCTCAATGATTACGTAAGATTCATGACTCGCCTGCTAGGTATTTTTTAAATAAATTTGAAGTAAATCTTTACTCTTGAAAGTTTTAAAGACACTTTACTAAGATGCATCGAATCTCAATTACAGTCGTAATTAGAAGCCCAATAATTATTGTTTTTAATAAAAATAACTCAACTTATGTACTAGTACCAGTTTTAACGTCATGTCATGCCAATACTTGTCCCTATGTATTTCACTGATGTTTTGATGGTTAGGGTTCCTGCGTATTGGTAGAGTTAATAGGATTGGAAAAACCATAATATTGATTATTATGCATTGATTTTCTGTAATTTCATATTATTAACATTTGATTAAAGTGAAACTAAAAAGTATTTCCAGTCCAAAGAAATTTAGCGATTTTATTATTTTTGCATAAAAATCAAAATAAATATAGAGTACAAATTATATGGTCCAGGATATTAAGGACTAACAATTTAGACCACTTTAGTACATGACTTTTTAGCACGGTCCAACTACTAGTACAAGCATGTATTCATAATTTAATTAATTTTTCTATCATAAAGCTTATTTTCACAAATTGTAAATACTTTTTTCTGCAAGTAAAAGTAATAATAATTCTATTGGCTACTGATTCTATGCATTTTTAATAATATTTCGCATTTAAAATATGACTTCAAAATTCTAGCTTCACTAAGCGTCCATCTATTGGTACTTTTACCTTATAAACAGTCATGGAGTGAATCAGCTGTAGATGATCCAAATTTATTTTTGACTTCGATTGTTCCCA
Organism: Torymus aiolomorphi; assembly: GCA_036365515.1. Lineage (NCBI taxonomy): Eukaryota > Metazoa > Arthropoda > Insecta > Hymenoptera > Torymidae > Torymus > Torymus aiolomorphi. The sequence goes on along the minus strand of CM070874.1, from coordinate 9,984,335 downwards.
TGCAGTTAAACGATGTGAATACGAACAAAGTTTTGTGGAACAATCCTAGATTGTCGTCTACTCGATCTTGTAGGCCCGTAAGATTGCAGTGGATTAAAGAAAGCATTGACGTTATTAAAGAGGAAGAAAAATATATGAAGGAACAAATTTCTAGTTTGGAATGATTTAATTTGCATAATTATAATGTACATTTTTCTATTCATTTAACAATGGTAGATGGCAAGGTAAGAAAAATGATGTTATTACAGATATTTCTTAAATTTAACAATTATTTGATTAACTATGGATTTCAGGAAGCTGATGGCCAATACTACCAGGTGTTTAAATATTAGAAAATTTTTTATTCAACACATTTTTTATTGTGTTGAATAAAAAATTTTTCTAATATTTAAACACCTGTTGTGTATTGGCCATCAGCTTCCTGAAAATCCATATTATCTACTACTACCATTAGCGTCAAGAATCAACCTAATACATTAACTAATACGTCATATGTGTTGTAATATTTGCACTACAAAAATATCGGAGATGAATGATATAGAAGTGTAAAGGAGAAGACGAATCTGTCATGAATTTTAGTCTTCCGATATTACATTCATATATTCATTTTTTTAAAAACGTTTTCTTAGATACGCATTATAATAATTGAAAATTATAAAAGAAAATTCACTTTAGAACAAATAGCCAAATATTACTAAAAAATTATAAAATTAACATTTTTACGAAATAAAATTGTACGATATGAACATTAGTTTAAAAATAACAGAATACGAAAATTAAGCGATTGTTGCGACTTTTATATTAAACAAGTAATTATTGTCGTATTTATTTTATAAGCGTTATTAGAGATTAAATGATTGCATATTATTTTAAGAGTAAATCCATAACCGAAAAAGGTATTTCAAAATTCTAAAATGTAATGGATAAATCATCAAACTCAATCAGAGAATTATGCTTATTGTTACAATTCAAAAAATTCTGTAATAGAAAATCACAGATGGTTTAACTATTCTTACACCTGTTGAATCTTTACGATATTCTACAGTCTATGGGAGGTGTTACGTCTGTGACGTATCTCTAAAATCAAATTAACAATGCATATTATCTTCAGTAATTTTCTGACATACAAATGCGTATATGCGAATTTTGACAACGTTGCTTTTTAATGCAAGCGGCATCACGCCGAAGCGAGCGAACTTTTACAACGTTGAAATTTTTTAATACCGAGGCATGATGGCGAGGTAGTAGTAGGTCATCAAACTTACGTATTATATTTTCTTTAAAATCAACATTTCACAGAATTAAAATACTTTCGAATTTAATACGAGTGGAGACAATTACATTGCAAATAAGATGATCTCCATCTTCAACCTAATTTAATCGCTTAATAAATACGGCAACTCTCAACACAGAAATCAGTAATCGTGCAAAAGTCGCGAGCTCCGTACCACTCCAGCCGACAAGAGAAGAAACGATTATTATAAGGCCAATTCGAGCCTATAACAGACTACGAGAAAATACTTATATCTATAAAATAAATAATCTATCGGTATTAATTATCCGCGCAAGCAACGCATATATATTACACATATTAATCGAATAGATCGAATATAATTATTTTGTTACTCTATATCAATTTATTGTTAATTTTATAAACGAATAAATAGTGCAATTATTGAACCATCAATCTATTCATTTCGAGAACCTACACCAACAGGAAAAAAGGCAAATAAGCCAAAATATAACTAATAATCAATTATAAGAGTAGATTCCTCGACATTCAAGACTTAACAGTGTGGTTCCCGGCGGGGAATCGAACCCCGGTCTCCCGCGTGACAGGCGGGGATACTGACCACTATACTACTGTGGATACCTGGCTTTCACCCAGGAGGCTCGGGTTCGATTCGTATCGGAACCTTGTTTGCTTGTTTGCTTGTTGGCGGCGGACCCAAGGGTCGTTCCTGCTCAAATTAAGTTTTGCGAGTTTTTCATCCAGCAGTTGGCTAATCAGCTGGTCGAGTCTCTGAGCCGACTGCTCTGTCATCGCGGCTAGGCTCGAGGTTGCCATCGCTCGATGCGGATTTTCCATCCTTGTCTTGTGGGGTCGCGCCACTCGCCAAAGCCGCCAGACTACTCTTGCCGCGCTGCGGTTGTGTTTTCGCGGACTTTGGCCCCTTGTAGGCTACGTCTGGTAACCGACTGTCATCCGGGTTTGGGGAGGTCTGTAACTCCTCTCGGCCTCCTTAACGCTTCCGCTTCTCGTGCAAGCTCTACGAGCCTAAGTTCGCCAATTTTTGCGAGCTTGGCGGCACCAATGTCTTGCCACGCCAGACGTCATCTCGGAGATAGCGTTCAGCAGATCTTCGTCTGTTATCCGCGCGACCGAACGGCATTCGTTAACCCGCCCGAGAAATTCCTCGATGCTACTGCCTTTCTTGCCGGTGAACTGTAGTTTCCACTGCCGCACCGTTCTGCCAGCGGCCATGTTTATGGATTCATGGAGCATGGCACCTTCGCCCGAGTATCTGCTTTGAGAGTTACTCGGGGGGCTCACCATCCCCCAAGACTCTTGCCAGTCGTGGGCATAAGGCTGAGGATGTCGTCGGGGACCGCGCTGGTTCGCATCGTCCATTTGCGGTATGAAGTTTTGGGCTGTCGCGCCTTCGCGTTCGTCGCTGTGTTGCGCAAGTCCATTTGTGTACTTCCTTCGTTGAGGTGCTTAATCTGTACCACGTGTCCTGGAAGTTTACCGTTTTATGTTTTTGCGTGCTCGCTCCGTTGCGTGTAGTACTATTTAACATTGCGTACAGGCGTGTGCTCGCTATCAGATCTGACATCTGCTCCTGCAGCTGCTTTGTTCTTAATCGTAGTCTTTTGTGATTACTTATATCCTCATAATTTCGCATGCTACTGCTCTTGGCATTCTGTATGTTTTGCCGTTTGTGAGTGTGCATTGTACCAGATCCTCGGCTGTGTCTGCTGTTCCGTATCGTGAATACCGATTTGCGAGGCGGAAAGTATTGTGCACGTGCCACTGCAGTGCTGGCCACGGTTGTAACGCCTCGCCGTTGCCGTCGTGGTTGTTAACGTATTTACCCACGGTGCTTGTGTTGTGATAGGCGTCGGAAATCTACCTTCGGCTATCTCTTTTCCCAGATTTATTGCTAAAAAAAAATTCAACGGGATACTTATTGTAGCCGTTTTCTTAATTATTGTCATGAAACTCTTTTTCATTCAAAAATTTTACCAAATCTAAATTAATTAATTTACTGAACTAATCGTCTACATTTCTACGCTTGATTTTGATTATAGGCTAGCACAAGTAGGAATAAACCAAGTACGCATCTCTTTCAAAATGTTCTCAAACATTATTCAATAGAAAAATATATTTCGGCTCTCTATTATCACCATTTATTTTACGATGGGATACGTAATAGAAAAGTAAAAAAAAAAATATATACACAAAAAAAGTTGTTCAAACTTTATTTGTACATTTTAAAAAGAGCAAATGATAGGCCGTAATTACAGTAGGGTTTTATTGAATTCATTTATTAAACTATTAAAATGAACTTCTTTCCCATACAAATTGCATGCAGCGATTTTTTATGATTAATTCTGTAATAAAAATTCCCTTCGTAACTATATCATTTCCGCGGATGATGTAAAAGACATTCTATATCATTAGAACGTTCGTTGCATTTATGCCACGCCTATTGGTGACATAAGTTGTCCAATATTGCACCGCATCCTTATCACCTTCGCTATCGCTCGGGCGATATCTGCACGTTAATAAAAATGGACTGCTAATGGCACGAATAGACGTCACCTGGCGGATTTATGCAGTCAGGGCTATAAAATAATGTACGATACACGTATCATAAGTCGTTCTTTATGGCACTAGTATCGTAATGTCACTTTCTTAATAACACTTTCACATAAAAATTTAGCCTGAACACTATAAGAATATTGGAAATTAAAAATCGTAGACACAATACATTAATGATTCTCATATATGGATGACTGTTCTCCAATATATCGATTGATTTTTCCATATCTTGGCATATACGGTCGATATATGGGCAACAGTTGTCAAGAAATGTATAAATACTGACCAAATGTGGCTCCGGCGCCGGGTATTATAAAGCCAATATTTTGCCCATATATTGTTTCTCATAGGCCACCTCTTGCCCATACTTGGCTTATACTATGTGCAATATTTAGGCCATAGTAACTTTTTTACGCGAGCTAGCTGAACATTTAGGACACCCTCAAACAAGATTTTTGGCGATACTAAATATGCCTTTTAGCTAGATATTCAGAGAGACATTGAGTTGAACTTTTAGCGAGCCCAAAAGCGATATTTGGAGCGAGCCTTTGAGCGAGACTTTGAGTGAGACCTTAAGGAGGCTTTTGCACGACAATACAGTTTGTGCGCTCAGCGAGAGCACAAACTATACCATGCACGTCGTTCTGTCTCTCTCTCGCTCTCGTGTAGGTCGTCTGCTATTTGTGCTCATAATCATGAATATCTCGAAATTTCCCACGGCTACGTACAATTTACAAGGTGTGATTTGAAAGGGGAAGCCTCAATCTTTAAAGCCATATGTTTTTACTGGTCAAAAAATTTGATCCCTTTTCAGAAATACTCGACTTAACCTATTTTTTCCCGCCGTCCCATAAGAGTACATGTAAAAAATGATAATTTCAAACGTTAATTTCTCAAAATTTTCCACGGTTATAGGGCAAAATAAACATACCACAAGATTCGGTACATCTTGAACTATTGAAAATGTTATATCACAGTTTGCAAATTTTCATGCAAGAGCATCCTTAAGAGAGAAATTAAGCGAGACTTTGTGCGAGAGTTTCAACTTTGATCGATACCTTCAGCAAGACTTTAAGCAAACTCTTGAGCAAGACTTTTTGCAATACTATTAGGGAGACATTTGGAAAACTTATCACAAAGTTTAGCAGACGTTTGGGAAAACTTTTGCCAAGTTTATCTAACGTTTTGATGAACTTTAAAAAGGTCTAGCTGACATTTAGGTAACCTTTGCGAGGTAAAGATAAATTTTGGAAATCTTATTCCAAAGTTTCGTGGACGTTTTGGTAAACTTTGGCGGAATAAAGATAAAGTTTGGACAACTTATAACAAAGTTTAACATATGTCTCGGATACCTATTGCGATGGCATCCTAGTATTTTGAAAACCTCTTGCTACACTGAGAGAAATGGATTACTTGAGCCAAAAGGAAATTCCTTTTGGGAAAATCCTTTGGATGCAAAATGATTATCTTATTGAATCGGAGGGGGAGGGGGGTGCGAAAAAAATTCTAACTCGTAAAATCGAACTTATACCCCGACAGTTTTTTTAGAGCTTCTTCCAGATTATGAAGCGAACCTAGAAAAATATTACGAGTAAAATCCTATGAAAGGCACTACCCTTAAGTGGGAAAAATGGGGTTCCATACCAAAATAAAATTCTAACTATAAATTCTCACTAAATGATGAAACTAACCTAGAAAAACATCTCAAGACACGAAGACCTTTTTGGTTTTTCATTATAACTGATTGCCTAATCGGTATGAAAAACAAACCATATGCAACTAAACCGTATGGCTTAAGGTATGGCTGAAAGTATGAGCTAAAGAATGGCTGGGAGTATGGCTGGAAGTATGGTTAAAAGTATGGCTTAAAGAAGGTCGAAAATATTGACAATATATTGAGTATATATTGGGAATATATTCAGAATATCCTAGCAATAAATTGGCAATATACTGGCAATTTATTAGCAATATATTGGCAATATCTAGTGAATAAATTGAATATCTTGAAATTTCGAAAATACAATTACGTAATTCTAAGCTCGCAAGATAAACGAGGAACATAGTTGTCATTTACTAGCAATATTAATTATTTTCTGTTGCATGTTTGAAAAAAGTTTACGTAAACTTAGGCTATCCTTCTTATCAAAATTTATTTATTACAATGTTACGCCAAGGTGCCGCGAATCTGCCATCGCTCTCTCATATCTACGGCGGTGCATGGCCGCGTCTGCCCTCGGTCTCTCACTCTCACTCTCGTGACCCCGAGTCATCCAGCGGATGTCGAGAACTGCTGCGAAACTGTCGGCTACAACGGCTGTTGGGGATGGCGCTAGAGGGCTACGTTGGCTGCGATACCCGGCGCCTCTTCTACTCTTTCTCTCTTGCTCTGGAACTTGCGGCTACCTCGTTGCGTCTTGCTACGGTGAGCATCTCGTGCTAACTCTAGGGGCCTGAGAGACGCTGGCGAGCGTCGCACCAAGACTGGACTCCCGACGTTACTTTGCACCTGCCCTTCGCTCCGAATATATTATATTTTATCGGGTTTTTTGCAGGATGTTTTCTGCAGAATTTCCTAGGGGATAGTCCGCAGAACTCTGAATAGAATTATCTGCAGGCATATGGACGTTGCAAATGCTTGTACTGGATTACCTATAGGATTTTCTGCATGAATCTTAACATTATTTTCTTAAAAAATCTGTACATGATTTCCTGTAGGATTTTCTGCAGGATTTTCTGCATGAATCTTCACACGATTTTCCGTAAACATCTGTACAGAATTTCCTGCAAGATTTTCTGTAAGAATTCCTTCAGGAATTACTGCATGAAATCGTGCAAAATTATGTATGATATTATGCAGAACTTCTGAAGGTCTCATTTATTCCTTGTTCATGTTCAGGGGGACGCATCGATATAAAAATTAGAGAAATTTAAAAACCTGCAATAATTTTTGTTACTGCGGAATCGGTTAATTTTTGTAATTTGGAATTTTCGTTGGAGTCGCAATATTGCAATCTTCAACCACATATTTTATATATAAATTCATTATATACTTCATGACATTAAAAGCTAATTATTTCATTAAAAGGACTTTTGACTCCTTAAAAAATGTTAAACCTAAGTTATTTATTTTGCTTTAGCTACCTTAGTAGCTAAAAGCGAGATTTAGATTTTATTTAATAACCATAAGTAAATTTTAATTTAAGCTAAATAAATATGTCGCTTCTAGATTTTACAACATTGTTATTTCATGAAATACTAATCCATTATGTCGTATGCATTATGTAAAAATAATTCTATTTAAGTGATTCGTTAGCTAGAAAATATAGTACATTTTCTACTAAGAACTACTTATTAACAATCTTTATACCACTCTAACCTCAAAATCATAACTTTAATATGATTATTCGGCACTCGTGGTATAAAATACTGTCCGACACTGTAGTGTTTAAGGTGATTTTTACCGCATGAGACGTTTTTCGCACGAGCGAAGCGAGTTCCACACCCATATCGTAAGTACTATTTTATCACGCATGCTTGAACAATGCCACATTGCGTAAGGGTTTTCCGTACGCTAAATGTCCAATTACACACTGCGTGCGTTATTTCTCTAAAACATGCTCCACCGTACGTTATAAAAATAACGCATGCAAATGCGTTATGTAATGAAAATAACGCACTGCAGCGCCCTTACGGTGTACCGATGGTAGAGAGGTTATAAAGGTTATATTATCTCCACGCACGCATTTTTCTCGCACTTGTGATAAAAAACGCTGTGTGTAATTCATTAGTTAACATACCGCATTCGGTATGTTAACAATAACTTACGCGGGCGACATGTCGCACTCGCTATGCTCGTGCGCCAACGCGCCCGCTCGTGCGCTATTGGCAACTTATCGTACTCGTTACACAATAATACTATTTTAAAACTTGAAAGATAAAAGTAAAATTACTAATGCCTTCTTTCTTACAGATTTCGTCAATGAAAATGTCGAAGTTAACGGAAAAATGTCGAAAGATGATTACCGACGGACTTTGACTCTTATGTGTGTGCAATACTTTGCGCAATCCGAAAAAAACATCAAATTGTTAATTATATTTTATCAAAATTAAAAAAATTAATTTATTTATTTCAATAAAATGTTGATGAATCTTATTTATTCTTATTTCTTTCTTCTTCAAGTAAAAGAATAAACTATACTAATAAGTTTACTTCGGATAATGATTGAGAGTTCATCATATAATTCTTCAAATCTATCTACTTCATGCAAGTTAATTATTAAATTTTTCCTTCAATCTACAGAAGAAACCTGACATTTCAAGTCCAAAACAGTCCAGTTTCGTTCATTGCAAGCGGTGATATCACATTTTAAAGTCGAAAAATCGTAAAAAATATCTCTTTTAGGCTGATTTTTCGACTCAGGAAAGTTTTTGGCCACTATCAATGATAGTTTTCCTCTAATCTACGGAAAAACCTTAAATTTTAAGACCTGAACAGTGCAGATTCGTTAATTCCAAGCGGAGCTATCAATTTTGTGCAAAAAATGGCAAAAAACTCCACTGTGCGTCGGTGCCGTAACCACGCTGATCGTGAAGAGGACCTTCGCACGTATTAAGGAGATGAACTGCACTCCTCATCATCACTGTCAGGAACACCGAGCAGCAGGCATGGGCCGCAGTACTTATCGCACTTTGTATAAAAGCAGCGATACCGAAACGCGCAGCGCGCACATGAGTACGGCCAATCAGAAAAAGAGAAATGACCGTAACGACCGTTTACGGTCATAAATACCGATTATAATGATAAAAAACGTTTCGCCATATACTTAGAACCTATCACAGTGCGCGATATTTTCATAGAGATTACTCTATATCGAAAAATTTTGCATCGGCCTCTTGTACAGTCATAAATACCGTTTATATGAAAAAACATCGTTTAAAATATATGCTACTTACACCTACCTCAGTACGCGAGGTTTTCGTAGATATATTATTGCATCGACCTCTTCCAATGAGCGAAGTTTTACTGTACTTAACAAGGTTTTTATAGAGATATTATAATCTCTATCTATGGGAAAATTTTGCATTGAAGAATAAGAATGATGAGAATAAGAATGATGAGAATGATAGTCATTTAACTTTCAACCTCACATACTGCATACATCATATATACACTGCCTGTCGATATATATATACACACAGCGTATAAATAATAAGTACGGTACGTCAATATATAGTACAACGTAAAAAATAAGTAGGAATATATATATTATATAAGTACAGCCTAAGCAATAATAGTGATATATATAGTAAGTAATAAGTAATAAGGCTTGAGAAACACTATCAGTTTTCGCCGCAAAACTAAAAAAAATGAAATTTGAAAAGACGTTTTCTCGTCAACTAAATGATCGTAATGAATCTTGGCCTACAATAAATAAATTAACAATCTATAGTTCAGTTAATAATCTACAGTGCACATAAGCAAAAAAAAAAATTAACGTTCGCATATACATAAACGCGCCTAACTTCAAAACGACGCGCTCGATGTTCATGTTTATTTTTAAACAAGTAAGCAAACGACGCGCGTTAAAGAGCTTGCACCATCACTGCGGTAGTCCACGTCAAAGCTCTACAACGTGCAGACGGCGACATGGCCGCGAACGAAAGACGAGGAAAACCTCAGGCGATGGCAGAGGATGCTCGAGATGCTTCATCGCACGATGGGAGAAAACGGCGAGTACAACATCATTGCTGCCGAAATTTGTACAGTGTGGAATTGCCGGAAGAGCCGCTGCCTAGTCGCCAATCGTTTATGCGGTCAGTTTATTTATTTTTTATACAAACATAAGTAAATAAGTGTAAGTTTTTGTAAAAAAAAGGTGTGTGTGTGTGTGTGTGTGTATGTGTGTGTGTGTGTGTGTGTGTATGTGTGTGTGTGTGTGTGTGTGTATATAAGAGTATATAAACGTATATAAATGTAAAAAATGTTCCAATTACAACTTTTATATACACTTATTTACATTTACATACATTTTTTACATTTATACATACATTTTCTATTTCCATCGGGGCAGTAGGGTAGATTCACGTAAGTTTTATAATAGTACTTTTTGACACCGGTGCGGAAGTAGATTACTTATTTTCCTGATGCGACGGTAAATAATCTACTTACGTATTAGTCTCGAACTGTATTTTATACCACGAGCGCCGAAAAATCATACCAAAGTTGTGATTTTAAGGTTACAGTAGTAAAATAATCATTGCGTGCTTATTTTGAGATTATCAATTATTAAATTAGAAAAATTGAATATTAAAGACATATATAGATATATCGATAGATAGATAGACTATTATATAGATATTAAATAGACAGATTGAGATGTACCGATTTATAGATATATAGATGGATTTATAGATAGATAGATTTATAGCTTATCGATAGATTGTGGCGGAGACAATGCTTCACACAGGTGTGCGCGTAGGTAGGCACACGTATGTACACACGTACACAGGCACATGGCCAACCGAAGTCAGCAGCAAGGCGGCAGGAGCAGAATGCGAGCATCACGCGACGAGTGTGTTACTATATCGTCGCTCCCGAATAAGAAGGGTCATCTCTACACCCGGTTGGTAAGGGAGTCATCTCAGTGCCCGGTTGGAGAAGGAGTCATCTCAGTGCCCGGTTGGAAAAGGTGCCATCTCAGTGTCCGATCGAAAGAAGTACCTTTGATTGAGGTTTTCAGCACTGCCAAAGCATATTTTCGGAAGAGCTTTATATCGTTTTATATCAAAATAATTGCTGTATAAAACGATATAAAAGCTCTTCCGAAAATATACTTTTGCAGTGCTCAAAACCTCAATCAAAGGTGCTTCTTTCGACCGGACACTGGAATAACACCTTTTCCAACCGGGCGCCGAGATGATTCCTTTTCCAACCGGGCGTCGAGATGACTTCTTCTTCAACCGGGCGCTGAATGACCCGTTCTCATTCGGAAGCGACGATATATAGTATCACCTCGCCACACTCGTCTTCGGCTCGGGTGACATTTACATGCGATCTGGGACATTCTTTACTTTTACTCCTTAGCTGAGCAATATATTATTTTCACATTTTAATGTATAGTTGTTGAGCGTGTATAATGTCGATATATTTAAAGAAGATTTATTAATTTATCGAATCAAATTTATTAGCTAAACTGCACATGTGCATACACATGTGGAAAGAGTGTAACAATCGATAATTCTACGCATCCTATAGGAAAATTTCGATGAATATTGTAAATTTTTCTTGGACAACTTTATGCATTTAGTGCTAACGATATAACGTTATAGGGTAAGAGACCGTATTAGTGTACCCTTAAAGCAGACGACAGTCAGTATTAGTGACACTTTTTAACTTACGATTATTAACAAATAATACATCAAACCGAGTAATTTATGGAATAAATCATCTTTTGACAGCTTCTTGTAATAGTCTTTCGTTATTTTTAATGTTAGAACCTTTTGTTTACATCGGAAATGACAAAACGGAACACAAATACGGTCAGGCATACTAATAGGTACCACTACCCTAGTATCATGTAACAACACGATTTTTATGTTGATATGTTTAAAGTAGATAGCTTTTCAAAGATGAAAATTTTTACAACTACTCCAAAATCAGTATCAAACCATAATTTATAATATTTGTATGGTTCTAATAGTTGCTAATTTGGTAGAAAAAGTATTTTATTTCAAAAGATCGCAGGGCTAACACTACAAAATTTCAGAAAAAATATACGTCTGAGTTACCACCTTCTTCGAGTACGCGCAAGTTATCACATTCTTCGAGCGCGCGCTGAGATAGCCCTTCGTAAAGCTCGCGTTGAGTTAGCTCCTTTTTCGATATCGCGCGCCGAGATAGCACCTTGTTTCGATCAGCCGTCGAGATACAATTGTACATACTGTGATCCATCAGGAAATAGTTTTTGTTTTTATATTCACACATAGAGTACCTATATTTTTAGCATTACATTATCTTATGTATTTGAACGGATAAATAACGAACTCTGGTGAAGCGTATGAAAAAATTTATTAAAAAATTCACTTTTTCAAAATAGATACGCCTTTTTAACAAAGGGCATTCCCAGATAACTGTGATCGCCGCGCACAAGTGTCCGGCAAAGTCACATAAGGGTAAGTTTGGAGCCTCTTTACTCTAGGCCTCCGTTTATGTGCCTGAGGATAGTTCACGATCGCTCGAGCACCGGTACCCCGCTGCTCACTCACATATTTATATATTATTAAAATAAAAATAATAATAATTTTATATTATTAATTTATATTATTATTATTATATTTATATTTATTTATTATTTCTTTGGGGGTCCCCCAACATGAAAATACTCGTGAACACTCATTATCCGTTACCAAGCTTTTTTTGCCGACGAAATCAAATTTTCTTATGGAAATTTAATATGGGAAAAAATGGACGAAAAGTAGTCATTGATGATTAACCAATAGCAAACTATTGAAGCGACCACACCAAATTCCACAAAAAAGCGATTAAAGTCAAAGAATAGAGCTTTAATTTGAGATGAGAATTGTTCAAATCGGTCGATTCTGTGCAAAGCTACGTGAATTTGAAAATGGCGAATAATGACGAAAATGAGCGATTTTTTTCAAACCCACGTAATTCATCAAATTTTTGTTATTTTTTGCCATTTTCAACTTCACGTAGCTTTGCACAGAATCGACCGATTTGAACGATTCTCATCTCAAATTAAAGCTCTATTCTTTGACTTTAATCACTTTTTTGTGGAATTTGGTTTGGCCTCTTCAATAGTTTGCTATTGGTTAATCATCAATGACTACTTTGTCGGCCAAAAAGCTTGGTAACGGATAATGAGTGTTCACGAGTATTTTCATGTTGGGGGTCCCCCAAAGAACCGAAAAAACCTTATGTGGTAGGCGTGACCTCAAAAAAATTTGTTTCCGTTTTTGTATCTCAGTTGTGTTCTGGGTTGTATTCTGGCTCGACTCCGTTTCGTATGCTCCAATTCAGAGCAACCCCAGCACTTATTGTCCCTGACTGAATCTGCACTATTTCAAATGCGCAGCTCCAATGCAAAAATTTCTTTCAGTGATCTAGTATGACACTCTTTGCATGATGCTCGCGTGCTGCTCCTGTTGCCTTGCTGCTGACTTCGGCTGGCCATATGCCTGTGTAAGTGTGTATAGATGTGCTTACCTACACGCACACCTGTGCGGAGCTTGGTCTTCGTCACAAGATAGAGGCCAAATGTTCTTTTTTCTGTATAATCTTAAAATCTATCTTTCTCTTAAAAAAAAAAAGAAAAACAATAGAGCATAGTTACTAATTGTATATAAATTACAGTGTCGTTGATCGTTACCGACAGCATGGTTGCGTTGACGCTCCTCGAGCCAGGCGACCACGACCAGTGCGTGACGGTCCTCTACGAGAGGTCGTCAATGCACGTTTGGAGAGAACTCCGTCCAAAGCGTGAATGCTCTTGCATGCGAACTCAGTGAGTATATTCAATCATTAATACTGTGGCAGTAAACTATTAATTATTCTAATTGAGAATAAATCTTCTTCATAATAGTACAATTCGTTTTAACTATTATAAGAAATTTATTACATTTATTAAATTTATTACATTTAAAATAAAAACTATGAATATATTACTCAACAATAATATTAGAATTGAATGTTATAATGTAACAATGTAATATACGAATAATTAATATTCATACCATTCTTTGTTAACACTATCATGATTTTTTTGTTATAGATGCACCAAGAGAGACAGTAAGGGTTATCGCGAGGCAAACGCGATTCCCGTACAAACCGCAACCAAAAGCCACGGCTACATAATCCCGATTATGAGAAGAGGGTTACCTTTGCGGAACAAATGCTGCGGCGGATTAGGAGGACCCAGGATTTCTCGGATGCCTATTCTCTACAGATGAGTCGACTTTTACCCAATCTGGGTGTATAAATCGACAAAATCTAAGGAACTGGGCGCCCGAAAATCCCAGGTGGGTTAGAGAAGAAGATAATCAGTACCGGTGGAAGATTATGGTTTGGGCAGGAATCATAGGTGATCAAGTTGTGGGCCCGCACATTTTCGAGGAGAACCTTAATGGACAAGTGTATTTGGAATTTCTCCAAAAACACATTGCCGCGTCTCCTCGAAAATGTGCCCGTCCAACGCAACACCATGTGGTGATTGCAGGACGGGGCACCAGCCCATAACACGGCACCTGTGACTGAATGCCTCAACCGTTTTCCACCGGCGCTGGATTGGAAAGAACGGACCTTCGAAGTGGCCGCCACGATCCCTCGACCTCAATCCGCTGGATTTTTATCTTTGGGAGAAAGTCAAGGACATTTGCTACCACAATCGTCCGACCACCCGCGAAGATATGATTCAGCGGATTGAAAATGCATTCGCTACTATCACCCTGCGGAACTGCGAAGGGTCCGGGGAAATTATGAACGGCGCTTACGTTGCGTCATTGATAAAGCTGGCGGCTACATCGAACCTTTCCTTTGAAGATTAATCGCTAAATAACTTGTCTATTTTTATTAAAATTGTTTTCATAGTTTTAATAAAAAAGATATTTATTAGATTTATCTTTCAAAGGAATCCGTCGCAGCATTTTTATAATAAATTAAATTGTTTTAATTATTAATATAATTATTTAATTGTTTTAATTAATTATTTTATTGTTATAATTAATTATTGTATTGTTCTAATTCATTATTTTGATTTTTTTGTTATTGTGATTATTATTAGTTTTTTGTTATTGTGATTTGCGATTTTGTAAAAAATTAATATAAGATATTTCGACTTGTTAATTATGCTTTCAATGTGTTTATTCCATTTAACATTGTAATCAAATCAACGTAATCCTAAAGTATTTGTAACACCTCTACTCTATTTATTTATTGCATATTTTCCACTTCTCTTAATTTATAATTTTTAAACATAATATCAGCTTGGCTCAGCGGAACAAGATGCTATCTCGGCTGAGCGGAACAAGATGCAATCTCGGTTGAGGCTAACAGAAGATGCTATCTCGGCCGATGCTAACAGAAGATGCTGTGTCTGCCGAGGAAACACAGAACTGTGCCCATCTTCAGCTGCCACACTAACAGAAAGATGCTATTTGAAAAGCGTTCGAAGCCATTCCCCCAATTCAATTTTATTAAATTCATAAACTTCGAGACAGAATCTCTCAAACGTATTTTTCACGTGTTAATCACGAGACAGAATTTTTGAAGGTATTTTTCATGTATTTTTAGTAGTTTTGCCCCATTTGCACCCCTTGAACGAAGTTTCAAGATGGATTTTGATATCGGCAATTTTTTTATGAGTCTCTGGTAAGCTCTCTCGAAGAAATTCCCGCATTAAAAATGTTTAGTAAATTCATAAACGTTAGAGACATAATTTTTGAAAGGTATGTATTTTCAACCATTTTGCCCCATTTGCACCCCCTGAAGAAAGGGTTCCGGATCGATTTTAGTGTCAGTAATTTTTATAAGTGCAGGCAGATCACATGGTCGTCCCGACTCTTGCTGAAGTAATCGACCAGCAGTCAGGACGGGGGGGGTGTACAACAATCCTGGGAGAGACAAGAGGTTCATATGAACTTCATATGAACTTTTAATAATGCTTCAAAATAATACGATACGTGGGCCGGAAAATTGATTTCCGGGGCGTGCGTGGTAATGACGCCCGCCCAGGCCATCCAATTTCCAGTCCAAGTATCGTATACTATTGTTCTTACTCCCCGGCCGAAAATACGTTCTGTAATTGTTAAATAATTAAGAAAATTGCGTTGTCGTCTGCTAGCTGTGTTTGACTGTTAGTTTTCTTTCAGCCCGCTCGATAGTAGTGCTCTGTCGGCCGCTTTGGGTAGCTCGGTCGATATTACCGACTGTTTTTTTCTTTTGGCCCGGCGTGGAGAGCTGGTTTTTTGGGCGTCTGCTACTTTCGCTGTTGCAGAGATGGTTTGATGCCGCCGACATTTGCAAGACCGAGGCGAAGCCGAGGTTTTGCTGGTCGGGGCGGGCATCAGAAACACATTCATTAAAAAAGAAAGAAATAAGGTGATGAAATAAGTACAATAAAGTTTGATCAACTAACTCTTTTTTCTCGTCACCCGTGCACTTTCCTCTGACTATTTTCGTACACCCAATGGACATTGATTCGTGTCGAACGTGCCCGTTAGTGACCGTCACGCATAACCTTTTGAACCTTAACATACATAAGAAATGATAAAATAATTGAAAAGGTTATGCATGATGGTCACTAACGACACGAATCAATGTCCATTGGGTGTACGCCTAAGCCAACCTTCACACCGCACAAACATCTTTTCCTCGGACGCTCCTGTCCGCACGTTACTAATTGTTTCTACACGACTCGTAAGTACGTGTAGAAAACAAGAGAAAAAACAATGACCTGCACGATCAAACAACACCACTTTTTATTTCAACTAACTCTTTTTTCTCGTCACCCGTGCGCATGAGACGGAGTGGTTCATGCGCGCGGGCGCTCAAGCGCAGCGGGTCGGGAAATTTCGGCAGCCTATCAGAGCGCGCGGTTGGTCTAAAATAGGGTGTGAAAGTTAACTTTAGGCTCGGAGATGTGGATCGAAAGTACATGTACTTTCGGGTGGGGGAAGTAAGAAAAAACTTTTTATAAATATGTGGTTGAAGTTTGCAACGTTGCGACTCCAACGAAAATCCAAACATCCAAAAATTATTATTTCCGCACGGAATCGATTCTATAGCGACAAAAATTATGTGAACAACAAGTAAAAGTACAAAAAAATAAAAACAAAAGAAACTTACCCTTAAAACTCCATTTTGTAGTGGAAAAAAAGAAAAAAATTCTAAACCGCCGTTTTTGAGATACCCGATAATTTTATCATCGGAATACAATTTTCACCATGCAGAATATCTACAAGAAAATTGGCAACCCCCAAAGCACAGCGGAACACCCCCTTTAGTCCGAAAAAAAGCAAAAAAATCTGATTCCGACATTTTTGAGATCCCCGATAATTTTATTATTGGAATACAATTTTGATCATGCAGAATATCTACAAAAAAAATTGGCAATCCGCAAGGCACCGCAGCACACCCCAAACTACCCTTTCGCACGAAAAAATCGCAAAAAATTCTAATCCCGCCGTTTTTGAGATCCCCGATTATTTTATTATCGGAATACAATTTTGAGCATGCAAGATAACTACAAAAAAATTGGCAACCCCAAAGCACTACGGAATATCCCCGTTTAGTCCGAACAAATCGCAAACAAAAATCTTATTCCGCCGTTTTTGAGTTACCGATAATTTTTTCCCGGAATACAATTCTGAACATGCAAAATAGCTACAGAAAAATTGTCTACCCCTAAAGCACTGCGGAAGACCCCGTTTAGTCCGAAAAAATCGCAAAGAAAATCTAATTCCACCATTTTTGAGATCCTTGATAATTTTATTATCGAAATACAATTTTGAACATGCAAGATAGCTACGATAAAAATGTAAGTCCGCTATTTTTGAGATCTCCGATAATTTTATTATCGGAATATAATTTTGACCATGAAGAATATCTACAAAAAATTAGCAACCCCCAAAGCACCGCGGAAACCCCGAACTACCCCTAAAGCACGAAAAAATCGCAAACAAAAATCTAATTCCGCCGTTTTTGAGATCCCAGATAATTTTATTACCGGAATACAATTCTGAGCATGCAAGATAGATACACAAAATTGACAACCCCCAAAGCACCATATGGAAAAGCCCCAAACTACCCCCTTTCGCACGAAAAAGTCGCAAAAATCTAATTCCCCGTTTTTTCACATCCCTGATAATTTTATTCCCAGAATACAATTTTGACAATGCAAAATATCTACAAAAGAAATTGGCAACCCCAAAGCACCGCCGAAGACCACCAAACTATCCCTTTCGCACGAAAAAATAGCAAAAAAATCTGATTCCGACATTTTTGAGATCCCGATAATTTTATTCCCGGAATACAATGTTTGACCATGCAAAATATCTACAAAAAGAAATTGGCAATCCCAAAGCACCGCCGAAACCCTCAAACTACCCCTTTTCGCACTTTGAAAAAATCGCAAAAGAAATCTAATTCCGCCATTTTTGAGATCCCCGATAATTTAATTATCGAATACAATTTTGGCCATGTGCGATATCTACAAAAAAATTGGCAACCTCCGAAGCACCGCGGAACACCCCCCTTTCGCACGAAAAAATCGCAAAAAAATCTAATTTCGCCGTTTTTGAGATCCCCGAATATTTTATTATCAGAATACAATTTTGAGCATGCAAGATAGCTACAAAAAAAATTGGCAACCCCCAAAGCTCCTTGGAAGATCCCCGCTTAGTCCGAACAAATCGGCAAACAAAAATCTTATTCCGCCGTTTTTGAGTTAATGATAATTTTATTCCCGGAATACAATTCTGAACATGCAAAATAGCTACAGAAAAATTGTCTACCCTAAAGCACCGCGGAAGACTTCGTTTAGTCCGAAAAATCGCAAAGAAAATCTAATTCCACCATTTTTGAGATCCTTGATAATTTTATTATCGGAATACAATTTTGAACATGCAAGGTGCGCTACAAAAATCTAAGTCCGCCATTTTGAGATCCTCCGATAATTTATTATCGGAATACAATTTTGACCATGAAGCAGTATCTACAAAAAATGGCAACCCCCAAAGCACCGCGGAAGCCCCCCGAACTACCTCCCTAAAGCACGAAAAAAATCGCTAACAAAAATCTAATTCCGACGTTTTTGAGTGTAATTTTCCGAGCTTTCTCGCTGTTTCCACCACGTGGTTGACTCTCGACCGGTTTCCGCGCTTGTCACCACGGTTTGGCTCTGGTATGGTGACCACCCCACCACGGTTCTATTATTCCGCGTGCGTGAAGTCAAATGATCAGCGCATACGCGTGCTTCGCATGCGCTCCTACGAGAAGCGTGCGCGAGGTAAATTAATCTGGGCATGCGCGTATTTCACGCACAGCGTGTAAAACAGCTACTTCACACGCAAAACAAGCATGAAACGGCGAGTTTTGCACACTCCATTAAAAAGATGTATTCTCAAAATAACTCATAGAATTGCTAACCCGGGCCAATTTACCTCGGAAAAATCGCGTCCAATTGCCCCAAGGGTGCTTCATAATTTCAAAGATAATTTATGGATATGTGCTAATTACATCTTCGAAATTGTAATATGTATGTAATAAAAGATAAGAGCAAACTCTAAAATATAATAGTACTATTCGCTATTAGTGAGATAAATGATCTTGCACTGTGCATAGAAAATTATTTTTTTAACGTAGTGGGCAGAAACTCGCCTTGTCGTGCTTGTTTTGCGTGCGCGAAGTAGCTGTTTTATTAATGGCGTGCGCGAAAGTCGCGCATGCGCAGATCAATTTACTTTTGCGCACGCCAAGTGTGAGAAAGTCGCGCATGCGCAGATCAATTTACGATTCTGCGGACGCCGTGCGAGAAACAGCTACTTCGCGCACGTAAAACAAACAACAAGGCTAGTTTCACACACTCCGTTAAAAAAAATAGAGTTCGATACACGTGACCGAAAAAGGTCATCATTGCACGGTGTTTTTGTCAAGCCTCGCTTCGCTCGGGCGACAAACAACACCCGTGCGAGAATGACCCACTTCGCAGCCTGCCTCGTATCGAAAATAACTATTGTTTTATTCAAATCGATACACGTTTTTCATGATATTGTTATTTTACACTAACTATGTAAACTAAATTGAAACTTGCCTCGTACAGCAACAAATCATGTTTTGACTCTGATAGTTTCAGCACTTATGCCGCGTGACCCAAACTATCCGGACATTAGATTTTTCCCAGACAAATTGCATAATGTTCGAGAGGAATGCAATGGCGCAGTCAAAATTAACGTAGGGCGAATAATAAAAAATAGCAAACCTATTTTTCCAAATATATTGAAAGTTTCGTTATCACGATCATGTATCGAAGTTTATTAAATTTAAAGACCGTAGCGCCTTTGTCCGACCTCGAAATCACTATAAATTAATTTATAGTTGAGAATTAAAAATCGGTTTTTACGACTGGACAGACGATTTACCAGACGTTCGAGGAACAGGAATTATGATGACGGAATTGCTCTGAAAAGCGAACTGTAGCTAGCAAGCGGCAACTTCATGATACGACGAATAATGTTTATAGCAATGCGTATTTCCAGGCTTGAGCTTACGAAATGTCCATGAATTTTCACAGAAGCTTTATGAATCCTTCATAATACCGATGACGTGCTATTTCGAATTACCAATGTGTCATATAAAATTCATTAGATTATCTCGCATATTGTGGGTTATACATATCATGTCAATGAGAATGTTTACAAACACGACAGTGCCCGAAATGCCTAAGAGATGGCGCCGCTGGCGTACACATTCCACCGCCGTGCTATATCATTCGCGGACTGCTCACCGTTACTATATGTTAATGTTACGAATATGCTGAAAAAAAGCCAAATGAGTTTTATTCATAATTTGTCAAGATCAATGTCAGTTATTTTTCACTTCTTATAGCATAACGTGCTTATATTTTTCCTTACAGCGGATAAACGAGTGTGGCTTAAAGTCTAGCTTACAGTCTGGCTGAAAGTCTGGCAAAGAGTATGGCAAAAACTTTATCAAAACTTTCGCGAAACTTTCGCTAAACTTCGGAGATTCTTTGTATAAACTTTCGCTTTAGACAAACTTTATCCAAATTGCCCATGTATTGGAAATAAATTATTAAAATAATTTTATATTTTCCCCATAGAAAGTATTAAGAATGTTTGGATCAATTTTTGCGAAAGTTTGATAAAGTTTGTCTAAGTGCAAGTTTAGATGAAGCTTCTCCCAAGTTTAGCGAAAGTTTGGCGAAAGTACGGCACGTATGAAAGATATTTTGCACTGCTTAGCAGCCGCAGAGTAGTGTATGTATCACTGTTCATTACAATAGCAGCTAAGCCGCCTTTATTTATACATAAAAATATAGCTACGTGTAACTGAATTACTAAATGTTTTCTCAGAGCAAAGTTTCTCACCGAAATTCTGGTAAAAGCTTATGTAATTTCAAGAAAGCTTATGCTTACTTAAGTCGATGTTAGGCAAAGTTTCAGCAAATATTTGCAAATTTTTGGGATATCTGACCCAAAGTTTTGCGCACGCCTTGGAAAACTTTTATTAACTTCAGCAGTACTTTCACAAAGTCTTACAGACGTTTATCAAAAGTTAGTAAAGCTAATTCTGACAGAACTGTTTTGAAAAACGTATGCCTTCCAAGTTTTTGCGTATTTGAGATAAAGTTTAGGTAAAGTTTTAAGAAAGTTTTCATAAAGTTTCTCGAAAGTTCTTCTAATATTTCGATAAAATATCTATATCTAATGTCTGTTTTAAAGTATGGCCTAAAGTCAAACATAACTAAAATTCAAGCTTAAAATGTAGGTTAAAGTCTGGCTAAAAGTCGGACTTAAAATCTGGCTTAAAGTATCGCCAAAAGTCTTGCTAAAAGTCTGGTTAAAAGTCTGGCTAAAAGTCTGGCTTAAAGATTAACTAAAAGTTTGGCTTTAAGCCTGGCTAAAACTCGGGCTTAAAATTTGGCTTAAAGTTTGGTTAAAAGTCTTGCTAAAAGTCTGGCTTAAAGACTGACCAAAAGTCTGGCTTACAAAGTTTCTGGCTAAAAGTCTGGCTTAAAGTCTGACTATAAGTCTTGCTCAAAGTTTGGCTTAAAAACTGGCTTAAAGTCTGGCTTAAAGTCTGGCTTAAAGTCTGGCTAAAAGTCTGGCTTAAAGTCTGGCTAAAAGTCTTGCTAAAAATCTAGCTTAAGGTCTGGCTTAAAGTTTTGCTAAAAGTCTCGCGTAAAGTATAGCTAAAGACTTTCAAGAAGTCTAAGTAATAGTATGGCTGAAAGTCTTGCAACTTAAACTTTGACAAAACTTCATGTAAACGTTCATTTCAGAGTAAGCAATCCAAACATTAGCAAAACTTTATCTAAACTTTGGCAAAACTTCCTCAAAACTTTCATGTCGGAGAACATTTATTCGAACTTTAGCAAAACTTTCTCTAAACTTTGGCAAAACATTTTCTAAACTTTCCTTCGTAGAAACAATCCAAACTTGATCTAAACCTGAGCAAAACTTTACCTAAACTTTTGGCAAAACTTCCTCAAAACTTTCATGTTGAAGAAACTTTATCCGAACATTAGCAAAACTTTTCTAAACTTTGGCAAAGATTCTCTAATCTTTCACTTCGGAGAAACTTGTGAGTGCAAACTTTACCCAAACTTTAGAAAAACTTTATCTAAATTTTGGCAAAACTTTCTCTAAACTTTAACTTTGGAGAAACTGTATCCAAACTTTATCCAAACTTTAAAAACTTTATCTAAACTTAGGCAAAACTTCCACAAAACTTTCGTCGGAGAAACTTTATCGAATTTTAGCATAACTTTCCCTAAACTTTGGCAAAACATTCTCTAAACTTCCACTTTGGAGAAACTTTATACAAACGTTATCCAATCTTTCTTTAAATTTTGGCAAACTTCCTGTAAACTTTCACTTGTGAGAAATTTTATCTAAACTTTAGGATAACTTTCTCTATACTTTAGCAAAACATCCTCTAAAACATCTATTTCTGACAAACTTTATCAAAACTTTAGCTAAACTTATCTGAGCTTTGGCAAAACTTCTACGTATTTACTTCTGAGAATATTTATTCAAAGTTTAGCTAAACTTTATCTAAACTTTGGCAAAACATCCTATAAACTTTTTCACTTCGCAGAAACTTTATCAAAAGTTTATCAAGCTTTCTCTATTTTTTAGCAAAACTTCATGTAAACTTTCACGTCGGAGAAACTTTATCAAAACTTTAGCAAGCTTTCTCTAATACGGCAGTATTACACACAGTTAGTATCAACCAAATGATGTTGGTAAGAGGAAATATCAACACTGCACCAACGTACGTCACTAGCCAACAAGCCACAGTTTCCCCTACATCTAGCCATTCTGTAAATCATGTTAATCGTATACTTCTGATTTACGGGATGGAAGTCATTGCCGTACGTTTATTTCCCCAGCAAATGACAAGCAATTTTCAGTAAGTATTTGTTCTCATACAAGAGGTCGTAGACTATTTTTCCTTAAAAGATATTTTTTTGATATTTCTTTTGTAATAAAAATTCATATTATTTAGTATATTTTATAAAAACTTCTAGAATTTTTTACATTTAATATAAAGTTTATTTTGAAAAAAGGGTTCATAACTTATCTCCATTTATAAAATCGAAGATTTACTTAGCATTCCAAAACGTTTAATGTTAGAAAGTATAAAATAAAGTAAAAAAATAAATTATTTACGATCTCAAAAACGACAGAATTAGATGTTTCTGCAATTTTTTCGGACTAAAGGGATCTTCCGTGGTGCTTTGGGGGTTGCCAATTTTTTTTTGTAGTTATCTTGCATGCTCAAAATTGTATTCCGATAATAAAATTGTCGGAGATCTCTCAAAAACAGCGGAATTATTTTTTTGCTATTTTTTTCGTGCGAGAAAGTAGTTTGGTGGTATTCCGCGGTGCTTTCGGGGTTGACAATTTTTTTGTAGCTATCTTGCATGCTCAAAATTGTATTCCGATAATAAAATTATGGGGATCTCTAAAACGGCAGAATTAGATTTTTCTGCTATTTTTCGGACTAAAGGGTAGTTTGGGGGTGTTCCGTGGTGCTTTGGGGGTTGCCAATTTTTTTGTAGCTATCTTGCATGCTCAAAATTGGATCTCAAAAACGGCGGAATTAGATTTTTTTTGCTACTTTTTTGTGCGAAAGTGGTAGTTCGGGGGTCTTCGGCGGTGCTTTGGGGGTTGCCAATTTTTTTGTCGCTATCTTGCATGCTCAAAATTGTATTCTGGTAATAAAATTATCGGGGATCTCAATAACGACGGAATTAGATGTTTTTTTGCGATTTTTTCAGACTGAACGGGATGTTCCGCGGTGCTTTGGAGGTTGCCAATTTTTTTGTATATATCTTGCACGCTCAAAATTGTATTCCGATAATAAAATTATCGGGGATCTCAAAAACGGCGGAATTAGATTTTTTTTGCAATTTTTGCGGACTAAAGGTGTATATTCTGCATTAATATTGACTTTATAAAATTTGTATAAACTTTGTATAAACATTTTACGTACTTTTATAATACCAAAACTATACAAATGAAAGCATTCGACAAATTCATATGAATTTCATATGAATCCAAACTTCGTATAAAGTTAATATGAACATATTTTTTTTACGCGGGATATGGCGATTCGCTTGCAAAAATATCTCGTGTACGAAAATTATGACTCATGGGTGGCCAAGCGGAATAAGTCCCTATCTGGCGACAGCTAGAGCAACACTGGAAGCCATACTTTGAGTCATACTTTCAGTCATACTTTAAACTGGAATTAAAATTACAAATATAGGATCCAGTTTTAACTGGCAAATAGATTTTTCAATTCCATACCCATGATATGATGCTTTATCCGCGTTTTTGACAAACTTTTTTAAACCTAAAATAATAGGATATTGAGAATATATTAGCAATATGTTGGAAAAATATTTAAAATATGTTGGAAATGAAGAAAATAAATTTTCAAAAACAATATTTTAATACCAAGCTCTTGCGAGATACGAGCACTTTATAAAATTTTACATGCACCTAGACGCCTTTTACTTTATTTTTTATTGTATATTTGGCAAAGGTTTACATAAACTTTGACGAAACTCCATATGATAAAATAAGTATTACAAAGATTGGCAAAGATCGCCAATAATTTTATTCCCGGAATACGATTTTGAGCCTGCAAGGTAGCTACAAAAAATTGGCAACGATGCAGGTACCGCGAATCACTTACAAACACCTCCTTTCGCCCCAGAAAATCGTAAAAAAATTCTTATTCCGCCACTTTTGAGATCGCCAAAAATTTTATTCCCGAAATACAATTTTGAGCCTACAGCTGAGATCCAAAAAAAATTGGCAACCTCGCAAACACCGAGGAACACCTCCAACCTCTCCCATATGCCCCAGAAAATCGTACAAAAATTCTAATTCTGATACTTATGAGATCGCCAAGAACTTTATTCCCGGAATACAATTTTGAGCCTGCAGGTTAGCTCCAAAAAAATTGACAACCCCACAAACACCGCGGAACACCCCCAAACTACCCATATCGCCCGAAAAATCGCAAAAAAATTTAATTTCTCCGTTTTTGAGAATAATTTTATTCCCGGAATACATCTTTGAGCCTACCGGATATATCTACAAAAAATTGGCAATCCCCGTAGCACCCCAAAACAACCCTTTCGCCCGAAAAAAAAATACAAAAAATTCTAATTATATGTTTTTTAACGGAGTGTGCGAAACTCGCCTTTTTGTGCTTGTTTTACGTGCGCGAAGTAGTTGTTTCACTCACGGCGTGCGCAAAGTACGCGCATGCGCAGATCAATTTACTTCACGCAAGCCGTCTGTGTAACAGCTACTTCGCGCACGTAAAACAAGCAAAAAGGCGAGTTCCTCACACTCCGTTAAAAAAATAGAATTCGATACACGTTGCCGAAGAGGGTGATCATCACACGGGTGTTTTTGCTCGGGCGACAAACTACACCCGTGTGAGAATGATCCACTTCGCACACTTGTATCGAAATGTACTATTTTTTGCGATTTTTCAGGCGAAAGGGGCAGTTTGGGTGTGTTCAAGCGGGGGTTACCATTTTTTTTGTGGTTACCCTGCAGGCTAAAAATTGTATTCCGCAAATAAAATTATTGGCGATCTCAAAAACGGTTGAATTAAAAATTTTTTTTTGCTCCATTGCAAAATGGGGTGTTAAGGGGTGAGTTTTTGTTACTTGTTGCTCACATCACTTTTGTCGCTGTGGAATCGATTCCGGGCGGAAATTACAATTTTTGAAAGTTTGGATTTACGTTGGAGTCGCAACTTTTTCAAACTTCAACCACATGTGCGACAAGCCAGACTTTTGAAGCCAGACATCTACAAGACTTCGCACAGACTTTTTTTACATGGATATAGCACAAGCTGACTTGAATATATGCTTTTACGCGACAATAAAAAAAATCCGCCGTATGTATCTGTAATTTATATGTGGACATAGCACGGGTCTGCTAAAAAAAACGCGAATATAAGCTTTTACGTGTCTACAAGAGCGCCGTACGTTTCTGTAATTTGTATATTGATATAGCACATGCTGGATGAAATATACGTCAATATAAGCTTTTACATGTCTATAACACCGCCGTACGTCTCTGTAATGTGTACGTGGTTATAGCACAGGCTGGCTGACAAATACGTGAATCTAAGCTTTTTCCTGTCTATAAGACCACCGTAAGTATCTGCAATTTGTATGCTGATATAGCACAGGCTTGCTGAAAAATACGTGAGTCTAAGCTTTTATGGGTGTATAAGAGCGCCGTGCGTGTCTGTAATTTATATGTGGAGATAGCGTAGGCTCGCTGAAAAATACGTGAATCTAACAGTCTTCCGAGCCACAAAACCTCTTTGGTAGATGCTGACAGGGTAAGTTATTTCGCTTCAGTTTCTGATAATTCCACAGTGGACTGCCATCTGCTGCTTCAACTGATAGCTGCTCCTTGCAGCATGAATACATAGCCCGTTGTGGTATGCGGATCCTCGGAGTCTGTTACCGATCTGGCGTCTTACTATCCTCTATCACTATGAAATAAGTATGTTTCCACCAGGCTCCCAAGGAAAATCTGCCTGGCCGACTCGGGTAAACAGTACAAAGCGATTTCTTCTTACAAGTCCAAATAGTTCTTGGCATCGGCGCATCCGCATACGCTCTCAGTGTCACACGTACACGCTTTACACGCTGGTGCATGTGCCGCGTGTATCAGGAGCTGGCGGGCTGCCGTTAGTGTAGGGTCCCGGTCAGGGCCCTCGCGACCAGCATGATATTCGCATATTTTAAACTCATTTTCACACTCATGTACTCTCTAAAATCAAATAAGTGAAAATTCACGTCGTATAAGTGAATATTCACTTATTTGAAGTGAATTTCACGTATTCGAATTTAGAGAGTAACTTTTGAAGGAATGAACGTGTTTTAATTCTCAAAATAAAGTTATTAAAGCTCGCGCATTCTAGTTTTATTCTCTTTGTTTATAATTTCAAGTTGAAAATTGGGAAAATTGGTTTTACAATTTTAGGGTGTATTTCAAAACAGTGCAAATTTCGCGCATCTGGTCCAAAACATTCAGCAGTAAAAATACGTCGGAAATCATCAATAGCCCTATAAGAATGATATTTTTAGAAATTTTAGAGTAGATTTACGCAATTTTTCGATAAGTTTGCATGTTTGGGCAATTATTTTGAGGTTATGTAACTAACTTTTCTCATATTTCAGAAATGCTCTAGTTTCCGTTTAAGAAACCCCCATTAAGTTATCTTGAATCGTTTTTGAGATATTCGATTATGGAAAAAAAAGAAATTCGTTCTTCAGACGGATTCTTAACCATCTATCAGCAGCGGGCCTTCAAGGCGGCCAGAGTCAACGCGGCTAGGGCGAGCGACATCCGGACGCAGTAACGCGACAATGTAAGCAACGGAGACAGAGAGGTCGATGGCTCGAGTTGCCAACAACGGAGCGGACAGAAGCGGAGCCGCCAGCGAAGTTATTCATCATATGCCAGCATTATTTATATAAGAATCTTCGTGTCTGAGTTGACTATTGAATTAAACATAAATGGAATTAAGAGTAAATTTACAGTTTCAAACCCTAATACATGCTACGCATTAAATTATTTTACTACCGGATTAGGTTGATCCTTTGTCCGGTATTTACGATTGGGTAAATCATACGATAACTATTACGTTTCGTTTTTTCCAAATGCAAAACTTCGACTAAAACTAGCTTTATTAGTACATTTACATCAAATACTAGTGTGATTCTATGATTTCAACGAAAATTTACATTATTCCCGAGATTGTGTCGAACACTTGATCTGTTCGTTAAATTGCGATAAAAGACCGCATTTCTCGCGAGCTTTAAACGAAAAGTAACACTATTTATACGTGCAAAAATATGTGCCTTATATAATGTGCTAGCCTTTGCCACAGGTACTCAAGCATGTACGTTTTTGCCCCGCCGGCAGCTAAGCGTATAGTATTCACTGCAAAAGCTGCAATTTGCTAGTTTTAGTCAGAAACTGAATCGGGCTACCCTTTGTACAAATTGTTGTCATCGGCAATCGTCGAGCTGTGGATTGTACGAGATGGTGGATATCCTGTGGTATTTCCCTTAATCTTAATTCTTAAAATTTCTACTTCTGCGGATGGGGCAAGGCAGTCGTGTCTCCCGAAGCAGTAGGAAAGCTGATAGGGTTAAGATCCTCGACCGCACAGATATAGTACCAGCTGAGACAATCTAAAGAGCGAACCAAGATGTCTGTCTTCGAGAACCAGAACTTGCATAGAGCAAAATAGTTCCATGTCAATAGTTAATAATACTTTTATATTTTAAATAAATATATGTTTATATTAATGTACATTTCATATTCTAATATTTTTAATACTATCCATTTTTATTTTTACATGTTGTTCTATTGTTGTTGCGGTATTTATTTCTACTTTTTATACTACTTAATACTTATTTTCTAAAGAAACGCAAAAGATATTTTTTTTAAAATCCGAATTTTAATATATTATTTAAAATCCAGAGAACAGTTAAGCCACAATATAAAATCAATTTTTTTTTGGATTACGCATTGTGTAGCACATCTGCGTTAATGTACGTCGATACACACTTTTCGATAATCTTTTACTCATTTCCACATTTTCATTGACAAAATCTGTAAAAATAAACATTTATGTTATTCACTATGCTTAAAATATTTAAATAGTATATTTTTCAACTAGGCCGAATGGGATATTATTCGCATGAGCGTTGCAAGTGTTCAAAACGATATTTTTTTACAAGCTTGTAAAAAATAACTTATTTTACACACTCACTAGTGACTCACGTAATAGTATATTATGTAACAAGGGGCTAATCATCCAAGGGAATGATTGACTTTAGACCCGTGTTATATACAGTGCTTTATTCCAAACTCCACGGTGGATACTTTATAGACTTAAGTTATTTTATATTTATATGTTATAATTTTGTTAGTTTTGACCAAATTCACGATAAATGGCATAAATGTAAAAAATTGGACTATGTTATCTTATTCTCGCCTATGTGGGAATAAAGTATACTTTACTCAGTTTTACTTTATTTAAAAGAGGGAATGAAACGGCACTTTTACCACGCTTTTCAGGCTATGAAGTGGCCATTATAGTGGAGATGAGAATACACTATATTATTTAATTTTAGGCACGATTTTTCACATTACAGATGGCGTAAAAAAAGTACACTTTCAAATAAGTACTTTTTCAACACGTACATAAAATGGGCCTATTTGCATGCCTAAAAGTCTGGTAGAGTATCGCGTATTCCCGCTATAACCAATCCTTGTGAATTTGTTCTCTTAGTCTCAACTTTATACATTTTTTGGCTTTCGGCCTATTTTGGTGGATATAGATAACTCAATGTTTTAATGGCGCACATATTTGAAATAAGCTATTTAAATGAAAACTAAAAATGCAATGATTTGCAATTGGGTTGTGCATGACTCGAAATGCACGATACCCTACCCAACGTTAATGCATATAAAAAGGCCGTCTCATGTACTCGTTAAAAAACATACTGTTTGTAACATTGGAAGAAAAGCTATTTCAGACTCGGGTGAAGTGTGTTCAAATTGCTCATTTTTTTCCCCTTGTTGCACAATGTATTATTACGATACTCGTACGATTGCGCCCGAGCGAAGCGAGGGTGAAAAGGCCACACGAGGATAAAATCACTTTCTCACTCGAGTATCGAACACAATTTTTTGACACGACGTGCGGGAAGCTTAATTTAGGGCATGCTTTTTTATTAGAGCGTGTGCGAAATCGGCTTTGCGCACGGAGTGTGAAAAAGAATATTAACACTAACCAGAGTACACCGAACAGTCCCGGTGACCAACTTTTATTAAAAAATGTCCAGATAGTTCATTTTGTCATAAACAGATCTTACGCAAAGATTTTTTATCAAATGAACCTTTGCAAAAAGTTACAGTAGTGAGTAGTTTTGATTGTTATTTTATTTTTGAATAAGTGTTATTTCAATAAATCTTGCAGAAGGCCCGTTGGATAAAAAAGCTTTGCCTAACTACTTTTTATAGTGAAAGAAATTGTTCTGCAATGATTCATAAAAATTAGTGAGCCTGAATCCTTGGTATTCCCGTGTAAGTAGAAATACTCTTACCAAATACGGCCGAGTTGACAAGGCTTGGTATTTTTTGATGGCCACCTCGACCCGTCGGAGTCATATTTTTCAGTACTTGAATTCCTAAAATTTCTCTCATGAGTTTTCGAACCATTTCTTTCGGATTTTTTTAAAATTTCTTCTGGATTTCCTCCATTTCGGCTTCAAAAATATAAACATCTTAACGATTGTGAAGTTGTACCTGTTTAATACAGTAGTGCGGGTTATAAAAACTTGTACGCAAGACATCAAACTATACACGTGTCCACGCGAATGAGCAAAATGAAGCGAAGGGAATAATCATGAGAAATATTATTACTTTTCCTTCCTCGAAGTGATCCCACGATGAAACAACGTCTTCTTTGGAATCATTTGGATCCGTAGAAATGTCCCTATAAAAATGTATTTTTCTTGTAATAAATGAATTGTAATTTGTAAATACAAAATATTTCAAAAGAACTGTAATATTATAAACGTTTCTTTTCCATACCTTTATACTAGATACTACATTTAAACTGGCAAGGGCGTTTAAGCATCGAAAAAAGTACTTTATATGATACCCAGCTCAACACAACTAATTTTTCTCCAGAATAAAATTCAAATGTACTATCAGCACAAACGAACCGATAAATAGTATACGCACCAGGAAGAAAATAAAGACCACCACAGAGTGTGTTTGCCAACTTGGCTCTTAAAAGCACAGGTGGAAGATAGCACATTCTCTTAGATGACTTTTTTCCTTCCTAAATGTGCAAATTTACTGTTTCAAAAAATTAGACGAAAAGACAATCTCAAAGACAAAAATTGACAAAAGGACGTGTCTTCTAAGGCACTTAAGACACTATCAAGACAATCTTAAGAGTATCTCAGGTGTCTCGCTTTAAGCGAAACTATGAGCGAGACTTTTAGCGATACATTAACCGAGACATTTACCAGGACTTAAAGCAAGACATTCAGCAAAAAATTTAGCGAGATCACTAGCAATATATTCGGGCAAGACTTTAAACGAAATTTCCAGCGAGACTTTAAGCGAGACTTTAAAGAAGACTTTTAGCGAGACTATAAGCGAGACTATAAGTGAGACCTTCGTCCTAACTCTAAGGAAGACTTTGAAGGAGATCTCAACTGTGATATTCAGGCAAGCCGTTGAGTGAGACTTTGAACGAGACCTTGGACGTGACTTTGGGCTAGATTACAACCGCTATTTCCAGCGAGACTTTAAACACGATCTCTAGCAATATATTCAGGCAAGACTGAACGAGATTTCGAGCGAGACATTGAGCCAGACTTTGCATGAAACTTTAAGGGGCCTTTATCGAGACATTTACGGAGACTGACCAAGACTTAGAACGAGACTATAAGCGAGACTTTAAGTGAGACCTTCGCCGTGATTCGAAACGACACTTTGAAGGAAACCTCAAGCGAGGTATTCTGGCAAGCCATTGAACGATTTGAATGAGACCATGGGCGAGACTTTAAACGAGATCACCAGCAATATATTCAGGCAAGACCTTAAAAGAAATTTTCAGTGATGCTGACTTTAACGAGACTTCTTTAACGAAGACTTCTAGCTTCTAGAGAGTCTTTAAGCGAGACTTTAAGCGAGAAGCGAGACTTTGAGCGAGACTTCTAGAGAGTCTTTAAGCGAGACATTTAGCGAGTCTCTGACCGCGACTTTAAGTAAGACCTTCGCCGGGACCCAAGCAAGACTTTGAGGGACATCTCTAGCGTGATATTCTGGCAAGCCGTTGAGTGAGACTTTGAACGAGGCCTTGGACGTGACTTTGGGAGAGACTATAACCGCGATTTGGAGCGAGATTTTAAACGAGTTCATTAGCAATATATTCAGGCAAGCCTGAGCGTGATTTCTAGCGAGACTTTAAGAAAGACTTTTAGCGAGACATTTAGCGACACTTTCACCGAGACTCTCAGCGGGACTATGAGCGAGACTTCCAGTGAGACCTTCGCCGTGACCCAAGCAAGACTTTGAAGGGGATCTCTAATGTGTTATTCTGGCAAGTCGTTGAACGAGACTTGCGGTGTGACTATAACCACAGTTCGCAGCGAGACTTTAAACGAGATCACTAGCAATAGATTCAGTCAAGACTTTAAACGAAATTTACATCGAGACTTTAAGCGAGCCTTTAAGGAAGACTTTTAGCGAGACTTTAAGCGAGATATTTAGCGAGACTGAGCAAAACTTAGAGACTATAAGTGAGACTTTAAGTATGACCTTCGTCGTGATTCGATACGAGACTTTGAAGGAGATCTCAAGCGTGATATTCCGACAAGCCGTTGAACGAGACCTTGGACGCGACTTTGGGCTAGACTATAACCGCACTTTCCAGCGTGACTGTAAACGAGATCTCTAGCAATATATTCAGGCGAGACTGAACGAGATTTTTAGTTAGACATTAAGCGAGACTTCGAGCGAGACTATGAGCGTGACTTTAAGTGAGACCTTTGCCGGAACTATAAGCAATCTTTGAAGGAGACCTCTAGCGTGGTATGTTGGAAAGGCATTGAACGAGACTTTAAGCGAGATTATAACCACCATTTACCGCGAGACTTTAAACGAGATCACTAGCAATATATGCAGGCAAGGTTTTAAACGATATTTCCGGCGGGACTTTGAGCGAGACTTTAAGGAAGACTTTTAGCGAGACTTTAAGCGAGACATTTAGCTAGACGTTGACCGAGACTTTGAGCGAGACTACACGGAGAGAAATCTGTAGCGAAAAGCTCATCGGTCTATGTATGAAGAGACTCTATTTTTTTATTATGAGTTAACTTCATGCTGTTTTTTTATCAAACTTCATAATTAACTGAATGCGCTTTTTGCTACGACTGATGGAAAATGTCATCATCGCTTTGACATTTGGAGCATATATAGTTTTCGCTTTCTTCACCGTTCGATCAAAAGTCAAGGGGCTCATGAATTTTGGTCATCAGGCCAAGCGATTATAGGGCACATGAAGTTGGATGAAGATGGCGCGCAAGTTTGAGACTAACTGTCACGAGTTTAAGGCGCAAATCGCATGATACTGAGTGATGCCAGAAGTAGATAACCTCTGATGCGCTTTTGGCTACAGATTTCTCTCCGTGTGTGAGCGAGAGCGATTTATGTGAGGCTTTCGCCGTGCCCCAAGCAAGATTTTGAAGGAGATCTCTAATGTGATATTCTGGCAAGTCATTGAGTGAGCCTTCTAACGAGATCTGGGTGTGACTGGGCGAGATTATAACCGCAGTTTGCCTTGGACTTAGGCGAGACTGTAAACGAGATCACTACCCAATAAGCAAAAATCTGGGGTAAAAGAATTCTTTAAGTAGTACCGAATGTCCACATGAGGATGATTTTCTAAGTATTCACAAAGTGTTCTTATAGATTATGTTGTATAAAATATTTTCAAAAATATTTTTAATAAAACAAAATAATATCAATGGAAAGTAATCACAAAGTAATCATAAAGTAATCACTAAGTATTCTAAAAGATTATTAGTATTAGTACATCAGAACATCTGTAGACGATTCGAATTATAACACGTAAGTGTTCGTCGATGGCGCAAACGGTTAAGACTTCGCCTGTCAACCAGAAGGCCCAGGTTTAAATCCCCATACCGGCAGGATTTTTTTCATCGTTAAAATTGAATTTTATTACTTTATTGTTCATCTTATCTACTTATTTCTATAGAAAAATCGATAAATTATAAATTCATAATATTTAATAAAAATTTTGTGTATTAAAAAATGTTCTACATCAACGTAAGGGATTCTTTGTTAAGTCTTTGTGAATGCTTTCTGGAGTCTTTATGAATTCTTTAAGAACTCTTTTAACTATTACAAAAATTTGGGGTTATTAATTTGGCAAAAAATATTTCCGTAAAGAATTCTCTGTTAATACTTAAAGAATCAGCACCGATGGGACATTCGAGATCGGATAAAGTGGTCCAATAAGAATTCTTTATGATTACTTTCATGGAAAAAGCGTAAAGCGATAAAGTAGTCTTAAAGAGTTCATTAAAAATTCTTTTTGCTTATTGGGTAGCAATATATTCAGGCGGGACTTTAGGCGAGACTTTTAGCGAAACTTTGACCGAGACTTTGATCGAAACTTTAAGTGAGACCTTCGCCGGAACTCTAAGCAAGACTTTGACGGAGATCTCTAGCGTTATATTCTGGCAAGCCATTGAGTGAGATTTTGAAGAAGACCTTGGACGTGACTTTGGGCGAGACCATAACCGCAATTTCCAGCGTGACTTTAAACGAGATCTCTAGCAATATATTCAGGCGAGACTGAACGAGATATCTAGCATGACTTTGAGCAAAACTTTGCATGAGAATTTAAGCGAGACATTTAGCGAAACTTTGTCCGAGACTTAGAGCGAGACTATAAACGAGACTTTGAGTGAGACCTCGAAGGAGACCGAGACACTTAGGAATTCTTTTATCGACAGTTTCTTTTCTTTATTAGATAATATAATGAAATAATATTACTAAGAAAAAATGTATCAATAAGGTTATACAAAAATATTATGAAAAACAAATAACAAAATAATAAAAATGAATATAAATATCGCTATTCAACTTAAGTGCGGTTATTAATCAGAAAAAAAATAAAATTTATTATTATTTTTGTACCTTCTTGATTGTCCATAGAAGAATTCACTTCTGAAATACCTTTTTCGACACATTCGGCGACATCATCTAGTAGTGACTCTGCCTTAACACTTGACCCTTCTGTAATTAAAAAAAAACATACAGCATTAAGATAGCTAAAATGTTGACTTCTATTATTCAACATAGAATGTAGGTCAGACTTTGAGCAAGACTTTTAGCGAGTCTTTGAGTCGAAAATCCTTAGAAAGGCATTGAAGGCCAGTAAGCGGCCGTGCTGGAAAGAAATGTGCGATGCGGTAGAATCGAACCCATGGGATATAGGATACAAGATCGCAACACGTAAAATATGGTAAATGAAGCCACCCGAGATTAAAGACGCGCTGACAATGTGCTTCATCGTCAATGGGCTCCTTTCCAGGTATCCTCATCGGACCGACTTTACTTTCGAAAACGTACGATCGGAGGATATCCCTGTTTTCACTACGGTGGAGCTGAATAGGGCCATCTGACTCCGAAGAATGAAAAAAAGCAAAGCTAGTACTCTTAGCAATGGAAAGGGCGATCTCAGATCACCGTCTGCGTACAGAGCACTTAATTTAAAAGGTGAACTAGAAAAAGAATCGAAAGTCGAGAGATAAAGAATGGATGCGCCCCGAGCAGGCAGTAGGGCTGCGGCCCTGGCCCGAAGTATTGCGAAAGCGGTTCCGGGCTGGGGTTGCTGTAGGAAAGGTTATAGGTGGTTTGGGGATAGACGTCCCTCTGGAGTCCAATGCTCCTTGATAGTCTTAGTGGGCCTCCCACTACCTTCTCAAAGCAAGGATGGGGACGTCCCGGAAGATTAACCCAGTACTTCAGAGGGGTTAAGGGGTAAGGGGTAATCAAAAATTTAAAAATTGTCTGTTTTGTAACAATTTTCGTAGTACCAGTATCAAAGGAAAATCTATTGAAGGCATGTTCGACTAGCTTAACTGGCAATAGCCTTTATTAATATTCGTGTACCTGCTTGTTTATCCATAATACATGACGGCGATCTAACATATGAATTCACTTCTGAACTATACTGTTCGGCCCTTTCGACAAAATTATCTGCTACGGACGCTGCCTTAACAATCGTGTCACTTGATCCTTCTGTAATAAAAAAATCATACGGCATTAAGATAGCAAAAATTTTGACTTCTATATTCAACAGAGAATCTAGGTCAGACTTTTAGCAAGACTTTAAGCGAGTCTTTGAGCGAGACTTTAGGTGAGATATTCCCCGGGATTCGAAACCAGCCTTTGTCAGAGATCTCTTATGTGATATTCTGGCAGGCAGTTGAGTGAAACTTCTAACGAGACCTTGGTCGTGAATGTGGACGAGACTATAACCAAAGTTTGCAGCAAGACTTTGAGCGAGACTTTAAGCGAGACTTTGAGCGAGACTTTGAGCGAGACTTTAAGCGAGACTTTGAGCGAGACTTTAAGCGCGAAATTTAGCGAGACGTTGACCGTGACTAAAAGCGAGACTTTAAGTGAGACCTTCTCCAGGATTCGAAACCAGACTTTGTAAGAGATCTCTAATGTGATATTCAGGCAAGTCGTTGAGTGATACTTCTAACGAGACCTTGGTCGTGAATTTCTGCGGGACTATTACCGTGATTCTCGGCGAGAATTTAAGCGAGACTCAAAGCGAGACTTTCTGAGAGACTAAGCGAGACATTTAGCGTAACATTAACCCGGACTTAGAGACCATGATCGTGAATTTGGGTGAGACTATTACACCGATTTTCAGCGAGACTGTCCGCGAGACTTTAAGCGAGAGTTTTAGCGAGACTTTAGACGATACATTGATTGATACTTTGACCGAGACTTAGAGCGAAACTTAGATCAAGACTAAAAGCGAGACTTTAAGTGAGACCTTAGGCGGGATTCGAAACCAGACTTTGAAGGAGATCTTTAATATGATACACATTCAAGTCGTTGAGTGAGCCTTCTAACGATACCTTGGTCGTGAATTTGGGCGAGACTATAACCGTTGTTTGCAGCGTTACTTTGAGCGAGGCTTTAAGCGAGACTTTTGGCGAGACTTTAAATGAGACTTTGAGCGAGACTTTAAGCGAGATTTTGAGCGAGATTTTGAGCGAGACTTTAAGCGCGACATTTAGCGAGACGTTGACCGAGACTAAAAGCGATACTTTAAGTGAGACCTTCGCCGGGATTCGAAACCAGACTTTGTAGGTGATCTCTAATGTGATATTCAGGCAAGTCGTGGAGTGATACTTATAACGAGACCTTGGTCGTGAATTTGTGCGAGACTATAACCAAAGTTGGCAGGAAGACTTTAAGCGAGACTTTGAGCGAGACTTTAAGCGAGACTTTGAGCGAGACTTTAAGCGAGACTTTGAGTATGACTTTAAGCGGGACTTCGAGCGAGACTTTAAGCGAGACGTTGAGCGAGACTAAAAGCGAGACTTTAAGTGAGCCCTTCGCCGGGATTCGAAAGCAGACGTTGTAGGAGATCTCTAACGTGATATTCAGGCAAGTCGTGGAGTGATACTTCTAACGAGACCTTGGTCGTGAATTTGGGCGAGACTATAACCAAAGTTTGCAGCAAGACTTTGAGCGAGACTTTAAGCGAGACTTTGAGCGAGACTTTAAGCGCGAAATTTAGCGAGACGTTGACTGAGACTAAAAGCGTGACTTTAAGTGAGATCTTCACCGGGATTCGAAACCAGACTTTGTAGATCTCTAATGTGATATTCAGGCAAGTCGTGGGGTGATACTTCTAACGAGACCCTGGCCGTGAATTTGGGCCAGACTATAACCTAAGTTTGCCGCAAGACTCTGAACGAGACTTTAAGCGAGACTTTGGGCGAGACTTTAAGCGAGACTTTGAGCGAGACTTTAAGCGAGACTTTGAGCGAGACTTATAGCGAGACTTCAAGTGAGATTTTAAGTGAAACCATCGCCGGGATTCGAAACCAGCCTTTGAAGGAGATCTTTAATGTGATATTCAGACAGGTCGTTGAGTGAGCCTTCTAACGATACCTTGGTCGTGAATTTGGGCGAGACTATAACCGAAGTTTGCAGCGTGACTTTGAGCGAGACGTTGAGCAAGACTTTGAGCGAGACTTTAAGCGAGACTTTGAGCAAGACTTTAAGCGCGACATTTAGCGAAACGTTGACCGAAACTAAAAGCGAGACTTTAAGGGAGACCTACGCCGGGATTCGAAACCAGACGTTGTAGGAGATCTCTAATGTGATATTCAGGCAAGTCGTGGAGTGATACTTCTAACGAGACCTTGGTCGTGAACTTGGGCGAGACTACAACCAAAGTTTGCAGCAAGACTTTGAACGAGACTTTAAGCGAGACTTTGGGCGAGACTTTAAGCGAGATTTTAAGCGAGACTTTGAGCGAGACTTAGAGCGAGACTTAGTGCGAGACTTAGACCGAGACTTAGATCGATACTACAAGCGAGACTTTAAGTGAGACCATCGCCGGGATTCGAAATCAGACTTTGAAGGAAATCTCTAATGTGATATTCATGCAAGTCGTTGAGTGAGACTTTGAACGAGGCCTTGGTCGTGAACTTGTGCTAGACTATAACCCCAGTTTGTAGCGAGACCTTCAGCGAGACTTTAAGCGAGATTTTTTTCGAAACTAAGCGAGACATTTAGCGTGACATTAACTTGGACTTAGAACGAGCCTAAAGGCGTGACTTTAAGGGAGACCTTCTCCGGGATTCGACATCAGACTTTGTAGGAGATCTCTTATGTGATTTTCGGGCAAGTCATTGAGTGAGCCTTCTAAACTCACCTTGGTCGTGAATTTGGATGAGACTATAACCAAAGTTTGAAGCAAGACTTTGAGCGAAACTTTAAGCGAGACTTTGAGCGACACTTTAAGCGAGACTTTTAACGAGACTTTGGCCGAGACTGAGAGCGAGACTTACATCGAGACTTTAAGTGACAGTTTAAGTGAGACCATCGCCGGGATTCGAAACCAGACTTTGAAGGAGATCTTTAATGTGATATTCAGGCAAGTCGTTAAGTGAGACTTCGGACGAGACCTTGAACGTGACTTTTGGCGAGACTATAACCGCAGTTTGCAGCGAGACCTTCAGCAAGACTCTAAGCGAGGCTTTTTGCGAGACTAAGCGAGACATTTAGCGTGACATTAACTCGGACTTAGAGCGAGCCTAAAGGCGTGACTTTAAAGGGAGACCTTCGCCGGGATTCAACATCAGAATTTGTAGGAGATCTCTTATGTAATATTCAGGCAAGTCATTGAGTGAGCCTTCTAACCAGACCTTAGTCGTGAATTTGGGTGAGACTAAACCAAAGATTGCAGCAAGACTTTGAGCGAGACTTTAAGCGAGACTTATAACGAGACTTTGGCCGAGACTTAGAGCGAGACTTAGAGCGAGACTTTAAGTGAGATTTTAAGTGAGACCATCGCCGGGATTCGAAACCAGACTTTGAAGGAGATCTTTAATGTGATATACAGTCAAGTCGTTGAGTGAGCCTTCTAACTATACCTTGGTCGTGAATTTGGGTGAGACTATAACCGAAGTTTGCCGCGTTACTTTGAGCGAGACTTTAAGCGAGACTTTTGGCGGGACTTTAAATGAGACTTTGAGCGAGACTTTAAGCGAGATTTTGGGCGAGACTTTAAGCGCGACATTTAGCGAGACGTTGACCGAGACTAAAAGCGAGACTTTAAGTGAGACCTTCGCCGGGATTCGAAACCAGACTTTGCAGGAAATCTCTAATGTGATATTCAGGCAAGTCGTTGAGTGAGACTTTGAACGAGGCCTTGGTCGCGAACGTGTGCTAGACTATAACCGCAGTTTGTAGCGAGACCTTCAGCGAGAATTTAAGCGAGATTTTTTTCGAAACTAAGCGAGACATTTAGCGTGACATTAACTCGGACTTAGAACGAGCCTAAAGGCGTGACTTTAAGGGAGACCTTCTCCGGGATTCGACATCAGACTTTGTAGGAGATCTCTTATGTAATATTCGGGCAAGTCATTGAGTGAGCCTTCTAAACTCACCTTGGTCGTGAATTTGGATGAGACTATAACCAAAGTTTGCAGCAAGACTTTGAGCGAAACTTTAAGCGAGACTTTGAGCGACATTTTAAGCGAGACTTTTAACGAGACTTTGGCCGAGACTGAGAGCGAGACTTTCATCGAGACTTTAAGTGACAGTTTAAGTGAGACCATCGCCGGGATTTGAAACCAGACTTTGAAGGAGATCTTTAATGTGATATTCAGGCAAGTCGTTAAGTGAGATTTCGGACGAGACCTTGAACGTGACTTTTGGCGAGACTATAACCACGATTTTCCGCGAAACTTTATGCGAGATCTCTAGGAATATTTTCACGCAAGACTGAACGAGATTTCTGTCGAGACTTTGAGCAAGACTTTTCATGACACTTTAAACGAGACTTTTAGCCAGTCTTTAAGCGAGACTTTTAGCGAGATTTTTTGCAAGACTTTTACCAAGACTTTGAGCGAGACTTTAAGTGAGATCTTCGCCGGGATACAAAACCAGACTTTGAACGAGATCTCTTATGTGATATTCTGGCATGCAATTGAGTGAACCTTCTAACGAGACCTAGATACTTAGGATTTCCTTTAGCGATAGTTTTTCCTTTTCTTTTTTAGTTAATATAATGAGATAATATTACTAAGAAAGAAGGTATGAAAATGGTTATACAAAAATATCATTAGAAAGCAGCTAATGACCAAATTCTACCAAGTTTGTTTTAATTAATTAGACAACAATTAAAACAATTTATTTTTGAGTCGTTTCGGACATTTATTCTATGTCCCTCTTCAGGTTCTAAAGTACAAAATATACAAAATATAAAATTAATACAACAATCGCTTTACACACATTTGAAGAAGATTATCACAGTTATAACAAAAATTCACTTACAAAAACGTGTCAAAAATGACACCTATAGGGAAGAATTTTCTGTTCGTCAATGCTATGATTCAGCCAATTTCAATCTTTTATACTCAAAAGTATTTGTATGTGGAGATACATGTGATTTCCTGCCGTATCACCTACGGTGGGAGGTGATGCAGTAGGCATCGCGAGACAGAGTAAGAAAGGTGGTACAAGGACCACATGTATTGGTGGCAGGCCACCGCCAATCCTCAAATGTGTGTAAAAAGATTGTTGTATTAATTTTATATTTTGTATATATTGTACTTTAGAATCTGAAGAGGGACATAGAATAAATGTCCGAAACGTCGGAGAAATATAGTACATTACGGTACAAGTGACGAAAGTTGAAGTTCCGCCACTGCGCGAAGTTGGCGCCCTCGGCTTCGCCTCGGTCGCCAACTTCGCGCAGTGGCGGGCCTTGCAATTTTGTCTCGTGTACGGTATACTATTTTTCTTGATGTCCGGTGGAAAGTACGTTTGCCACTGACAATGATAACGCACCCGACGGGTTCGAGAGCTTTGAGTTCGATGCCCGCCCCCGGCATTTGCGGCACGAGCGCAGCGAGTGCTGCTGGTCGGGGGGCGGGCATCGAAAACATCACGTGCATAATTTTAATAAGTGAATTTTACTGAAGATCATGTAAAATATTTTTATTTTACGTGCAACTGTTACAATTATTACACGTACAATTATTAAACATGCGGTACTTTTGCTCCATTTGCAGCAACAAAGTCAACTACTTTATTTGTGTCTGAAAAAATAAATGATCACTCAAGAAGAAATTCTCACAAAAAGTGCGACATTATTAACGAACAATCTTTTATCCATTTCACAAATTAAAGCAATATAAATCACTTGTATACCCAATGGGCCTCATTGATTCTGACAATGCATACCCCGTTAGTGACTGTCACACATAATATTTAAATCGTTAACATACCTCGAAAATGATATGAACATTCAAAAGGTTATGTGTGAGTGCCACTAACGGGATATGCATTGCTAGAATCAATGTCCATCGGGTGTACCTTGATGATCAGAAGTGATAGTTTTTGTTGTAAATATAGGTTAATGACTTTGAATATGTTGACAAAACCTCTAAAACAATCTATTAATAACGTCTACAGTTGCCTAGTTTCCAACTCAGAATCAATGGTTAAATGTCCTTCTTTCGCCATCGAAAACAATGGCGAAACCACGTACTTTCCACCAGAGCATCAAGAAAAATTGTTTTTATTATTGTCTAATTAATTAAAACATACGTGGTAGAATTTGTCCATTAGCTGCTTCCAAACAAATATTATCTACTACTACCATTAGCTTCAATAATCAAATTAGGAACAACTAGCTATAACTTTATGAGTTTTGAATAATTTTGTAGTTTTCCTTCGGCAAATCCTCGTGAAATTACTTGAGGAAAAAAATTAGATCTTTAAAACTAAAATCGATTGAGAAACAAGAAAGATTACAGTAATTCATAAATAATTGTTTGCAGTGACAATATCTAGTTTATTAAATATGGGCATTTTGTTAAAAAAAATATCTTAGTCATATTGAATAGATTTTATTTATAATATATTGACTATCTATCTCATTTTAAATAAATAAATCATATTACAACTATGGTTTAAAAAAAAATTAGATAACGTCTTTATAGTTACTGAAATTGAAAAAAAAGATAATAAATAATGAACAAAAATTATTTCAAATAAAATTATCTTTTACTTTTTTGAATTAACAGTAACTGATCCATTTTAAAAAATATTACATACCGACAAATAGCAACTTACCAGCGATTTGTTGTTCTGAGTCCTCAATAAGAGAGCCATCTCTCTTGTTGAAGGAATTTGTGCGATCAAGAGATAACCCACACGACAACTGTGCCATGCAGTGGCCAC
This sequence comes from Torymus aiolomorphi, assembly GCA_036365515.1. Classification (NCBI taxonomy): domain Eukaryota; kingdom Metazoa; phylum Arthropoda; class Insecta; order Hymenoptera; family Torymidae; genus Torymus; species Torymus aiolomorphi. Next base: position 9,941,623 of record CM070874.1, on the reverse strand, counting down.
GCGGAGGGATTTCGGGGGGAAAAAGCGCGTTCACAGAATAGAGAAAAGCTGACGACCAGTGTCGTCGAAACGGACCCCGTTAAACAGAGAGTGATCGTAACCGACTAGCCGCGGGCAAAATTTGTCGCGAGTAATTACGCAATTATCTGGCGCCACATGAGCACACATGGTAGCCTGCGTAAGGAAAATCGTCCGCAGATTGCGTGGACACTGTAACCGAGATTCATGGCGGCGAATAAAATACGCGAAATATCTGAGAAAACGAAACAACGTACACAATAAAGTAAATACCAAGTCATTTTTCGAAAACAATATTAATACGAAAACGGACGCCGCGCCGCAAGGGTTACTGCGAAAGATAGATAAAGAGAAGGCCGTTAAAATATAAGACAATTGTACTTACTACTTTCTTTGATTATCGTAGTTCTGTACCATCTATCACCCCATTTGGCCAACACACCCTTGGACCCAAGTTTGATGGCGTTTTCCGGAATAACACTCCACTCTGCCTTTTTCCCTTTCCACAAAACAAGCTTGTACATCTTGTAAGAGAAGTATTTAGGTCACTAGTGGCAAGGTTAAGCCGAAGATCGAACGTTTGCGGAGATAAAATGTTACTTGAATACAAATAAACAAACAACACGTTGCCATGCAACCGAAGGTGTCAACCGCGCGACGTATGCCGCATCGCGTTTCTAGATACACACACACACTTGTACGCAATCAGTTAAAGTGGCCCGTAACGCGTTAGACTTTTAAACACAAGGGTATTTTTGAATACAAAATAGAAAAAGCAGTTACGAGACCGTTTCGGTGCTTTACACAAGAGAAAAAAGAAAAATACCTATCAAAAGTAAAAATTTTAACTTTTATAAAAATTTTTTTTTGTTATAAAAAGTTTTATTCTTTGACAGAATGAACTAGTATGCGTTACTAGTTTAGATGCCGGCATAAATCTAAAAACATTTAACAAAAGGAGTATATTAGAAAAAGTTGTAATGTCATTGAGAAATGGATCAAAAGAACGAAATAAGCAAGGAGTCAGATTACAATATGACGCCTTGCTTATTTCGTTCTTTAATATTCGTATATGCATCTACACGTAACAAAGGTGACCTAATGTTTCTAAAAACTTTTTCGAAGTTTAACATTTGTTTCCCTTGTGTTCGTAAAGTTCGTACGTAGGGGGCTGTCGTCGGTGCAGAATACTTATTATTTCGATACGTGCGTGAAGTAAAATAATGTACTTTACGCATTCTCTTTACGTACGCGTGCTAAAAGTATCGTATGGAGCACGGGTGTAAAGTGATCTTGCGCACTCACGCTCATGCGAAAAACTTCCCTTTAGGCTCTTGTTGCATAATATACTATTCCAAAATGACGGGCGGAAAGACAGATTTAACGCACGGAGTACGGAAAAGTTATTTTAATCTCATGTGGATATTTTCGCCCTACGGGGCGTGGGTGAAAAAGTTACACGAGATGAAAATCTAGTTCTCACCCGTATATCGAACAGTGTGTAAATATGTACCTGGAATTTATCTACCTGCAGCCTTATTTAGCCTACCAAACTTATACCTTTTTCCATACTCGATTTAAATTCATATCTTCGTTTAATGATGAGAAACTTCAGAGCGGATCCATTAGTCAGATCTCAGTGTGTCTCAGGTACTGTGAGAGACTGTAAGCTGATGCATCCGCTTCAACATCACCCCATGACAGAGATTATGTTTTACGTATTTATATCACTTTCCGTAGACTTAAAAATCGAAGACATATTGAAGTCACCATACCAACACTTTGTTAGGAGCGAAAAATCACCTAATCAATCTCTGAAATTGCATAGGTTTCCCGCGGCCACCCATCCAAATAATGACCGCACCCAGCGCTGCTTAACTTCAGTGATCAGCCGAGGTATATCGAACTAGTACATTACGCAACTAGTGCACACAGCACTCACTGCGCTCAAGCGACAAACTCGACTTGTGCCTAAATTACCTTGCGTACGTGTTGTGTATACTATTTTTTCACAGAAGTGCGCAAAATATGGCAAACCTATTAAAATAAAAAGAAATAAGTAATATGAAACGAAGCGCAAGTCGATTTTGTCGCCCGAGCGTCAGCGAGGGTTTAAATACATAAACATAAATAAATATAGTATTATTTAGTTAAATAATACTTCACATGTAAGTTCAAATGTTAAGTCTATTTAAACAAAAAAAACTATGTTATAATAAACTTGCAAATGCATTCAAACAAACTTATACATCTTTAATCATCTTTGTGGAATGCGTATATACAAACTGTTATGTTTTGAATTGGTAAAGAGGTTTTCTAAACATACTTTTCCTCTCAATTTTCAAATAAAAAGAAATCGAAACGTATATGAAACAGTGTGCAAAGCAAGTGCTTTGCTCACGCTTCCTCCAAATGTGTAAATCTAGCGCTTTGCTAGCTTTGAAAAAGCATTTTTTAAGACAACCTATAGAAAGCTTCATTTAGCATAGACTTTTTTTATTTAAACGTGTGTAAAATGAGTTTTGCGCACGAAGAATCAAAAACGGAATTCTGTTTGCCCGGGCATCCTGATTAAGTGACACGAATGTTTTTGCCGATAAGCAAGATTCCAGGAGGATTCCTTGCGTAGAAGCATCAACGTTTTGTTCAATTCCAATATAACGTATCTTTGTTAGAATATCGCTTTGTAAATATATAAGATACAAATGAGGTGTCATGTCATGACTATTATCATGTTATTTAAAAAAAATTTTTTTTTATCTTACCCTTAATTTTCAACAGTTATTTGGGTTTTTAATGTATAAGTATTTAACTTAACCCAAAAAGAATATATATTTCAACTACATATATGCAACTCTACACATTAGGTTGTACCGTTGGTTGCACTCTTTTAACAACCTTGAAAAATTTCATAATAAGAAAAAGCACTAATCAATATTTCATATTCGATCTAAAATAATTTTCATTTTCTTTTTTTTTTTCATTCTTCTAATGGAATGAATAATAATTCAAATCTAATTAAATATATTTTTGCAATCTAAAATTATATTAATTATAGTACCCGGATAATAAAATACAGTTGTGCACTTATACACTTATGCTATTATCTGAGGTATATAATTTCAAAATCAAAGGTTTAATGTTTTATAATATAAACGTTATGTGATACGAACACTTGAACTAAAACCATTTTTTTATAATATAAGTTATTGTTATAATATAAATTTCTTATCGTATTTTTATAACTATTCTAAAATATTTTTGTTCCAAGTCTTTGTTTAAATTAATTTTTAGGTTTACGCAGCTCTATTGTTTAAACTCTTTTCGTTTCGCAATACTTATACCTCCTTTATGAATCTATAACTATATTAAATAAATCAGATCTTAGTATGATGTTTTACCGTCAATATAGTAATTGTAAAACGATTTTGACAACTGAATATTAAAACATTCTTTTTCACCGTGCCTCTATACACGCCGTACCGCACATCTGGAAAATCTTATCTCCCCCTAAGACGCTGCGTAGCCTATGCAGGCACCAAAGATGCACTTTTAAGGAAACCTTTTCATTTCCTTACCCTGCGACGAAATATTATTTCCAATTTTAAAAGTTATAAAGCCTATATTTATTTAACTATTTTAGATTTTTAATTTCTAATAACACAGCTCACCTGCAATAACTTTTCTTTATAGTTTTATATAATATAAATTTTAATTCAAGATTTTTTTTATAATTGTTTATATAATTTATCAATGTTTTTTTTTGAAAATCAATAATTTTATTCTTACAATAATTTCATTTTCCATTTTTTAAAAAAATTCACATTTGAGGCTTGAAGAAATGATTATTTAATTAAGTAGCAAATAAATATAAAATTTATAAATTTTATGATTGGAGATAAACCGAAACAATATTTTATGTAACTTTGAATGAAATCTTTTATGTCAATGCATTAATATTAAGTAAAACATACGTAATTAATAAGTAACAGCGATAGTTACAATAATTTTGGAGACACTGATATGACTTAAGTTTAATTGTTTAATTTTACGATCTTTAACAGCGTCTAATATTTTTGTAAATTTATATTAACTACTCTTCTGTAAAACTAGTTATTATGTTTAACAATTCTTAATTTAGCCATAACTCCGATTGTATTCACTGTAGAATCACCGTTCAAATTTGTAATACCTTGTTCAGGTAACATCTAATAAAGTAATGTAATGGTTAATTTATAAAACTTCGATTTTCAATAGTTTTTATAAAACATAAAACTTATCAAGAAAACTCTCCAAAAAAGCGTGGGGTGAGAGAGATAGGAACATCTTTTCTCTCTCTCATCTTCCTTCTTTGTCGCACAGTATAGCGTTCTCTCTCGCTCTCGAAGAAGGATACGAGCCGCCGGAAAACATCCTAGAGAAGGGATGAGTGCGCGCTCTCTGTGTTAGAGCATAGGGTTCTCCCCGCTTGACGAAACTGTGGCGTTTGGAAGGGAGATCGCCCCCCGTCAGTGGCCCCCGCTTTCCCTCACTCTTCACCTCACTCAACATTGAAACATAGGAACAGTTAAAAATACCACAGCCGCCGCAACGCATCATCGCTGATTCGACAAGACGCTGACACCGCGAGTCCTGATTTGATACCGCAGCTTTTTGAGGGAGGAGCATTGTCATTAAAACCAGCCGCGCTCCAGTGTACAAACCAGATCAGTCCAAGATCTCGGTCGACCAATAACTTTTGAATAAAAAGTAAGTGTAGACTTGAAACAATTTTTGGTAACCCTTGTCTCTCCCTTCCTTTCCTTGTTGCAGTGGCCTAAGTAGCGTCGATCAATTCTGGTCTAAGCCCTACCGGCCCAGCTACTCATCCTAACCCGAATAGTGCAAACGGCTCGCACGCTTTAATCCTGGCCTAAGTGTTACCGATCATACGTGGTCTAAGTAGCACCGGTCATAACCTAAGCAAACGAGAACGTATATGCATTATCATTTCCACAACCACTCTAAGATATCGTAAAATATTTTTTTTTTGTTGGGGTAATTTTTCCTCCCTTTACCTTCTCCTTTTGCATTGGCTTAAGTAGTACCGATCAATTCTGGTCTAAGTACTACCAGTCTAGCAATTCTCATGGGCGATCTTTACGGCCTAAGCGTAACCGATCATACGTGATCTAAGTTACTGCCGGTCGTTGGACACAGCGAACACCTACGTTAATGTGGCCTAAGCTCTACCGATCATACGTGGTCTAAGTAGCGCCGGTCTGACATAGGTAATAGTGATTGTCTGCATGACACCCTCCCAGTAACGTGTTATTAATAGGACTTAAGTAATACCGATCAATTTTTGGTCTAAGTATTACTAGCGCTAAAATAATACACCACTGTGTCGAAGGATTCCAAGTAAGACGTGGGAATAAAATCAAGGATGCCGGTGAACTTAAAGATGGGGAATTAATAACAACACCAATATTTAGTTTTTGTATAGTGCTCTTAGTTTTAGTGATTTAACGAAATACTGCAGTTGAAAATAGATATCTAAGTGTTTTTACCGGGCTTTTATGCTATCGGGTACGTTTCAAGATTACTACATGCATCAAACCGTTAATATCATGTGCAACTGTCTCTGAGATTAATCTTCCTAGATTAATACATGCACCAAAACACCTCTGAATACTACGCGGTTCTGCCTCTGAGATTAATCTTTCTACCAGGCTTTTAGCTTTCGGGTTGTGTCTACCGGGCTTTTATGCTTTCGGGTACGTTTCAAGATTAGTACATGCAACAAACCGTTAATATCACGTGCAACTGCCTCTGAGATTAATCTTTCTAGATTAATGCATGCACCAAAACCTCTGAATATTCCGCGGTCCTGCCTCTGAGATTAATCTTTCTACCTAATTAATCTTTCTAAAGTTCTTGAAACTTAATTTGTACATTTTAAAAAAGAGTAAAAGATAGGCCGCAATTTCAGTAAGGTTTTATTAAATTAATTTATTAAAATAAACTTCTTCCCTGTACGAAACGCATGCAGCGATTTTTTATGAATAATGATAATCCGATAAAGCGATTAGACCTATTCTCTGCAATAAAAATTCCATTCGTAACTATCATATGCCGCGTACACACGCCGAGAAGTTAGCTACTAACTTCACTTCCCGTTTCGTTCATAAATTTTCTCGTCTTGTCAAGGCGTAAGGCTTTATCCACAATGCATTACAAACAGCATCACCAGCATTATGATTTTGTAAATTTATTTGCAATAAATGCATTTGCCATTTTATTGCGAAACTCACCTATTTCAAATTATTTTTATCTGCTCTTTCCGAAAATGCATAAATAAAGTGAAAAAAAAAAATTTTTCCGTTTAAATGTATTATGAACTTTTTTAATACGGCCTCTATCGCAAAATAAATGGTACCAATCGATAGAGGAGACAAAAATACTTAAGAAGCACCCACTCTGGAATTGATTCATTGATCGAATATTTTGCTATAACGTTTTCAATGTGGTGCATTGGAGAATTGTCACTGTGTACTTCCGTAAAAGTTCATTGAATATTAGGTTAATTATACATTATTTCATTATTCATTATTTTATTATTCATTATTTTTCTATTGAAATAAAGGCTTTTAAACTTCCTATCTGCTTTTTTTTTAACGGATATTATTATTATTATTACGATTTTTATGTTAAAAGCTTCCGTAAAAATCTATGTTAAAAACTCGTATTTAAAAAATTATTTTTTTTTTTAAAATGCGCGATGAAAAATAATAAAAAGATTTATGTAATCTTCTTTTAAATTAAGGAATAATAATCATTCGGGCGACAAACTCATACTCTTACAACAATAATTGTTATCGCATTAGTATCGAAAAGTACAATTACATATTATATGTTAATTTATTTATTTATTTTTAAATACTTAAGTAAACAAATTCAATCTAAAAAAATTGAAATGTACCGGATATGTAGAGAAGTATCACGCCTATTCTTTATAGACAAATCTAAATCAATTTTTAAACGTTACAAAACATCCGACCATCGTTTTTTTAAAGAGAGGAAAATACAATAACTTTTTATGTAAAGCTCAGCGGTGGAAGTATCAGTGATATCTTGGTTATTATATAAAAAAAAACATACATATGTTTGAGGGTAGGGCACGCAAAAACTCTTGCGAAGATAAAAGAATAAATGAAGCTCTAGAACTTTATACATAAATCTACGAGACAGTAGCGTACGCGATTCTTCGATTATTTATCATAAAATACGCTCGCATTTCAAAGAGTGAGGCCGCAGTACTGCTGTAGAAATTTTTGCGAGGCTCTTTACGCAACGATCCAAAGCGGCTCTGTTGCTGTTACTAAAATTTAATAATCAAGGTTCGATCAGTAGAAATGAGACTCTTAATGTGTTTTTCTTGTTACTCCACTATCCCTTACACGCATACATATACGTGCACATACCCGAATCCGACTAATCGTCCTTGATGAATTTAAACTTTATAATTCGGCTTTTTCTCGATTTCTTCCAAGGTTCGAGGTCGGCTTTAAGATTCAGGGCAGAAATATATTGTCTCGAATGCTCAAATTTGATATGGGATGAGCGTCTTCTAAACTGCAAAGTACGCCAGTCATTTCTGGCAAAAAATGTATACAGTAAATTAAAATAGGATGAAAATATCTTGATATTAAGTTATTTTTTGTCTCAAAGTTACCATTTATTCATGCGTGAACGATTGTAATAGAAAATAATATAATTTTCCTTTAAAAGGTAAAAGAAAAGCCTCTATTGCATACAAATTTAAATAAGACCTTGCTTGTGTGTATTTTTCTACGTATATTGGCAGTTAAGACAATGCTTGTATTAATTTTACTTGAAAGTAAGAAATCTTATATCAGGTCTGGAAAAAATTTTTAAAGAGAAATACATGTTTAACTTAAGCCATGAAATGTATGTTAATTACAAGTCCAGAAAGGGAGTAGTATCAGAACATATTTCAGTATGCGGTTAATTTCAATGGGAACATTACTGAAGTAAAGAAGCGCAAGACAAATTGGGTATTATTACTTTTCAGTAACGAAACTATGATTCTTTAGTTTAGTTTCTTTGAAAATAAGTACTGCAGAGATACGCATATACGCACGATACCACGAACTCATTTACGGCCGTGACTCCGCGCGCTGCGTTCACACGGTGCGACGTAAGTCGTACTGGTGCCATCTCTGGACGCTGTCGCAAATGTTCACCATTTGTAAACATTGCTCGCTAGCCTACAAATTACGTATTACGTTGTGCGCTACAGTAATAATATGTACTTGGAATAAATAGCTATTGATGAAAACATCATGAATATCATGCTATTATGTTGTATCAATGATTAGATAGTTTGTTCGCTTTATTTAGTTGTGCTCAGATATTGCGTGTTGAAGTTGCCGCTTCTTTGCTAGAGTCACAGTTTGGAAAGTCTGGCGTTATCGGAGTTCCGTAATTCCGCTTTCTCGAACGCGAGTGTGCGGTCCAAGCCAAAGTAAAATATACAATTTTCAAAACTGCGTTAAATAAGTATTATTGCATGCAATGCTATCGGGTAAAGGTGGTATAGCCTCCAAATTGAACAAACTATAAGAAACTAACATAAAAGCCGTACCGCAAATATTTTTCGAAAAAATAATTTTTTTACTTTTTGTGTTTGGCATTTTATGAATTTTTTGACAGCGCCATTCGATTCCTTGGGTCCGAAAACCCCTAGGGCCCCCAGACTTTGACGAATTTATCAATTTGGCTGAGAGAAAATGTCGTGTACGTCTTAGTTTGGGAACCCGGTATAGTTACAATTTGTCTTCTGCATCAGAAACAATTTACAATTACACAGGTTTTACCGCCAATTTTTTTCATTAGAAATAAAGTATTTCAAAATTGAAAACAAAAATATACACGTCTGATTAATTTGTATAACGCGGACCATTGTTAAATTTTAAACATCATTCTACCAGCGGAACACGAAAATAACAGAAAGTTTCGCGCTTGACAGCGATAATAAATTGTTTTATAAGTGGAAAAATGAAATTTATAAAAAAAATTTGTGTGTGGAATAAACAATATATTTGTGAAATTTTATTAAGAAATATTATCTATTAATTATACAAAATATCACAGTAAAATAATTTGGAGGTAATATTAATTATTATGAAAAGGGTTTTTATATATCGTGAATTGAATATGTATTAGTTGCGTTCCAAGTAGGTAGGTTATTTTGTATTATTTATATCTTGACATAAATAATTTTGTGTTGACACATTATTCATTGCATCTAATAAATGATTTTATACCACTCTAACCTCAAAATCACAACTTTGGTATGATTTTTCGGCGCTCGTGGTATAAAATACCGTTCGAAACGAGTGTGGAAGCTGATTATTTACTTCATGTGACTTTTCGCACTCGCTTCGCTCGTGCGAAAAACGTCACATGAAGTAAATCATCCCCTTCCGCACCAGTGTCGAAATGTACTATAAAGAAGCGATTAAGTCAATTTTACTTCCAAAATCGCTAGACATACAAAGCTCAATTTTTTTCATTTATTAATTTTACTAAAAATATTTTAACATCAAATATCTGAAATTTATGGACCAATCATTTTGCCCCAAGAAATCGACATAAAACCTACAAGAAATTTTGAAGCGAATAAGTCAATTTTATTCCAGCAATCGTTGCACATACAAAACTCATTTTTTTTTATTTTTTCATTTTTCTATTTTTTATTCTATTTCGAATGCTGCCCATTCCCTTCGAATACATAGAGCTATTCTCGAGAAATTACGATTTGAAAAAAGGTTAAAAATATTTTAACCTCAAATATCTCTTAAATCTATGGACCAATCATTTTGTCCAAATATCTCGACCGAAAACTATACAAAATCCACCTCTACGAGGAATTTTGAAGCGATTAAGTCAATTTTTACTCCCGCAATGGTTAGACATACCAAACTCATTTTTTTCATTTTTCTATGTTTACGTTTTTATTAATAACAAAAGAACCGTGATAGTTAGAAAAATAATTTTTTCCACAAAATATAGGTATTTAAATTCGCTTTCGAATGCCACCCATCCGATTCAGATACATAGAGCCGTTTTCGAGAAATTTCGATTTGAAAAAAGGTTACAAAAATTTTAACCTCAAACATCTCAGAAATTTATGGACCGATCATGTACCCCAAAGAACTTAGCCGAGATCTATCCAAAATCTACCTCTATAAGAAATTACAAAGCGATTAATCCAGGTTTACTCCATAAAACGTGCGACATAGAGAACACATCTTTTCCATTTTTTAATTTTTTTCTCAAAAACTAACCAACACAATGGATTAAAATTTTCACAGATTATAGCAATTTATATTCTGCATTATCGTGAATTTTTTCCAAAAAATTGACCGTTTAGTTTAGGAGTTATTAGCTTTTAAAAAAAAAACACGTTTTTGTTAATAACAAGAGAACTGTGATAGCTAGATAATTTTTTTTTTAAATTATAGATTTTTTTATGCTCTTCCGAATGCGACCCATCCGATTCAAAAATTTAGATCCGATCATTAAAAAAAATCAAAAATAAATTTTTCGAAAATCAAAAATTTGAAATAAAACAAAAACGAATCAGTAAATCAAAAATTATTTTCTTCCCGAATTCGGAATAAAAAAATTAAAAAAATGAGAACCTGATGGTTAAAATCGACCACGTAGATCCGGAGATAAAGCGGTATACATACATACACAAACACACATCCATACAGACATTTTCTAAAGTCATGTGAAACAAACTTTTAACACCTCTAATGATGTTTATAGAGAGTTTTAACGAAGTTGAAAATTTTGCTATTACAAAGCTCCTCTAGGAGGAAGCGAAATTGAAAATGGCATATCTCTGAGTAATTGGTTACAGATTAAGTCTTGCGCCATTTTATCAGAAATAGTGTATATTTATGCATATATATATATATATATATATATATATATATATATATATATATATATATATATATATATTTCATATTGTTTAAACTATATTTTTCTTTTTTTTTATAGCTAATTTTGGACTCAGAAGCCACTAGCTGTAAGACCGCCTTAAGGCTCGAAGCATAAGAAATGCGCTGGTGTCTCTAAATTCTTGTAATTGGGTTTATTATGTATTATGTAACATCATTTTCATGATGTTAATACTATGATTGCGAGTTCTATGTTGAAAAACAAGATAAAGTATGAGAAAGATATAAAATTAGAAAAAAGAATGAAAAAGGATTGTTTCAGTAAAATATATATATGTGAATAATACCTAGACCGTTCTCACCGTAGTTTCATCAATGTGAATATTTAAAGTTTCCTTTTCCTAGCACCTCACCGAGATAGAACGTTTTTTCTTTCAACCGACGCAATCCACTTTCACGCGAGTGAGAATGTTGCTGTCGGCTGTGTTGTGCAGCCACTCGAGAGAGAGAGAGAGAGAGAGAGAGAGAGAGAGAGAGAGAGAGAGAGAGAGAGAGAGAGAGAGAGAGAGAGAGAGAGAGAGAGAGAGAGAGAGAGAGAGAGAGAGAGAGAGAGAGAGAGAGAGAGAGAGAGAGAGAGAGAGAGAGAGAGAGAGAGAGAGAGAGAGAGAGAGAGAGAGAGAGAGAGAGAGAGAGAGAGAGAGAGAGAGAGAGAGAGAGAGAGAGAGAGAGAGAGAGAGAGAGAGAGAGAGAGAGAGAGAGAGAGAGAGAGAGAGAGAGAGAGAGAGAGAGAGAGAGAGAGAGAGAGAGAGAGAGAGAGAGAGAGAGAGAGAGAGAGAGAGAGAGAGAGAGAGAGAGAGAGAGAGAGAGAGAGAGAGAGAGAGAGAGAGAGATTATATAGTTTTATTATCTGTACATTATGTTGTACAAGTTAAATAAAGAATTATAATATACATACATATAAGTTTACAAGTTTTAAGTTAACGCAAGCAAAAATACAGAGTACATGGAGCAAAAATTTTACAATATATAAATAAGTTACGCAAGGCAAAAAATAGTTTTAAAGGAGCTAAGTATAAAGTTAAAGAAGCATAATCAGTGTGAGAGAAGCTAAATACAGTTAATTGCTCAGACAGAATATAATTGTATTATACGGATTCAAGGAGATGATGATGAAGTAGTGATTTGAAGTGAGGGATGGAGATGATATCGCGAAGGTGAGATGGTAAGGAGTTCCACAGATATGCCGAGCTGATGTGAAATGACCTTTTCAGTGTCTCTGTTTGACAGCTTGAGATGTCTAAGGCTGCCGCATTACCCCTAATTGGACGAGTAGTGAGACGGAAGTTGATAAATGCTAGCAGATATGATGGAGTAGCAGTGTTGAATAGCCTGCACAGTAGGTTTGCTGCAAAATATTTTCTACGTCCAGATGTGGTTAGCCAGCCCAGTTCGCGTCTGTAGGGTGTGATGTGCTCACTTCTTCGCACACCATAGATGTATCTAATCCCAGTGTTGACAAGCTTTTGGAGTTTATCATCTAGATCCAATGTCAGGTCACAGTAAGCAAGACAACAGTAGTCTATGATTGGAAAGAGGAGCATTAATATTAAGTGCTTACGTAGCCTGAGATTTGTGCTTTTTCTAAAGAAGTATAGCCTGTACATGAGGGAACGCACACGTCGGCTCGTCTGTGCGATGTGGTCTTTCCAAGAGAGCTTGGAGTCCAATATCACTCCCAGGATCCGTAGCGACGATTCGAAGACGATACGGTCACCACCTATATCAAGGTAGTTTCTGCCCACTGCCGATAGTCTGTTTATATAGTATGGCGAGCCAATAACCATTGCTTTTGTTTTTCCAACGTTTAGTCTAAGGTGGTTTTGAGTGGCCCAGCACATGATTCGGATGGCGTTTGCACTCATTATAGCGGAAACGCGATCAAGCTCGCCTAGAGGGCAGCGAATATAAACTTGGAGATCGTCCGCGTACATGAGGTGAGAGATATCGTGATCCAGGCACAAAGATATATCGTTGACATAAATTGAGAAAAGTAAGGGACCTAGCACAGAGCCCTGCGGGACTCCTGTATTGAGTTTTAGGTAGGTGGAACAGTTTCCAATGCCATCAATAACCGCCTGCTCTCTACCTGTTAAGTAAGATGCTAACCAACGGATGGCAAGTCTGGAGAGACCGTAGTCAAGCAACTTTTTAAGGAGTCTTACATGACAAACTGAATCGAAAGCCTTACTAAAATCGAAAAGAAGTAGTAAGGTTACATGTTGTTTTTCGATTCCAAGTCTGATGTCATCAGTCAGCTTAAGCAGGCATGACTATGTGCTATGTCCCGAGCGAAAACCAGTCTGGAGCGGATCTAGGTATAATCGTGCTTCTAGGTAAGCAGATAATTGCCGTTGTACTAGCCATTCGAGGGCTTTAGACAAAAAGCATAAGAGTGATATAGGGCGAAAATCACTTAGGCACGAAGGAGAGCTTACCTTACTCAAAGCAATCACGATAGATTTCTTCCAATCACATGGGAAGAGTGCTTCTCGCAGAGATCGATTGAAAATCCTGCAGATGATAGGCGCTAAGAAAGGAAGAGCAAGTTTTATTACATGTTGTGGAATACCATCTGGCCCTCTGGCCTGGGTTTTAAAATGTGCTACTGCGGCTACAACATCAGAAACTTGAATCTCATCAAATGAAAATTGCTCATTATGAGTAGAGGTGGCCAAAGAGTCCAAGAAGTCTGCGACAGGTGGAGTGTCTTGATCGAATGAGACACCCCTAAAATGAGCATTGAGCTCAGTGGTAGTGAAAGGCTGGGCGGACGACTTCTTTTTGGAGCTAGAGATGCCAAGATGTTCGAGCTCACGCCATATATCCTTGGGGTCTGTAAGCGAGGAGAGCCGAGCGTGATGGTAGTTTAGTCTCGCCTCTTCAATGGTACGATGAGCTACATCGCGTGCCTGTCTGTAAGCTAAGAGGTCCAGTGGTAGTCTAGTCCTACAAAAACGTTTGTAAAGGCGATCGCGCTCTTGAATCATAGAGTGATGTTCGGTGTTAAACCATGGATGGCGTTTTTTACGTGGTGAAATGGTTTTTATAGGAGCTAGACTCTCGATTGCCCCTTTGATGTGCGTTTGAAGGACAGAGACACACTCTTCAAGTGGGGCTGACTCGACCGCAGTCCAGTCCAAACCTTTAAGATATTCTATAAGTGTAGTTGCACAGATGGCCTTGTAATCACGATAAGAGAACGAGGGTTGAGGAGGATTAGGCATGTGCAGACCTAAAGTGGCAGTGAGCAAGTCGTGACCATCTGCAAAGGGTGACTCAGATTTCCAGAAATCAACGACTTTGTCCTGGTTGTCCACAAGACAGAGGTCGAGCCAGGTATCGGAGGTATCCCTATGATACGTCGCGCCATAAGGAATGTTGTGTAGCCCATTATCGTCTATAAACCGGTGAACGAAAGTTGCATCTGCAGACGAGCAGAGCTGATCTGCATTAAAATCACCTACTATTATTTTTGTGCTATAGTCGTGCATGAATGTCGTGATTTTATCAATGAAGTCTGTTCCTTGAATGAAGGGAGCGTGCGGTGGACGATATACTACCGCAGCAAAACATGGAGGGTGGCCTACGATATTTATCTCACAGAGCAGATACTCTGGTTTGCCGGGCTTACCAGTCCAGATGCCATCAGATGAGCAGAGGATAGTGGCAGAGATAGAATTGTGAATGAATAAAGCAACCCCACCACCATTTTTGTTACGGTCACGACGTAGCAGTTCATAGTTATCAAGGTGCACTATTGAACTAGCATCTAGATTAGGGTCAAGCTTAGTCTCTGTGACCGCTATGATGTGGAAAAAGGAACGAGTTGAGAGAAAAAATTTCAGCATTTCTATACGTTTTTTGAGTGAGTTAGCGTTAAAGTAACAGATTCTGAGGCCATGGTTCTGAGACACTGAGATGCGAGATGTGCGTGAGCGGGGTGGACATGTAGGAATGAGATGAATGGCGTTGAGAGAGCGATGAGGATGTGATGAGCCTATGCTAAAAAAGATTTTAGTTCCTCAGCAGTAGAAATGATTGTCGCGTGGTTTTCTTTCTTCTTCTTTAAGTAAATTTTGCCATTGCGCACGTAGCTGACGAAACCTCTCTTTTTAGCTTCTGCGCGAGCAGATATACGGAGGCGGTAGAGTTCAGTAGGAAGAAGCTCGTTTATATTAATCAGAGAGTGAGGCAGCGGAGGATTGGCATTAGCATGTACCAACAAATCGGTGCTGAGTTGAGACGTATGCATTTTTCCAATTTTTATTTTTGCGCTTAAGAGCGACTGAGCTAGTGCACGTGACGATAAAGTAACGATGAGTGGTGTGACCCTTAATCCAGCATCACCATTGGTTGACTGAGATGAAGTAGTTGGTGGTTCTTCTGCATGAGTAGCGAGTGAGGACTGCTTCAGTGACTCCGAGGATGGTTTCAGGCGCATTTTCCGCACATGTAGTATATCGCGGTCATGAAGCTCACCGTCAAGGAACTTCAGAGCAGCGTAAACAGCGCCTTTCAAGGATGTTGTATCGGGGATAGAGAGTCCAGTGATCACCAGCTCGCTGGAGAGGTTTCGTTGCGTATTACTGAGATGTTGAAGGTCATGCTCGAGTTTTTCCAGTCGTCTGACAGTAGGTTCATTTGGAGCAGTGGCAGTATTTGATGTGCAGAGGTCATCGAACAGGCGACGAAGATTACCTTGTTCAGTCTGCTTGAGATATGGCCTCTTCAGCAGCAGAAGACGAGTCGCGAGGTGGGGCAGATCATCTAGAAGTGATAGTTTTTCTTCCATGTTGGTCATTCGTGTGGAAACTTCCTCCAGCCGCGTGTTCAGAGTAGTTTGCACTTCCTCAAAACGTACGTCAAGAGAAGAGCTTAAAGTGCTCAATCTTGCGTTAAGAGTATCTAGTGTGGTTAATTTATCGAGTATCTGCTGTAGAGGGTCATTTGGTTGTGGCGGTAGGTTCAAAGAAGAAGTGGAAAGAGATGGTAATATTGAAATTGCAGCAGAACTACTATTAGCATTGCTTTCATTAAGTGAATCACTCCTCTGTCTGGTTGTATTTGCTGCAGTGATACAACTTCGACAGCAGTTGATGAGTTTGTTGCTCTTATTACGGACTTGTTTAAGCAAAGTACAGGATGGATGATAATTATTTTTACAATGATCACATGTGACATATTTAGTTTTAATTGATTTACTGCAATTATAACATGTGATATCCATCTTAGAGATTAAGAAGCTAGTAGGAACCCTAAAAGCGTAAATGAGATGAAAATGAGGTGAAAAGGCGTAAATGAGATGAAAATGAAGAAAAGAACGGCTCTAAAATGTGTTAAAATGAGTTAAAATGTCTTATTATCTATGATACTGAGAGTAAGTAGTGCGCACGTTAACTAAGTCAGACAGGTCGGCAAGTAGAGACCTTTTACACCCGTTTACAAGTAGTTCGAAGAGAAAACGGTCAGCCATACAAAATATAAAACGCAATTTACAAAATTCACAACGGAACAAACTAATCAGACTAGATATAAATCGAGGTTGACTAGGTGAAAATAAGTGAATATAAATTCTGATAATAAATTAGGTTAATTAGACGAGTAATACTGATTGCAACTTAAGCTACTTGTATGCCAAAAAATTTATGTTTAGAATAATTAAATACTGAAATTAGGCTGAATTAATAATATTGAGTGAATGCGGAGCGATTAAAAAGCTACTAAAAAAAAAATTTATAAAGATATAAATAAACAATAGGTGAAAATAAATAAATAAATATAAATTTAAATTCTGATAATAATTAGATAAATAATACTGGTTGCAACTTAAACTACTTGTATGCCAAAATATTTATTGTTTAGAATAATTAAATACTGAAATTAGGCTGGATTAGTAATATTAAGTGAATGCGGAGCGATATAAATAAACAAATAAATAATATAGCAACTAAGCTAATTGTATGCAAAGTGACAGACCCTGACTCATTCAGTTGGTGATTTTACGTACGTAATACATCGCGTCTATTACCATAAGATGGAAGCGTAAACATACTTCGCTTGATGTGCTTAGTGCGGCTCAACTGCTGATGAGATAGTATGTTCCCGCATGCGGCAGGCAGTTAATAACGGTAATGATGACAGTCAGATTCGGTGTGCGGCAGGCTTTTAGGTGACGGTATAGGGGACTGTCAGCACTACACTTGGCAGACGTTGTTGATTATGTTGGCAACGGAAAAATTCAAAAAGCAGACGTCTGTAAAAGCCGGTATGAGATGCACTGTAGCATTAGCTGCACGTGCACTGCAGCCACTGGTACCAAAAAAGTTGAAGGGACCAAGAATAGTGCAGAGCAAGAAGATTGTGCAGACCATCCGATGGTTGAAAAGATGTTGGCGAGATATCACGTCTTCAGTTTGAGGTTATGTTGGCAACTTCAACAGGAAACTTGCTCCAGGCTCATAGAAATGCATCGAAAATCATGCAGACCTTAGACACAAGCTTGAGAGCCACCGGAGCCAGTTTCCTAGAACGAAAAAACACTCCTCAGAGTGAAGTGTGCGTTAAATATGGTGTAAGATAGCAGGAGCGAGTAGAATGATGACTGCTTGTACTTACCACCAAGAGAGAGAGAGAGAGAGAGAGAGAGAGAGAGAGAGAGAGAGAGAGAGAGAGAGAGAGAGAGGAAGGGAGTATTTAATTTTGTACATTTGTAAAGTACAAATTGATCAATATGTATTTTTCAAGAGACTAAATTATCGATTTTGTACTTTTCAAAAGTTTAAATTTTAGCTTTTACTGTCTACTTTTATAATCTTTTTTGCTCGTTTTTGTATCATAAATATTTGCAATGTGACACTCAGTAGAAGAGACATCATTTTTTAACGAAATAGAGGATATTTGAGATTAAATTGCCCATATCTCAAGAAAAAGGGCCCATTGAATGAAATTGTGAGCACTGGGCTTCATTTTTAGGTACTAGAAATCGACTCTCCAATGCCCGCTAAAATCCGTTTCCCGCAGGTCAGACTCTCTCCTTGTGAGTAATACTAGCTTGTGATCATTTCAAGGCAAAGGGCAACATTCAGCAGAGACGAGCCTCACAGCTGATATGATCAGCAAAGCAAAAGTTTTCTGGATCAAGAAAACTCAGCAAGTTCAATTCCATACTGAACTCAATATGCTGAAAAATTCTCAAGTCCTACGGAATCATGTACTCAATAGATTGACTGCATATATAGACTCATCAGAAATTATCAGGGTAGGAGGTCGGCTTAACAAAACTCAGCTGAATCATAACTGAAGGCATCCAGCTAATAATGGTAAGGAACAGTCAACTCACACCACTGATCATTCGGCATTGTCACACAGCAATTTTTCTCGGTGGCACCAAGAAAACTCACTTTGCGCACATCAGGCAGGAAATTTGGATTATTGGAAGCAGAGCTCCGGCCATTCATTCTAGATTCTGTGACTTGTGCAAGGTATCGGATTCATCGGAGTCAGCAACTCATGGGGAAACTATCCAGGACGCTGGAGCAGCCCATCACCACCCCTTCACTCACACTGAGATCAATTTAGCTGGACCACTTATCAACTCATCGAAGGGGTGTGAATTCAGGCCATACAAGATTTGTATTTGTGTTCTCTCACAGCATCAGCGGTTCATTTACATTTGATCAGTGAATACCCATTGAATGGCTTCATTGCGGCATGCAGGCGGGTCAATTTATTTATTCGGACTTCGGAACAATTTCATCGGAGCAGTCAAAGAGTTGAATACATTCATCAGGCAAGCTCAACGTAAAAACTCAGCCTGGTACAACTCTTATCCATGATGGTACTCAGAGAGAAACTCAGTCCATTTTCCACATCTCAGATGAGCGGAAATGGGAAGCAGTGGTGAAATCAATAACATTCATCACCAACAGATCAAGGAAGACATCTTTCTCAAGTTGAAGCTTCATCATCCTTGCTGACTCAATTGAAGGTTTGATCAACGCAAGGCCATTAGAACCACTCAAAGAAGATTTAGAAGATATCGATACACTCACTCCTGCATTTTTTCTCATTAACAAGGTATTAAACTCATTGTCTCACTTGATTTCTAAATTTCAAAGAATTTCAGCTGTCCAGTTGGCAAATTCCTCAATGGATGACTCAGTAACTCTAGCAGCAATAGTCGGCTCAACCACGGTCTCAATCTACTTCAAAGAGGCATCACTGATCTCACGAAATCATGTGGAGGTCATGGTACTCAATATCAATACTCTTCACATAGTATACGGCTACTCTAAGAAGATACAGGGCTACTTTATGAAGGACTCCTTTATTTACGGCAGCACTCATCTGCTTCTCTCTGGAACAGCTGACGCGCTGCGCTGCTTAGCCGAGTATGGCTAAAATTATGCTGTCTCTCTCACTCTTCCCTCTGTAAATGGAAGAGATGCTGATTTGACTCTCGCCTCGGTGTCGGGTTCAACGAGGAAGAAGGCGGAAATCCCTCTCACTCAAACTCACTTTCAGTAACAGTGGAAAACCTCACTGTGCACCTTCGGCAATTTTCGGTGGAAAAACTCAAGTTTAGTAACTCTCTCTTTCTCAGCATGAACATTCCATACGGCGTCGTCTCGTACGGCGTATTCTCATAGGACATATTCTCATACGGCAGATACTCACACGGCAGCTTCTCACCGGCGCTCGATGCGTTTAGCGTGCCATGAGGCGATATTTCATCTCAATCGCTACTTTATTATCATGGTGTGTGCAAGGAAATTCACTGGCTTTTCTCAACTGGTTTGTCATCTGGCTTCTCTCAACAGGTACTTCGCATCCATACGCTCATTTCACCGGCTTTCTCATTACGACCATCTCAAAAGGCTCCTCTCATCCGGCTTCATCATCATCGTTTGTGCATCTCAATTGGCTTACTCACTCGCTTCCTCGATTAATATAATCGATGCGATAAACTACTCACGTAAGCGTGGCCATTTTCTCAACACAAGTGCGCAGCGATAAAGTTGATTCTATTAGGCACGCTTATTTCTCGGCAACTCTCAATCACAAGAAATCAATAATATTTCATTGTGATCATTTGTGCAAGCAGTGCCTTCACCAGTGAGCCTTAGCGTAATTCATCAGCACAAACTCATCTACCAGGTAACAGCAAACTCACTAAACGGAAAAGTCAAAGTATACATTGTCACAGGTTACATTCACATATCTGTCAATGTTAACATCTAAACTTATGTGAATTATACAACTGTGAAGTCATGGCAGTTGAGAGAAATACTTTTATATCGTATTTTTATTTTAGGTTGTAATTGAATACTTACTCTTTTGAAGATGAAGGTTCTCCGAAGTGAATTGGAACAGAGAATTTGAGTAATAATTATTTATTGATATGAGATCTGGCTTATAACTTGATATCAACTCTTACTGACCCTTACAAAATAGCTACTCCTATTGAAGTCCGGAGTGTTACGGAGATCGCGGTCTGGCGCGAGATACTAACTTGTGCGGATGATTTCTGCTTATTTTATAGCACTATTAAATTAGGTTAAAGATGATCTTGACGCTGAGTTGAGATCATCTTTTTAAACAAATTAAGTAAACAATGAAACAATCGATTCCATCAGAATTGCGAGCAAATGCTCCTTTAATTATACCTACCAGGTGGTCCTCTACTGAAAAAGATCGATGAAAAAGTTTAAGAATACGAGAACAAAAAAAAATTTTTTTAAATCGATTTTCAAGCATAATATCAAGAAAAATTAATCTTAAGTTAATATCTACATATCTATCTGCAAAAACTAATTAAAAGATACCTTCTTTCTGTTGGGAATTTTTTGCTACGAGCAATATTTGCCAATACAACTGTGAAAACAGCTAAAAAGGTTAAAAATAGACGATTTTCGACTATAACTTGACAGGATTTAGCTTTACACAAATATATTAAATGTAAAAGTTGTAGATTATAATATAACAAAAGTTTTTCCCATTTTACATTTTCATGTACAATCAATTTCTGACAAGTTAGACATACAGAAATGATTTCTAAATGCCTAAATACACCTCAAATAGTCGATTTTAGCGCAGCGGGAGCTGCCCTCCTAGTTAATTCTCTATATCTTGAAATGCCTATAATGTGCCATCGTTCTATCGCAGTTACATTTGGATCGGCGTATAGTACGCAGCGGGGCTCATTTTCGTATTTCGTCGTAAGATGTCTTAGTTCTCTACATTTATAGGAGAACTACGTCTTGTCTTTACCTACGTGCTCCCTCGTATTGTGTCCAAAACCGAGACATCTGAAGCACTTCACCCTCATTACTTTTCGCCTAATCCTGTATATAGCTATCCAATTTTTAGTGGGACTGATTTTAAAAGCTCTGCAGTTTTATTTTTTTTATTCGATCCCGGACCGCGATTGCTGCACCCCCGACGATTTGCCTCTCCGTGCTACTAAAGTCGGCCTTATTTTCAGTTGAGCTTAGCACCAAAAACACCCTCCTTCTTGGGTGCGTATGACCTAGAGAGTTGTGTTCGTCTCCTCTGATTTGACCTGCCTCTTCATCGCCTGTAGAACTTCCGCGTAGGACTTTTCTTCACATGATTTGATTAATACTGCTTTTTCTCTCGGTCTGCAAGGCTTCTTAGTTCTGCTCATCTATTGGGAGCTGTAGTTATGATCCCAATACACGACTATGGGCGATATCAGACTAGAAGTACCACACCGGAATATAACCGGCCATGTCGTGATAGCTATCTCCGCTCTCTCAACTTATATATTCTAGCCTTGGAGGTCAACTCTCTGGAGAGCGTTCGGCAAGCCTCACGCGACAAGTCAGAGTCGCCTGCAGATCTAGGACTTTGCCCCATATAGCCGATTATATGATTCTTGCTAATGTACCAGCCAAACGTGTTTTGGCCCGTGTCGGGTTTGCTAGTCGCCCTCGGGCACCTCCCTAGGTGGCATACAGGAAAAGACCCATCAGAGGGTAACTATGCGGTGTTTATAGCTTCCTGAACTACATCGATGATAGTATGCCTTGCTTAAAGCATTTTAGCGTGAGGCAAGATCGCAGACATCCGTTACCGCTGCTTGTAGGCGAAGTCTTGATAGTTTCTCCAGGAAATGACCTGCGGTGTCTAACATACAGAGAGATATGTATGCCGATGGACTATCTGCAGGAGCCTTAGCCTTGCCGATAAGTACTACTCTCGTTGTCTTCAATAGGGTTAGAAAAACGCCCATCTTCGGGTAGGAGTTATACATGTCCATTGTTTTCATTGCCAAGGAGAGTTTCAAAAGATAAATAAAGAAATAACCCGGTTACCGAGAGGATTGCGCAAGGCTCTATACTTGATCCAGATATGTGAAACATACTGTACGACGGGCTACTGACAAGGAGACTCTGGACGCTCCAGATCAGGGATTTCCTTGGGATCGAACAGAGCCATTCAGTATCTCAAAAAGACAACTGTGTATTCCGCTAGGAACTCCTATATTCATTAAATTCTAAAAAATTAGCCATATTCATCATATGCACTGATAAACATTGTGAAAACTTTAACTATTGTTCACTCCTTTGATGAAATAACATGAACTATTTATTTTTATGTTCATTATAACTGTTTTGTATTGATTTTATATTACGTAAGTAAACACGCACCTAACTTATCCATTTTTACATTAAAAGCCTCTAAACATTGTGAAAACACTAACAAAATTTTGAAATTGTTTTTTTTTCAAATATACACATACCTTAAACTTCCACCCATGTAAACTGTAAATTTTAATATGTCAGAACATTTAAAACAAATCTTTGCACCATAGCACCATGAAAAAAATACAACACTATTAGTAAAAAAAAACTTTTAATGCCATGTTTTGGTGATATTTTCGTAAATGCCGTTAATGGTTCTTCTATAAAAAGCTATTCTTATATTTACACACTTTCGTCACAATTGTTCAACTAAAATTCAGTATAGTTTAAGCAGCATAATCCACAATAATAACCTCAAATCATTTCTGAGCAGATAAATATGAATACTGAAGTTGACACGGATTTTATTAAGTATATTCTACTTATGTAATCTGTAACTACACTATTTATTTTTCGCCTTTTTTACTTAATAACTGAGAATTGTATTAGATTAATGGAAACACAGCTTCAATATTTCATTTAATTATCACAGCACTATGCCCAACTTTTTATTATTTCATACACTGCCTAGCAAAATATCAAATAGTTGTACTGAGAATTCTTCATGAAATTTGATAAACTACTCTTTAAATACCTTGCTCATCTCGCCACACTGGTTTAAACAGAATTGCCACATGAATGTCGTTGAAGAATACAATGTTCTATTTAAAAAGCTGTAAAAAACACAAAGAATCAATCTGTTTAATATAAAATCAAGCTGTTGAAACAGAGAAATGTAACATTTATCTGACTTTCTGCTAATTTCTACAACTCTAATAAATACATGTGTGTGTGTGTGTGTGTGTGTGTGTGTGTGTGTGTGTGTGTGTGTGTGTGTGTGTGTGTGTGTGTGTGTGTGTGTGTGTGTGTGTGTGTGTGTGTGTGTGTGTGTGTGTGTGTGTGTGTGTGTGTGTGTGTGTGTGTGTGTGTGTGTGTGTGTGTGTGTGTGTGTGTGTGTGTGTGTGTGTGTGTGTGTGTGTGTGTGTGTGTGTGTGTGTGTGTGTGTGTGTGTGTGTGTGTGTGTGTGTGTGTGTGTGTGTGTGTGTGTGTGTGTGTGTACATACACCTTGATTTCTGAATGTAATATAAAAATGAAAAATCACATTTTTTCAAACTTTGGGAATTTTTTTTCTTGAAAACTATGAGTCGAAGGGAAAAGTTGATAAGAACCATTTTTGTTCAGAAGATGACAAAAAATAGCTTGCAGTGTTTTTAAAATCGAAAATATAACATTTTTTATATTGTTTGTAAAAATGTTAGTTAACAATTAACATGCCCACTTCTCGGTCTGGTAACATTGAAAAATGGATTCAGCATACTAAAAACATAAAGTAACATCAAGATACCGAGGGGACCTAAAACAGTACACGACCCCCCGCCCGCACTAGGCATGAGAAGTAGAATTTCGTACATGAAGTTGAAAAAAATAAATTTTGACATCATTGTTTACTTTGCACCTAGCGGGCGTGAAATCGAATTTCACGCCCGCAAATCGAAGCGTAAAATCGAGTTTTATATAATAATAAATAATAGTATACCAGTCTCTCTAACAGACCACTTTTATCTTGTGTCTGCTTGTCTTATCAATAACAAAAAGACCGACCTATATGAGAACGGGGTTTACCATCAAAACTTTAGCTAAAAAAGTTCAATGAACGCTTTATTATATTCATTCGACGCTGAAATTAGCTTATATTTTATAAAAAAAAAAATACTTGTGTAAGTAATTATACTAAAAATTTAGAATTAAGTTGATCAGAGTATAACTTATAAGGGAGTTTTAAGTAAAATTCTATACAAACCAAAAACACTGTTCCGACTAAGCCAATCCCAAGCTTTTAAATGATCTTTTTGAGTTAAATTTGCACATTGAGATGCTAAACTTTCTAAAACAGATACTTTATTTATATTAAAATGTTCACATATTTCTAGCGCTTGAATATATAAACCGATACTGGACATGAGAGCTACGATTTCCGATGGACCTGCAAATAAATTAGATAAGCATCGAGGAAATGTAAAGTTAAAATTTAAGATATTTAAAAAATCTTACTTATTTGAACTGAAACATAATTGTTGGAATTGTGTTTTGCTAGTTTAAGCTTTGCCTCTGTTAAAATATATTCCCTTTTTATATCATTTAGTTCTAAAACTTCTATTCGTTGCCTGACTTTGTACTGTAATATTTTATTACCTTCAAAACTTCTTTTTCTTCTAAAAATATCATTGGAGCATAAATTTTGATCCACAGATGGTCTAACAATCCATCTATATTTTTCATTAATCATATACAATGTATTTATGCAAGCTAAAAGACAATAAGTTTGTCTTGAGAGCATTGCCAATGAATTAGGCTCTTGACTCAATCGCAAAGCTTGTTCATACATTACGGAAGCAGCTATGAAGAATAATATATAATGTTAATGTTTAAAATTCATATTTTTATAAATGTGAAAAAGACTTACCTTTCCTTACATTTCCTTTATCAATGTGAAAACTATATAAAAAGTTATAAAAATTATTTTCCATCAAGTCAACACTTCGGGCTCTACTTTCTATTATTTTTTCTAAATCTTGGTACATATCTACATATGGGAATGACACAAGATCAATTAACTTTCTACGGCTGAATAAGGTTACGACTAATTGTCGTAAGCAATCAATGCGCCGACCAGCATCTGGATTAGTATTTAAACAGTTGTATGCTTCTGTGTGATGATATAAATTAAGATGCTGTGTAAAAATTATTGAATGAAGCGTGGGCAAATTAGTATCATTTTCTGCAGCCACAGTCATTGCAGTTAACGCCAATTCAATTATACAATCAAATGCATTGTGCTGTTCGAACATTTCAAT
Organism: Torymus aiolomorphi; assembly: GCA_036365515.1. NCBI lineage: Eukaryota > Metazoa > Arthropoda > Insecta > Hymenoptera > Torymidae > Torymus > Torymus aiolomorphi. The sequence continues at coordinate 9,916,008 of CM070874.1, read as the reverse complement.
AACCTTCAAATAATAGTGCATAAGAGCATTAATTTCTGTTCTTATATTTGAGATAAAAAGTAGATCATATAAATAGGCTTCTACTACAACTCCACTCGAAGCTCGTAAAAAATTATCATAGGCTTTTTGCGGCTCTCCCGTTTCTAAAAAACTCACTGCAAGAATAAACTTCCGTGAAGCTCCATTCCACTCACACCATATATCTAATAATCTAACGTAATCCTGTACAAGCAAAAATTGGCAGCTGGATAAGAGCCATTCAGGAAAAAAGAAATTTCCAGAAATCGGCCAACTATATTCTAAATTAAAGAAATTAAGAATTCACTTTTGAAATTTACTTATTATATAATGTTGTATAATAAGAATTATAAATTTACTTATTTTATAATATTATCACCACAAAAAATAATTACATGAAACTGATTTAAATTTTTCTTTGTTTTCGTTAATTTTTCTAAATCGATTGAAAATAGCAAAACTAGCAATATTTTGATTCTATAAAGAGAGTAATCGTGACATTGTAAGTGCTTTGAAGAAACTAAGATACAATGTAATTTATAACATGAATAAATTTTGTTTAACGGTGTGCGAAACTTGCTTTTTTGCGATTCATTTGCGTCCGGAAACTGCTTTTTTTATACACGCTATTGGAGAGCATGCGCGAGAACGCGCAAGCACAGACTATATAGTGATGACCATGTCTCAGATATCAGACTCGTGTGTTTGTCGAAAAACTACACACGCTCACACAGTTCTATAGAAATGTACTATTTTAAGTGCGGTAAAGTTAAAAGTACACATAGAAGAGTAGATAAAAGGTGCCCCAATGAGTAGATCAGTATTGATTTTTGTTGCCCGAAGGTCGCAAAATGAGTATTTTGCGGTCTCTATACGGGACGCAAAATACGCATTGTGCGACCTTCGAACAATAATAGTAGATTATGCACCAAGGACGCAAAATATATCATTCCTGGCGAGTGCGAGCTTTGGGGCCGAGTGCAGCGAGGTATTTTGCGTCCATGGTAGCATATACTATTTTTTTGTCCGCAGTCCGCAAAATGACTTTTCGCGGCTCGTATAGAGGCCGCGAAATACTAAATGTATTTTGTGCCGAAATACTAAATGTATTGGCCTAGGCCATACAACATGTTTAAAAGATAGGGTACTTGACTTTTAAACCTTAGCTTTTAAACATGCTTTTGTATATCTGAATAAGTTTTGTATTTATTAAAATATGGGTCTAAAAATCTAGGAACATGTTTTTTCACCAAAAACTGTTAACTCGCTAAATCTAATCGATTTTAAAATTTTGAGCTGCTGACTTCCTGTGAAATAACCCATACATATAATAACATCGATTATTTATAAATATAAAATAAATGACATTGTTCATGGAAATGTTTGTTTACATCTTAAACGATAAGTAATAGTAATAGTTTTTGATTGCAAATCTCACGATAATATTTACTTAATGTCTAATTTACGGGCTATTGTTTAAAATCATTTCCGTTATTAATTCTATGTAACATGGGCATCTACCCGTATATTCATCATAAATAAATAAATAAATAAAATCTCTTAAATAATGAAAAATAACAGTACCAGGGAATTGTGAGGATCAGGAGAAGACGGTAACCGGCCAGCATTGGCTCACGCGACTCCGCTGCGCTTGAACCATATGCGCAATCAGTGCGTCGAGTCGGAGCGGAGTGGGAGTATACCATGGTATAGCGCGAGAAGACGCTCGTCCGGCGCAGCTCGTGAGTTGGCTGTGCTCACACTATACTCCCATTATGACGCGCGATCTGTTCGTGGAATCGCAGCGGAGCGAGGGAGAAGACTCGGCCGGCGCGGCTCGCGTGAGCCGTTGCTCTCGAAGTATATAAACCTTTCGTCCAGTCGGAGTGGAGTGGGGGTAGAGCGAGAAGACAGTTCGGCCTGGCCATCGCGCAGCTCGTAATCCAGACGCTATGGGTACCATCCCGTAAACCAGTTGTCCCTTACGTTCTTTGGCGTGCAGAATTCGAATCTGGAGGTCTCTTTTAATTAAACTGGTATAGTATTGCTTAAACAACGATTGTTTAAATAAATAACCAAATAATCGGTTTTTAGCTATCGGTGTATTTTTTTCTTACGATAAGCCTTATTTCGAGAAGAAAAGGTCCTTTAGTTCACCTACGAAGAATGCATCAATATGCATTCTTTATAGGTGAACCAAACATGTTTTTTTTTAATTATATTTTCTTAATTTTTAAACATTTTTAGCCAGTATTAAAATCAATGGGGATTAATCTTCTTCAAAAATTAAAACTCATGTAATACATATCTTTATACTTTGAATAATCATTTAAAGGTCAAAAAAGCTTTTATTTGAACTAACTATATGTTTTAGTAATCAAGAAATCATACTATTTCAATTTTTAAGAAACTAATATGGAAATAAATTAATCACTAAACTTTTCATATATTAAAGAGAAAGTAATGTACCTGGATATTTCAAATGAATGCCTATTTTATATCTATTAATCCTCTTAATATGTGTTAGATTAAAAATTATAAATATATTGAGCAGTAAATTAGTAAGAATTTTTGAACTAATATTAGATTCAAATGAATAACATGCTGCTTTAATTCTTATAGCTATTACTAAAAATTATTTACTTCAAAAGTTCTTAATATAAGTAATTATCTAAAGGTGATGATATTTATTTGTAAATACAATATAATTATTAAAATTAATAATTACTATACCTAATGTAATATTAATCTAATACAGTCAATTACGAAAAAATCATTATACTTTTAATATATTGCATAAAAGTCATATTAAAGTAGTAATAACATGCAGTAAAGTTGCGAATATGGCAATGTTTAATATTAATTACTAAAATAAGTAGTTCGTTAAAAATTTTTTTTAGATATTTAAACGGTTACTAATGTGGTATAAAGATATACCTATATCACATGTTTTTAAATATTCGAAAGAGATTAATCCGCATTGATTTTATAACTGGCTAAATATGTTTAAAAATTAAGAAAATAGAACTTTAAAATATCATGTTCTTCAATATTTTATAGCACTGCGTAACCTAAGCCCACACTTAGGGCCCGGGTAGGCGTGACAGTGGGCTTAGGGTAGGCAGAGCTATAAAATTCTATATGCTACTTAGGTCATACGTATCGTCATGTACTATTACGTTGGTGAACGAATGGGCCGTTTCTTCTCAAAATAGCTTATATTTTCAGAACAAATTATCCTATAGAAAAAAACGGTTATTTTGTTATTTGCTTAAACAATATTGTACCATTTTTATCAAAAAATACCTCCAGATTCGGATTCTTCATGCCAAAGAACCTAAGGGACACTGCAGGTTTACTAGGCCAGTCGGTAGAGACTTTTAGATGGAAAAACGATATGCAAGCAATTTTTCATTTGCGATCGATTCATCTCAACGTCCTCTATCTTAACAACATCCTTGTTATCTAAAGTCACAAAACTGTGAACTCCATTTTTGGTTTTAACCATTTATGAAAAATTTCGTGACTTTATTTGGGTTTTCTCTTATATCTCGTCCTAGAGGCACTTTAAGGAAAAAGTAGTCCAGATCATTTTTGTTCCTTATTACATTTCTATCAAAGTTAGCTTTGTTTGAAATATATAACGGCAATAGTTAACTTGCAAAATCATCAAAGTTGAAAATAGTACTTTTCCATAGTAGTGCAATAAAAAGAATTCTGGCACGAGTGTGAGTTGACAATCACACTCGTCGTGTCAGAATCATTTTTATCACCAGTGTTGAACATTATTTTTTGACATAACGCACGTAAAGTGCTATTTCAGCGCATGCTTGAAAACCTAAGCGTGCGTAAAAGTAGTGCTTTACGCACGGAGTGTTAAAATAGTACATTACGCAACCAATTCGCAAAATAGGTCATTGTCGGGTGACCTATTACACACGTGTTGCGCATACTATCTTTCCTAACGAGATGGGCAGAGTTCGATTTTGCACACTCCGTTAGGAAAAACATATTTTTTTTTTCATTATTGTATAACTTTTGATCAAAAACCCAGAATAACCTGAAATTTTATATAAAACATGTTTTTGTCTGTACACAGGTTTATGTCCAATTTCAAATGAATTCATTGTTTATTATACAAGAAATTAGGGAAGGGGGGTCAATTTTCTTTCGTCCTTAATTGCATACTGCACTGCGTCTACAAAAATCACGACACACCGTTCAACAAAGTTTAGAAAAATCATAAAACTCTTCAACTTTAATATCCATTTTGTAAATTTAAAAATGTTCAATTTTGACTGAAGCTATAGGGGTTAATACGCGACCACATTGTTTACATGCTCGTCTAAAATGTTTAAACATGTTCCAAAATAATTTTACTTTTTTAATCGGTGTAGTACATCTCGGAAAGGTCTTGAAAAATGCTATAATTTAAAAAAAATAATTATAACCCGATAAATATTTTAAGGATGAAAACATGTTTGCAACTATTGAGGGCGTTGCAATTTAAATAGTGCTTTCAATCATGAACGAATATCCATTTCACAAAATGTCAATTCAAAATAATTGTTAGATTTTGAAAAATTATCGTCGGAAGTTAAGAGAAAAGTGCGCGCGCGGCCGTGCACGACGGCTGGGACTGCCGGCTCCCGATCGATAATGGCGTGGTGGGGGAAGGCGTTTACATGCCCACATTAATAAATCTTAAAAGGAGAAAAGGGCGCGATTCTGTCTCTCGCACATGCTTTTGTCTCTCTCGCATACTCTCTCCGTCTCTCTTTCTGTCACATTATGATATTTTCAAATCGCATTTTGGCATCAACTATTTGATATAAAACGAAGATTTTTTATAAATCAACATGCCGCAAGGAGATCTACGCGTTTCTGTTAGCGTTAATAAAAAAAAAATTAATGATGGTGTTATTTTGAACTTTTTAAAACTGGAGTGGACGATTCTATTATTATTTATATATTAACTTATTAATAAATAACTAAAAAACAACTTGATATTCTTATATTTATGCACAATAATTACATTCATTATTAGATCTATTTGTTTATGCATCTTTTCACATCGTTTACGCCTTACAGTAATAAAATTTCTTAACTTATTGGTATATGTATATTATGTATTAAACTTTTGAAAAGCTTTTACAATGATGTAGTAGAAAATAGTAATATGTAGTATGCTTTCTAAATTTGTCAGAATATAAGATTTTAATCAAATATAAACATTAACACCATTGAATTGAATTAAAACTTCTTTATTTGAAGAAAATACAATAATATTAATACAATTACAAAATAGCTCACAAAATAATTAACTTATAAGAAATATACATTTGAAATTATTCTAATTTTTTTTACATGGTACTTCATCAATTGAATCATTTATGTTGTCGTGATTAACATCGTGTTATCATTCACAATAAAGTATAAACGATATAAAACGTTATCAAATATATGCAATAATGAATGTAATTACTCCAAAATATAAAAAACTTTAAAAAAAGTTAAAATACAAATTTGTACTGCATATATTGTAGAAACCAAGAGGTAACTCCCGTTTAATCTTAATAAAATAAAATAGAATAAAAAAAAATATACCATATAGATATACTAATAAGTTAAAAAGTTTTACTAGTGTTGAGTATAAGAGGTGAGAAAACAAGCGTAAACAAATAGATCTAATAATGAATGTAATTATTGTGCATAAAAATAGAAATCTCAGTTGTTTTTAATGATAAGAAACGATGGTGAGGATCAACCCAGGTACACAAAAAAAACACTTTAACTTTCCATTTTCAAAACCACAACGTTTCGCTAGTTAGTTTTCTAGCCTCATCAGGTAATCATTTATTTAACTATAACAACAAAGACACAATAGAATCTTAAGGCGATGTGAAATACCGACATAATTTTCAAACATGGATATCTCATGAAAATACCAATAGAATCGTCCAGAAAAAATCTGAGTATAGTATTAACATATACGGAGCGCTTGACAAACGTGTTTTTTTTAAAAAATATGAGAATTTATTTAATTAAATAAAAATCGTACTGTCTGTAAGTAAGAATCTACAATTGACATACTTTTCAAACGAGCATATCTAACGAAAATGCTAATAGAGTCACTCAAAAAAATTCCTGGATATAGTATTTATGTGTACAGAGCGCTTGACAAAATTTGTTTTCCGAATAAACGCTTGAATGTTGATTTAAAAAATATTGAAATTTACGGTTTCACATGGCCTTAAGCATGGTTATTTTGGTTGTAATCACAAAGAGAGAACAGTAAAAAATACATAAAATATAGTTATTATCATCGTAGGTATTTTTAAGAGCCAGAAGCTCTACGTCCTATTACACAAGCTACATCACCAACCGACAAACTCACGTTTCACAAAGTAGTATATATAAATATATCGCTCTCGCATTTTCATCCGTAATCAAAACAATCAATACATAAATACAAATCAACAAACATTATAATTATATAAAACGATGAGAATTCAAATCAAATTTATTAAAAATTCTGTTCAATCTTTTGCACTGACTATTTAAAAATTGTGTGTCTTTCTGTCTGTTGATTGTGTTATCAATAAAATTGATGTGCAGCATTTCAGAAATACGACGTTTTTTTCTGTTACTTTCCCTATCTAATATTAATGTGTTAGCCCAATCAAAATTGTGTGCAGGATTATCTTTGATATGTTGTGGAACAGGAAGCAATTTTTGGGAATCTTCTTGTTTTAATCCATCTATTACAGATTTTTTATGTTCATTAATCCTTGTTTTTAAGCTTCTTTTTGTTTCGCCTACATACACACTACTACATTTATCACAATTACATTTATATATTTGCCTCATTCCATTTTTCTGTTCTATTTTTGCCTAACTTAACAATACTATTCATTTTGTGGTTCATCGTAGGAACACATCGAATGTTGAATTTTTTAAACATTTTTTTACAAGAATAAAAGAGTTTCTCATGAAATGGTAGAGCTATAGTTGATATCGGGTTGTATAAGTTGTTATTACGTGAGTTATCATTCTCATATTTATGTTTACGTATGCGATTTGCAACACATGTGTTAATGAAGTTTTCAGAATAATCATTTTTAATTAACATTTCTTTTACTAACATGATATTTTGACTGTGGAATGATTTGTCCGATAATAATAGTGCTCTGTCAACAAGGTTTGAAATGATATTGCGTTTTTGTTGTTTAGTATGATGGGAATTAAAATTCAATAATCTGCCAGAACAAGTAGGTTTTTGAAACCAATTAGTGATTATGTTATTGTCCATTCTAACTATCGTTAAGTCTAAAAAATTAATACTATTATCTATTTCTATTTTATGAGTAAATTGTAGATATTTGTCATATCCATTGAAAGTATCAAGGACAGATTGTAATTGATCTTTTTTAATACACAGTATGGTATCATCAGCATATCTATAATAAAATCATGGTATACAATCGGATTTTTCTTTTAGTAATTTCAAACCAGTAGTTTCTAGATCATCCATCACAATATCCGCAAAAAGAGGGGAAATGGGAGACCCATATAATTGTTGATAGATTGTATCATCAAAAATGAAAAAGGTGTTATCAAACAAGAATTTTGTTGTATCTATTATGTCTTGAAATGGCATTTTTAAATTAAAATGTATATCATTAAAACGTTTTTCAAGACTGTTGATCACTAGTTGGAATGGAATATTAGTAAAGAGAGAACTTACATCTAACGATACTAAAATAGAATCTGATGAAATGGCCAGATCTACTAATTTTTCCTTTAGTTCAATACTGTTGTTAATATGTGATTTTGGTTTTTTAATACAATTTTTTAATTTATCACTCAAAATTTTTGCTAAAATATGAATAGGACTATTCACTGTGGAGATAATAGGTCTAAACGGTATATCAACCTTATGGATTTTGGGCAAACCATATGCTTTTGATAACTGTGTATTTGTTTGGGTGAGGCTATTTTTGAATGATACTGCTTACGTAAATATCTATTCAACAATAGCCTCACCCAAACAAATACACAGTTATTAAAAGCATATATGGTTTGCCCAAAATCCATAAGGTTGATATACCGTTTAGATCTATTATCTCCACAGTGAATAGTCCTATCCATTTTTTAGCAAAACTTCATTAACACATGTGTTGCAAATCGCATACGTAAACATAAATGTGAGAATGATAACTCACGTAATAACAACTTATACAACCCGATATCAACTATAGCTCTACCATTTCATGAGAAACTCTTTTATTCTTGTAAAAAAATGTTTAAAAAATTCAACATTCGATGTGTTCCTACGATGAACCACAAAATGAATAGTATTGTTAAGTTAGGCAAAGATAGAACAGAAAAATGGAAGGAGACTAGTGTGATATATAAATTTAATTGTGATAAATGTAGTAGTGTGTATGTAGGCGAAACAAAAAGAAGCTTAAAAACAAGGATTAATGAACATAAAAAATCTGTAATAGATGGATTAAAACAAGAAGATTCCCAAAAATTGCTTCCTGTTCCACAACATATCAAAGATAATCCTACACACAATTTCGATCGGGCTAACACATTAATATTAGATAGGGAAAGTAACAGAAAAAAACGTCGTATTTCGGAAATGCCGCACATCAATTTTATTGATAACACAATCAACAGACAGGAAGACACACAATTTTTAAATAGTCAGTACAAAAGATTGAACAGAATTTTTAATAAATTTGATTTGAATTCTCATCGTTTTATATAATTATAATGTTTGTTGATTTGTATTTATGTATTGATTGTTTTGATTACGGATGAAAATGCGAGAGCGATATATTTATACATACTACTTTGTGAAACGTGAGTTTGTCGGTTGGCGATGTAGCTTGTGTAATAGGACGTAGAACTTCTGGCTCTTAAAAATACCTACGATGATAATAACTATATTGTATGTATTTTTTACTATTCTCTCTTTGTGATTACAACCAAAATAACCATGCTTAAGATTCTATTGTGTCTTTGTTGTTATAGTTAAATAAATGATTACCTGATGAGGCTAGAAAACTAACTAGCGAAACGTTGTGGTTTTGAAAATGGAAAGTTAAAGTGTTTTTTTTTTGTACCTGGGTTGATCCTCACCATCGTTTCTTATCATTAAAAACAACTGAGATTTCTATTTTTATGCACAATAATTACATTCATTATTAGATCTATTTGTTTACGCTTGTTTTCTCACCTCTTATACTCAACGCTAGTAAAACTTTTTAACTTATTAGTATATCTATATAGTATATTTTTTTTTTATTCTATTTTATTTTATTAAGATTAAGCGGGAGTTACCTCTTGGTTTCTACAATATATGCAGTACAAATTTGTATTTTAACTTTTTTTAAAGTTTTTTATATTTTGGAGTAATTACATTCATTATTGCATATATTTGATAACGTTTTATATAGTTTATACTTTATTGTGAATGATGACACGATGTTAATCACGACAACATAAATGATTCAATTGATGAAGTACCATGTAAAAAAAATTAGAATAATTTCAAATGTAATATTTCTTTTAAGTTAATTATTTTGTGAGCTGTGACGTCCAGTTAAGGCCGTCAATACTTACTATTAAACTTTGCCTTTTCTAGCCTGGAGTAAACCAAGAGCTAAGGATGGCTAAGTCATAACAAACGTTATACAATTTTATGATTTCCCTAAAGGAGGAGTATATATATATTTGAGGAGACAACCCACACTACCTCTGCCCATTCGGTACAGAAGGGTGGTATCGCTCTTCGGAAGTGGGTAATATGAGGGACAAATTTGAGAAAAGAAAGAAAAGAAGTGAAGAAATTTGAGAAGACTTACACTTAAGTTTTATTTCTTTCTGCCTTACAATTCGGTGTGCTGGTGGCTGGTCAACTCCGGTGGTGGTGAGGAACTGACGTTGGCGGAGAAATGAGGGAAGAGCTAAACTCGGTTTTCTCCCTCTTTGCTCCCTCAACGGGTCTAGTTCCGGGGTTACTCCTTGCGAGGGAGTTTACAATTATTTTGGGGAAGGTTGACTGGCCACAGCGATATGGGCGTTACAATTAGGGTGGGCCTAAGGCCCTGTGACGCGGCTAATTGGCTGTTGGGGGAAGAGAGCGTCCCTCAGTTTTAGTTTCAGTTTTTCTACAGAGATGACATTAGTTGTACTATTTTCCTGCTTATTTTGTAATTTATATTTAATGTACATTAATAATTTTAGATATACATAAGAAACAATTTATTTTCTAATTAAACTTAAATTAATTATTCTAATTTGCGCACGCTTCACATAACTTCCGTTGTTGTTTTTCTTTCTTTTTGATGTTCTTACAAGTTAATATGTAGTTTATATTTGTGTTTAATCAGAGTGTGTATATGTTGTGTGTGTGTTATTGTTTACTTATTGACGCCTAAATAAATTAAAACAAAGGAATTGTTTGCACATATTACATGCTTCTCAAAGATAATTTAAAGTGTCTTAGTAATTTAAAAGTAAAATTATAAATTTACAAATATTCTTTCTATTTAAACTAAATTATTCTGGTAAGTCGCTTGCAAAATAATTATTATTTATAACTGAATTTGTGTATATCATTGCGATACGTTATATATATAAAAGAGTGTATAAAGATTTTGGTCACGATAAAGTGTTTTTATTTAATTTTTCTTACTTCTATCAGGTCTATTTTCGTAAAATTTGGATCAGCGTGACCAGAAAAATTTAAATTAATATGACTTATTAACTAAAATTTAAAATATAAAAAATAGATTATGCAATGTGTAAAGTCGAAGGAATTTGTAACGGTCAAATTTTATGGCTTTTCGGCGTCGCGTAGGCGCGCACGTGCAGCGCCGGGGTGGCCTGCTTTTCGGGGTAAAGTCGTAAAATCTTTCCCTTTTTTTTTTTACATAGACGGAAATGCTTTCGCCTCTGAAGAGAGTTTTCACTTTCGGGTGTCGTGTGTTTTTCCTCTTTCGTTGAACTAAGCCAGATGCAGTGTCTTGCATCTGTGTTACATAAAATCTGACCGTTACTTTCTACGGACAAAGGTTCAAAACAAAAAAGAATAAAAGGAAAAATTTTTTCCTTGCCGATGCTAAAGAGGAATCTACGTAAGGTGGTCGACAAGACCGCCAGACGTTACACCCCCATCCTAAAAGGATTACTAGGAGTTGTAAAAAGCAACTCTAGTAATCTACACTCTCGAATTGCTTTCAGACATCTGATCAGTATTGCAATTGTATGCTATGTTATTAAAATGAAAATTGAACAGGATCTCTGCTGTGTTGTACCTCCACAACATGTGAGTTTTCATTGGCCACCACGTATGTAGCTTTGGGTACCAGTTTGGGAGGAGGTGCGCTGGGCGTATTCGGTGATCTATCTGGAAAGGATGGTGTTGGAGCATGGACGTATCTCTCTTCTTGATATGATGGAGGCACTTCTACATCAGAATTGGGTGGTTGTGCCTGGTGATACTTCTCTTGTCCAAGTGTTATAAATAGTGCGGCAAGAGATCCCCAAAGGGCGCTCCACAGATGGCTTGACCATCCATAAAGGCGGTGAAGTGCATAACCTTTTAGGAAAACTCCGAGAATCATTTTAATTCCTTGTAGGACTGCTATGATCATAAAAACGCCAGCACTTATGGATCCGAAGCTTGTGAATTTCGCCCACAATCTGCCCCAAGTGTTTGAAATTATTTTCTCCATGGTGTTCTCGTTAAGCAATCTATAGATCACTCCTTCATTATCGGTGATGACATGTCCATGCATTTCTCGGGCTACTTCATTTAGTAAGGCTGGTTGATCCATAGGGAACATTATTCGATTCCTAAGTTCATCTAGATCCTTTTCTGTATATATTCCGCTGGTTGCCAGGGATGCTGGATCGTTGTATTTCCAGGTAGCTTGAGTTGTAGGGTGCAAAGTAGTTGGGTTCTTTGCTTCTGTTAATTTGGGTAGGATCTTATACCAGTTTTCATTTATTTGATAATAGGTTGGTAATAATCCATTGCACTCTATCTGTATTCCTCTTGACTTTAGAATATGGGTTTTCGGAGTGAGGAACATAGTTTTATTATTCCATGTAACTGCTAATTCTTCATAACATTTTTCTCCGTGGGCAACTTTCACTTCTACGGGGAGGCATTTAATTATATGCACTACTTCCCCAGCAGTGATTGCCATATATCCTGGTCCTTTCATTAAATTATATGCAAATTGATCAGGTGACTGAAATGCAATTGCTAGAGCGTTCTCTAGGATACGGCGTTCCTCTTTGCATCTCTGGGTTAAAATGTCTTCATACAGACGTCTAATTTGAGTTTTTATATGTTTTTCTACAAATACGAACTTCGAATTTACATACGCGAATATGTCTAAGTTTTCGACTGATACCCTACCTTTTCTGACGAAGGATATACCTTTTACTGTTTCGAAAATTAGTAGTTTTGGGTGCTCTGTTTTTGTTAATTCATAACCGCAAATACTGATTTTTCCTTTGGCTATTAATGAAAAGGTTACATCTTCGGTGGACAATGAATATAAGGTTTGTTCGGAATTTGGGGTTGAATCAAAAATTTTGTTAGCTAAACCGTCATATAAGATACCGTATTTATAGAGTTCGCACCTGTCAGCAGGGATTACATCCCAAAAGGTATATCCTCCTTCATTATCCATGCAGGATGAATCAGTCAATGTGCAACGTGTGCCGGATCGTAATAAGATTTTGTTATGGTCCATGTCTACTGAGCCTGTATGCTCTTTAAGGGTAATTTTTAAAGTACCCTGTACTATTACATTATCCCATGTACCGTAGGGATCAGAAAAACTACCTCCGTCGCACTTGCCATTCGGTTTAATTGATCCTGCATAGGTGAGTGAATGCATTGAGGTATGATTTATTCGTAAATCACTTATGACCTTATTATCGAATCGCAAGATTCCGGTTTCGTGGGCCTGTTTACATTTTTCCCTACTTATTTCATAGATGTATTCACTTTCGCCATTTTCCACGATAGAGTTATGTGAAAACATGCCGCATTCATAAATAGTTCGATGTATCTCTAGTTTGCATTGGAAAACCTTTGTGCTAATTAATTCATTAATTTGTACAAGTTGGATATAACGCTTTGTAATGTTCAACTGATTTGTAATGGTTGAGCATTCTTCTACTCCCAAAGTTGAAATGGTGGTTATATTTAGTGATCTCGCGCCACAGTCGAATCCTACTAAACTCCATACCATTGCGGGGAATAGTGATAAAAATGCGATTATTAGGTGCATTATGTAATTTTCCTGTAATCAGAAAAGGAAATTAATTTATGTGCGAAATCCTTAATCTGTTAGTGTGAACAATTTTAGATCCTGTTTTAATTTGAATTTTACATTATTTTTATTTAATATTTCTAATATTTTATGTGGACCAGTATAGTGATCTCCAAATTTGCCTGGTTTGGGACCAGATAAAAGAAAAACATAATCTCCGAGTTTAAAATTTTTGGGATTAATTGATTTATCGTAATATTTTTTTGATTTAAATTTAGATGCGACTAGGTTATCATAAGCTAACTTTTGAATTCCATTTAATTTAACTACCAAATCTTCGACATATCCCTTATAGGTTGGTATCATATCTGCTTCTCTAAGTGGCTCATTAGAGGGAAGTCTTGCTAATCGTCCAAACACGACCTCATAAGGAGTATGCTTAGTGCTTTCTTGAACGCAAGTGTTGTAGTTTAACATTGCTAAATCTAGCCAAACGTCCCATTCATTGTCTTTATCTGTATATTGCTTCAAATATTCTCCCAATGCGTGATGTGATCTTTCCAAAGATCCGTTTGATTGTGGGTGAAAAGCAGTAGTCCTAATTTTCTTGATTCTAAATCGTTTAGCTATTCTAGCCATAAGATTACTGAGGAAGTTTTTCCCTTGATCCGTTAATACTATCTTTGGAGCACCAAAAATACAAATGAATCTTTTGATAAAAGCGTCCGCTATAGTGGACGATAAGGTATTCATTAGAGGGACCGCTGTGCAAAATTTTGATAGTTGGTCTTGGATTGTCAAAATATATTCAAATTTATTTTGAGTTATTGGCAGAGGACCTACGATATCCATTGCTACTTTATCAAACGCAGATCCGGGAGTATCAGTTATTATCATGGGTTGTTTAGTTTTTAACCTAGTCAATTTTTTTAATTGGCAATTTAAACACTGTTGAATTCTTCGCTGTATATCCTCTTTGAGATTTTCCCAATGAAATTGCTGTCTAATTCTGTTATAAGTCTTAGATACACCCCTATGTCCTCCTATAGGAGATTTATGCATTTCGTAAAAAATCTCATCTCTTTTTTCATAGGGTATGTATTTCAAGGTCCCAGTGCAAATTATTACGTCGATCCCAGAATTTTGAAATGTTTTTTTAATTATTTCTTCGACTTCCGTCCAATTTAATTTCTCTATTTCCTCACTTTTAGCAATGCTAATCTCTTTTTGTTTACTTTTTATTAATAAATGTTTTAAAATCAAAAGTGTTGTAGTTATATTTTGCTTTATAGTGGTCAATGATTCGGATTTTTCTCCACGGATGCAGAGTGAATAATAGTATTTACCTTTTAATTTTCTCTTTATTTGTTGGACTTCATTGAACTCCAAATTTTGTTCTGTTGGGATTTTATTGAACTCTATTAGTTTCTTGGAACCGTTATCACAGGGTTCCCCAAGACTATTGACAAAATAAGCAATGTTTCCTTTTCTGCATTGTATTAATTCTTTGGATTCTATGTATTTGCTTGGTGTATGGTCAAGTTCGTCGGTACTTTCGTAACTTGATGATTCAGATTGAATTAACTCTTCATCATTATCGTTTTCTATAATTTTAGGAACACTTTGTGGTATTATAACTTCAGCTTCTGTTTCACTGTCTGAGATATCACTTTCATAGTATTCTGGTTTATTTGCCTGTCTCCTTGGGTAACGATTTTGATTACTTTCATTATTTTTGGTTTTATTTTTATTAGTTTTTATTTTTCGTTTTGTTTTTGATTCCTTTGACTTATCCTTAGTTTGGCCCAGATTAATTGATGTATTATTTGGCTTCTTACTTTCTTTTTCGTCTAACAGTTTTGCCTTTGCTCTAGTCACTACATTAACATCCACGTTTTCTACAGGGTTTCTAGAAAGTGCATCTGCATTAGAATTTAATTTACCCGGTTTATAAATGATAGTATAATCATACTCTGATAATTTGAACCTCTATTTCTGCACGCGTGTATTTAAATCAGCTGTTTTAAACCATACTAAAGGTTGATGATCTGTGATTATTGTAATGCTCCTTCCATACACATAACTTCTAAACATTTGGACTGAATAAATGACTGCAAGCGCCTCTTTTTCGTAGACTTCATAATTTAGCTCTGCGTCTCTGTGAGCTGGGGTAAGGTCTCTGCGGGTGGCGCGGCTGATGGTTGATCTTCATGAGACTGAATACTATTTCTCACAATTTTTATTTTCTTATTGAGTGGTAAGTCAGTGAAATTTTCTATTGCATACTGATTTTCTTTCTCCAGGCACTCTTTTTGACTTAGCCAAATCTCACCCCTGCGTTTCAATTCGCGCCCAAATTTCTTCAAACCCATACGCCGAGCTTCCCTCGATTTCTTTTTCCTTTCCGGAACTGTCTTATATCCCTCACAATCTGGATTCATTTATGATAAGTAAATTACACATTTGTTAGAAATACTTCGATTATATATCATTATTTATTTATTTATTTATTCATTTATTTATTTATTATTATTATTAATTTACTATTCACTTGATTAATTAATTATTTATTTATCATTAATTATTTGTTTATTGATTATTACTGATTATTTATTAATAATTTACTAATTTATTTAATTAGCTATTTTTTATTATTTACTATTCTATTTTAAAATTGCTCTAGGC
Source organism: Torymus aiolomorphi (assembly GCA_036365515.1). Lineage (NCBI taxonomy): Eukaryota > Metazoa > Arthropoda > Insecta > Hymenoptera > Torymidae > Torymus > Torymus aiolomorphi. Next base: position 9,899,995 of record CM070874.1, on the reverse strand, counting down.
TTTTTCTAGTTTTAAGAAATTCAGCATCCTCAACAAAATGTTGCTAAATTTTATTTATAGTTAGTGTTTGATCTAAATTTTCCAATTGTAACCTTCCGATGAATTCTTCTAGATTCTAAATCCTTGTGGCGGCAGAGAAGGAATCCAATCCTTCTATGAACTGGGGAATCATTAGCATTAAATTACGTAACGGCAATAATTCCCGTAAACATGTTGTGTTAAAACAATTTATTCTATCGTATTTAAATTACATGAAACTTACTATAAAACTTTAACTAATAATTATTAATTAAAATAATAAAATGACTTACTTAATTTTATTAATTACTCGCGAAGATAACTACTTACATAACATTTAATATCAATAAATTACTTCTAGATTTATTTATTTATTTATAATTAATTAGTTTATCTAACAATACTTTATTATTTAATATTTATTTATTAATAATAATTATTTGTTCGTCTAATTATTTATTTATTATTATTTATTTAATTATTATTTAACTATTTATCAGTTAATCAATTATTCATTCATTCAATATTCATTAATTTTTTTCCTTCTTCCTTTCTTCGTCAAGAAAGAAAGACAATCGATCACGATTTTTATTATTTTTTTTTTTATTATTATCCAACGTTGGTTTGCAAAAAGAAAAACATAATAATAAGAAAGGGTACCTTTATTATAAAAATTTCAATATTCGGCACGATATTTGACCGCATTTGCTGTTTAATATTTCAGCTACGGTATTTGACCGCTTGCACTGATTAATTTCTTTTTATTTAATATTTCTTATTTTTAATTTTAGTTCAGAGGCCGTTTCGCATAGTCATCTTTTATGTGACTCAGAGGCTTTGGGGCTTAACTAATTTTCTTTCAATACGGTATTTGACCGCATTTATTTATTTATTTTATTCTAACAAAATTACAGCACGGTATATGACCGCTTTTGCTGTTTAATATTTTCATCTACGGTATTTGACCGCTTCAATTGATTAATTTCTTTTTATTTAATATTTCTTATTATTTTTTTTTTAATTTTAATTTAAAATTGGTTGCGCACACCGTTTTTATTCTTTTTGTTTTTAGTTCGAGTTCCTCCTTTTCTTTACCACCACCACCTTATTTTATTTTAGTTCTTAAATCGATTTCTTTAGGTTTTAATTTATGTTTTATTTCATTTATTATTTTTTCGGATACTAAGCTTGCAGCTCCCGTTTTTTTTTTTGTTACGTTACTGAATTGTTTTTCTTTAATTAAATTTGCAAAATGTTTATTTTTTTCTTTGGAATACAATTATTCGCGCACTCACTATTCATATCACTTTTCTCTTATTATTTTTTTTTTAGATATGCTTTAAAAGAAATAGAGAAAGAGAGAGATAAAGTTTTTGTAAAACGTTTGTTGTGGTGACTTATGATCCCGGACGAACACCCAAAAATTATGTATGTGACGTCCAGTTAAGGCCGTCAATACTTACTATTAAACTTTGCCTTTTCTAGCCTGGAGTAAACCAAGAGCTAAGGATGGCTAAGTCATAACAAACGTTATACAATTTTATGATTTCCCTAAAGGAGGAGTATATATATATTTGAGGAGACAACCCACACTACCTCTGCCCATTCGGTACAGAAGGGTGGTATCGCTCTTCGGAAGTGGGTAATATGAGGGACAAATTTGAGAAAAGAAAGAAAAGAAGTGAAGAAATTTGAGAAGACTTACACTTAAGTTTTATTTCTTTCTGCCTTACAATTCGGTGTGCTGGTGGCTGGTCAACTCCGGTGGTGGTGAGGAACTGACGTTGGCGGAGAAATGAGGGAAGAGCTAAACTCGGTTTTCTCCTCTTTGCTCCCTCAACGGGTCTAGTTCCGGGGTTACTCCTTGCGAGGGAGTTTACAATTATTTTGGGGAAGGTTGACTGGCCACAGCGATATGGGCGTTACAATTAGGGTGGGCCTAAGGCCCTGTGACGCGGCTAATTGGCTGTTGGGGGAAGAGAGCGTCCCTCAGTTTTAGTTTCAGTTTTTCTACAGAGATGACATTAGTTGTACTACTTTCCTGCTTATTTTGTAATTTATATTTAATGTACATTAATAATTTTAGATATACATAAGAAACAATTTATTTTCTAATTAAACTTAAATTAATTATTCTAATTTGCGCACGCTTCACATAACTTCCGTTGTTGTTTTTCTTTCTTTTTGATGTTCTTACAAGTTAATATGTAGTTTATATTTGTGTTTAATCAGAGTGTGTATATGTTGTGTGTGTTGTTATTGTTTACTTATTGACGCCTAAATAAATTAAAACAAAGGAATTGTTTGCACATATTACATGCTTCTCAAAGATAATTTAAAGTGTCTTAGTAATTTAAAAGTAAAATTATAAATTTACAAATATTCTTTCTATTTAAACTAAATTATTCTGGTAAGTCGCTTGCAAAATAATTATTATTTATAACTGAATTTGTGTATATCATTGCGATACGTTATATATATAAAAGAGTGTATAAAGATTTTGGTCACGATAAAGTGTTTTTATTTAATTTTTCTTACTTCTATCAGGTCTATTTTCGTAAAATTTGGATCAGCGTGACCAGAAAAATTTAAATTAATATGACTTATTAACTAAAATTTAAAATATAAAAAATAGATTATGCAATGTGTAAAGTCGAAGGAATTTGTAACGGTCAAATTTTATGGCTTTTCGGCGTCGCGTAGGCGCGCACGTGCAGCGCCGGGGTGGCCTGCTTTTCGGGGTAAAGTCGTAAAACCTTTCCCTTTTCTTTTTACATAGACGGAAATGCTTTCGCCTCTGAAGAGAGTTTTCACTTTCGGGTGTCGTGTGTTTTTCCTCTTTCGTTGAACTAAGCCAGATGCAGTGTCTTGCATCTGTGTTACATAAAATCTGACCGTTACTTTCTACGGACAAAGGTTCAAAACAAAAAAGAATAAAAGGAAAAATTTTTTCCTTGCCGATGCTAAAGAGGAATCTACGTAAGGTGGTCGACAAGACCGCCAGACGTTACAGAGCTATTTTGTAATTGTATTAATATTATTGTATTTTTTTCAAATAAAGAAGTTTTAATTCAATTCAATGGTGTTAATGTTTATATTTGATTAAAATCTTATATTCTGAAAAATTTAGAAAGCATACTACATATTACTATTTTCTACTACATCATTGTAAAAGCTTTTCAAAAGTTTAATACATAATATACATATACTAATAAGTTAAGAAATTTTACTACTGTAAGGCGTAAACGATGTGAAAAGATGCATAAACAAATAGATCTAATAATGAATGTAATTATTGTGCATAAATATAAGAATATCAAGTTGTTTTTTAGTTATTTATTAAGGGGGCTAGACACCTTTTTTCTCTGAAATAAGAAGTCACATTTTAATACATAAATGTAAACTAATTATTTCATACTTTTTACATATAAAAGTGGGTATATTTACCTTACCTTAAAACTTTCTCCGATGGGCCTTTTATATGGTCCAGAACCATAGTCATCGATGAAACAAGTTTTTTCACTAACCGTAAGCTTTGAAATTTTCCTGTGGATGGATTGACTTCAGATTTGAAATAAATTACTCCTGAATAGTATAATTCTCATATGAGTGTAGGGATTTAGGATTAAATGTCGGAAAAAATTTTTACATCAGAAAAATTATGAAAAAATATAAAAAATTTTAAAAAGTTAAAAAAAAAAACTCTTGAAAAACAGCACAATTTTTTTTTCTCATTAGATCAAAAATCCCTACACTCATATGAGAATTATACTATTCAGGAGTAATTTAGTTCAAATCTGGAGTCAATCCATCCACAGGAAAATTTCAAAGCTTGCGGTTAGTGAAAAAACTTGTTTCATCGATGACTATGGTTCTGGACCATATAAAAGGCCCATCGGAGAAAGTTTTAAGGTAAGGTAAATATACCCACTTTTATATGTAAAAAGTATGAAATAATTAGTTTACATTTATGTATTAAAATGTGACTTCTTATTTCAGAGAAAAAAGGTGTCTAGCCCCCTTAATAAGTTAATATATAAATAATAATAGAAAAAGTAGAAATCGTCCACTCCAGTTTTAAAAAGTTCAAAATAACACCGGCATTAATTTTTTTTTTTTATTAACGCTAACAGAAACGCGTAGATCTCCTTGCGGCATGTTGATTTATAAAAAATCTTCGTTTTATATCAAATAGTTGATGCCAAAATGCGATTTGAAAATGTCATAATGTGACAGAAAGAGAGACGGAGAGAGTATGCGAGAGAGACAAAAGCGTGTGCGAGAGACAGAATCGCGCCCATTTCTTCTTTTAAGATTTATTCATGTGGGCATGTAAACTCTACACAGTCACGCCTTCCCCCACCACGATATTATCGATCGGGAGCCGGCAGTCCCAGCCGTCGTGTGCGGCCGCGCGCGCACTTTTCTCTTAACTTCCGACGATAATTTTTCAAAATCTAACAATTATTTTGAATTGACATTGTGTGAAATGGACATTCGTTCATGATTGAAAGCACTATTTAAATTGCAACGCCCTCAATAGTCGCAAACATGTTTTCAGCCTTAAAATATTTATCGGGTTACAATTATTTTTTTTAAATTATAGCATTTTTCAAGACCTTTCCGAGATGTACTACACCGATTAAAAAAGTAAAATTATTTTGGAACATGTTTAAACATTTTAGACGTGCATGTAAAAAATGTGGTCGCGTATTAACCCCTATAACTTCAGTCCAAATTAAACATTTTTAAATTTACAAAATGGATATTAAAGTTGAAGAATTTTATGATTTTTCTAAACTTTGCTGAACGGTGTGTCGTGATTTTTGTAGACGCAGTGCAATATGAAATTAAGGACGAAAGAAAATTGACCCCCCTTCCCTAATTTATTGTATAATAAACAATGAATTCATTTGAAATTGGACATAAACCTGTGTATAGACAAAAACATGTTTTATATCAAATTTTAGGTTATTCTGGGTTTTTGATCAAAAGTTATATAATAATGAAAAAAAAAATATGTTTTTCCTAACGGAGTATGCAAAATCGAACTCTGCCCATCTCGTTAGGAAAGATAGTATGCGCAACACGTGTGTAATAGGTCACCCGAGAATGACCTATTTTGCGAACTGGTTGCGTAATGTACTATTTTAACACTCCGTGCGTAAAGCACTACTTTTACGCACGCTTAGGTTTTCAAGCATGCACTGAAATAGCACTTTACGTGCGTTATGTCAAAAAATAATGTTCAACACTGGTGATAAAAATAATTCTGACACGACGAGTGATTGTCAACTCACACTCGTGCCAGAATTCTTTTTATTGCACTACTATCGAAAAGTACGATTTTCAACTTTGATGGTTTTGCAAGTTAACTATTGCCGTTATATATTTCAAACAAAGCTAACTTTGATAAAAATGTAATAAGGAACAAAAATGATCTGGACTACTTTTTCCTTAAAGTGCCTCTAGGACGAGATATAAAAGAAAACCCAAATAAAGTCACGAAATTTTTCATAAATGGTTGAAACCAAAAATGGAGTTCACAGTTTTGAGACTTTGGATAACAAGGATGTTGTTAAGATAGAGGACGTTGAGATGAACCGATCGCAAATGAAAAATTGCTTGCATATCGTTTTTCCATCTAAAAGTCTCTACCGACTGGCCTAGTAAACCTGCAGTGTCCCTTAGGTTCTTTGGCATGAAGAATCCGAATCTGGAGGTACTTTTTGATAAAAACGGTACAATATTGTTTAAGCAAATAACAAAATAACCGTTTTTTTCTATCGGATAATTTGTTCTGAAAATATAAGCTATTTTGAGAAGAAACGAAAAATTTTGAAAATTTTGAAAAGAAAATTTTTTTTTCTAAAAAACATATGAAGTTTATCTCTTGAAATTTTAGCCACATATAGTCTTCAATGAGTATAATAAGTGGTTAAGATTTCAAGTCGATAAATAAAATATTTTTTGAGGTATTAATTTATGAAATATGAAAATCTTTTCCTTAATAACAAATGACAGAGTGAAGATGATTTAAACTTTAAAAAAGGAAAATATAGATAATTTAAATACCTTTCAAGAAAAGTTCATTATATTATGTAATAATGACTGTAAGATATTAAAAAATTAAAAAAAAACGTAAATTTTAAAATCCTGTTTTGGTTATAAAGAAAAAAAAAACAATAACAATTCAAATCCATTGGGGTACCGAGTTTTTTTCGCGAGACGAAGAGAATAGGCTTTGTCGGACGAAAATCGGTCGATTCGTTTCGGATATATGGAGAGTTTACACGCACACGCGCACGCATGCACGCACGCATGCACGCGCACACACAAACACGAAAAAAAATCTCAAAGTCAACTAATATACACATATATCGCCTTAAAACATCTTTTTGAACATTTTTTGTCTCGAAAATGTTTTTCACCGTTACAAAGCTTCCTCTATGAGAAAGCAAAAATTGAAAATAACACTTTCATTTTTTTTTAATTTATTTATTAACAATTACAGAAAAGCTTACATCTCCTTGCAGCATGTTGATATAAAAAAATCGTCTTTTTATGTAAAATAGCTTATGGACAAAAGCGATTTGAAAATGTCAGAAAGTTCGCAGATGCGGAGTGGAGCCGGAAAAATACAGCACCTGTGAGAAAAAGAAAGAGGGGGAGAGTGTGCGAGAGAGATGAAGAGCGTGTGCTAGAGTCGCGCTTCCCCTCCCCACCATGGCATTATCAACGGGGCACCGACAGTACCCGCGACAGCGCGACCTGCTTTCTTTTCACTTCCGACGATGATTCTTCGAAATCTAACAATTATTTTGAATTGCTGTTTTGTATAAATATTTTCTATTTTTTGAAAAGGACACTCCTGCAGGAAGAGCCAGAGTGCTATTTAATGTACAACGCTCGCAATTTTTGCAAATACGTTTTTATCATTATCTTTTAAAATATTTATCGGATTTGAATTCTTTTTTTTTTAAATGACATTTTTCAAGACCTTTCCAAAGGTGTACCACCGATTTAAAATAAATTATTTTTGTACGTGTTTAAATATTTTAGACGTACGTGTAAACAACTAATAGTTTACGAAATTGAAATTTAAAAAATTTTCAAAATGGATATTTAAGTTGAAGAGTTTTATGATTTTTCTACACTTTGCTGAGCAGTGTGACATAATTTTTGTAGGCGCGGAGCAATATGCAATTAAGGGGATATCGGAGCCAATTATAGATTCCTACATCGCATTTTACATTATTTAAATTCTGTTTTAAGGATTTTAATATTATGGCAGTCCTTTGGTGTCTGTATTGGGTTAACGAACGCCGGATGACAATGATAATTAGTGAAAATAAAAAATTGCATAAAAACAGTAGAAAATATGAGAATGTCGATAAGTATGTAATTCTAGATAGGCTCCGATATCCCCTTTCACCCTCTAATTTCATGCATAATAAACCATAAATCATTCTGAAATTTGGCATGCACTTTTGTATAGACTAAAATACGTTTTACATGAATTTCAGACCATTCTGGCTTTTTGATCAAAAGTTATTTAATTATGAAAAAAGGTGTCTTTTCAACTTTGACGGTTATTTGCAAGTTGACTATTGCAGTTATTGACTTCAGAAAAAGCTAACTTTGTTAGAAATGTAATAAGGAACAGAAATAACCATGACTAATTTATCCACAAAGTGCTCAAAGGCGAGATATAAGAGAAAAAACTCAAAAAAGTTACGAAATTTTTCATAAATTGTTAAAAGCAAAAATGGAGTTCACACTTTTGAGACTTTGGATAACAAATATCTTTTACAGAACGTCGAGATTAATCGATTCGAAAAGGAAAGTAGGATGTAGGGAAGACTGGGCTAAAACCAGACACTAGGCGAAACCGGAATTCTGAATTTCTCGGTTACTACTAGTGAGATCTATATAATAGCTATGGTATCTCTTTGAGAATGTTCCTATTATCATATTGTATACGATCGGCATGTAAAAAATAGCCTCGTGTTGACTTTAGAAGAGGTCAAAGATTTCTTAGCTCGCAAAACCGTGTTCATCGTAAGAGTCATAGTACGTATAATCTTCCTGTAAGCAACAAATTCTTTCAGTAGGGTAGACGTACCGGTTCTGGCCACATTAAGGATCTTCATGACATTAGATACAAATTTAATTGTTTTTCGGGTATTGTATAATAACCGTGTGATTTTTTTTAGATCTAATAATAATTAAACTTCATAAATTACACATCTTAGAAAAAAAAGAAGGTCAATAAAAATTAAAAATTATAAATATATCGTAAAAATCCGTTTTTCACGGGATCATGGCCATAGTTCTCTCTTCTCTGACTGAAAATTACGCAGTCTATGGCGCTGAGAGCTTAATCGTGAACTAATTAAATTATAAAGAGCGTACGTGTAGCCAGCAACGGAACAGTGGCCAGAACTGGTACTTCTATCCTATGTGAGGCGTTTCACGTCAACTGCCCCAGCGCCGCGCGCAAGCGCCAAATCGTGCTATTTCTAACTCATGTTTATGATACTAAAATGTAACTTAAAAATTTGTTTTATAAGCGTTTCCGACGTCTTTTTTCTTCAGCTTTACAATGGTCTAGGCAGTTTTTCCGAAATTTTCCATTTTCACCTTCAAAAAGTACAAAACATCTTATATCTCAAAAAGTGTATTTTTAATATTTTTTTTGACCATTTAGATCGAAACCTGAGCATTTTTTACATAGGAAATGATTTTTTTCATAATTTGCTCAGGATGTTTTCTTCGAGAAATAGAACGTGAAAGAGTAACGCAACGGCCCTCCCGCGCGCGGGTCGCCGCGCGGGGCGTCGCGTAAACTAGGCCTGCCTCGCTACCTAATAACCTTTCATAATCTTTACCTGTTCTTTCGAATTCTTTGTGATGTAAGAATAATATTTTATTGGCTTTTTTATATATAAAAAAAAAAAAAAAAAAAAAAACAGCTAACGCTTTTTTCTCAGTGCAGATAATTTTTCTTTGTTTTTTCTAACAGTTTTTCTCGGGAAGATTTGATATTCAGAACTTAAAGAGATTTCTTTGAGCTTCAATGTACTTTCATCAACTGGAATAATAGCATCGTATTGTAATCTGCCTAGTATGAATTTAGCCTTATCCAGTCTTGGTTTTAGTTTCAAGACAGTATCTTCATATGATTCTTTACTGCTATAAAAAACTTTGGTTTCTTTGCAATAACCTTTAGCCCAGTTATAAAGCTTTTCTGGCGTTAAAATATGATTATTAGAAGAAACTTGTAGACTCGCTCGGTTTGCACCTCTTTTTAGGTTGGCGCCTATACCATTGCATGCACCTTTCCCATGCGCCGTGGCATAAAAATGCTACTCAGCTGGAACACCAAAATCTTTCTCATGAAAAAGAAGATTTAGAAAATTATATTTATTTTTAAAATGCTGGCCTGCTCCATCAGTCGAATAATAGACTTTTTTTACTATGAATTTAGTTTTGAGGTAAGATATTATATCTTTTTGATATTCATAAACGGCAACAGTATCATGTTTAGATTGTCGGAAATCACAGCAATGCTTACATGTTTAAGCTCTTCATTTTCTTTATAATACACAACAACTATAAAAACAGTTGCTTGGTTGTTGTTCTAGTGGAACGATTGTGTAGAATTTTGTATAATAAACGCATAATTTTCGGCAATATCACAACACACAAGAAATTCTCCTTGTTGAGGGTTGTTTTTGAAGTCACTTACGAAAAGTGATTGATTCTTAGCAAAAAAATAGTGAGATTTTAATTTTATCAATTTTTTACCCAGTATGTCCATAAATTCATAAACATTTACAGTTTTAGAAGCTATTGTACACCGATTTATTTGAAACCATGATTCATACTCTATTTGAAAAATATCACTTTCATCAAAACATTCAAGCAAATGTTTACGTAATATGGACATATTGGGGCAATCTAAACAGTCATCCAAATAGTATCTATCGTGTGCATCATTACACATAATTGCTTAGATGCAATCGTGGTAGTTTTTAAGAGGCAATCTAGTATCTTTTGTTAAATTTTCTAGATCCATAGCACTTAGCATTAGCTTTACGTTTTCGTGATGTACACACACGCACACATTATGCGTACCACTACTTCCAGCTAAAACACAATGTGGTGGCCTCAATTGTGTAAATTTAGTAAAACCAATATTAACGTGTTCATTTTCTTTTTTAAATCAACTATACAGTTCATTTAAATTACCAAGCAGTAATCCTTTTTGAACATGTTCTCTTCTACCATTGCTCTGCTTAACAGATATGTAATCATTTAAACCTGGCATAATTCGGCTTACACCATTTTTTTCATAAAATGTTTTCACTGAATTTACAGTTTCAGCTGAAAGTAGTTTGCCACTTTTATTAGCAGGTATTAAAAAAATTCCACGTTTAGCTACTAAATTTTTTGATTCGCGAGCTTCTCGTACAGTGCAAGCGAATTCTCGCATTAAGTCCCTACGAGACCAAAACTCAGGCGCAAGAGTTAGTAACTGAATTCTCTCTTGCTTATCTGTTGATCTAGAGGTAAACTTGATTTATGTTTGTAAATTTGATGTTAACAGTTAGAACAAATTTTTGCTTTTTCTGATACTAAGGGATATGCGCTTCTTAAAGGTGTTGGAAAGTCGATCAAATCTTTTATTTTATATGAAGGGTGATCATTTTGATTTAAAGGATTTATGCATTTTAATTTCCAAGTTGAATCCATTTTAGTTGCTACAATAAACGAAATAAATAACGAAACAAAGAGTTATCGATGATTTAATCATCAAATACACGAAAGACACTATGAAATCCAAGTTTGATTGTATTGACACAAATTCGAAAAAATTTCAAAGAGGAATAAGATGAAAAGTCATTGCAATTATATACTTTCGACGTGACGATTCACATACGGATAGAAAATTCCGATATGAAAGCCACCTATCGAAAGAAAAATGAATCATGCTGTGCCGCGCGACGTCCCGCGCGTAGGAAAGCCGTTGCGCTACTCTTTCGCGTTCTATTTCTCGAAGAAAAAATTCTGAGCAAATTATGAAAAAAATCATTTCCTATGTAAAAAATGCTCAGGTTTCGATCTAAATGGTAAAAAAAATATTAAAAATACACTTTTTGAGATATAAGACGTTTTGTCCTTTTTGAAGGTGAAAATAGAAAATTTCGGAAAAACTGCCTACATCATTGGAAAGCTGAAGAAAAAATACGTCGGAAACGCTTATGAAACAATTTTTTTAGTTACATTTTAGTATCATAAACATGAGTTAGAAATAGCACGATTTGGCGCTCGCGTGCGGCGCTGGGGCAGTTGACGTGAAACACCTCATGTACATATGTACATAACCTTTTTATTTATGTTATAATAAATAAGTAAGGACAATTCCGTTTCTTAATTTCTCTCAATTGCAAAAAATGAATAATTACTTTTTTTTTCGAACTTTGGGTTAAAATCGTATACTTTAAGTTGGATAAATCCGGATAGGTTATTATCTCGTTTCTTTTAATGTAATGATAAAATTATCGTAGTTATTTATTGCCATCAAATTATCATGAAAGTTCTCTCGTAACCGGCGGTAGCAAATACATCAGTTCTAAAATTTTGTACTCAAAAGTCTCATGTGGGTAAGTGGCTAACGCCTCCGATTGCCGTGCCGAGGGTCCAGTCACCGTCGAAAAAAGAAATTTTATTTTTCAATTTATTTATTTTAACATTAAATGTGTCATTAGGGTCTATCGCGACGTTCTGTAAATATGAAATAATGAAAATGTAATCTACATTTTTTTATATAATGTGAACTGAATCGAAAAAATTACTATGTTGAATAGCAAAAATTAATACAATTGAAGTAGGTCAGTAAACGAAGGTCTAAAATCGATTTTTTCAAGGGAATGGCTGCATTTTGGATATTTGGTAAAACACGTCGTCTAAAAACGATGGTCAAAAATAAAGCTTCCAACAACGCCCTAATTTGGCAAAAAACCACCCCCGAAAACGGTTTTTCGCTTCTAACTGGAGAACGATAAGAGATATCGAAAAAAGTCCCAAACAAAAGTTGTAGAGCGTGAAATTTTACGTAAGAATGACCGATCACTTTTTTATATTTGATAAATTAAGCTTGAGAAAAGCACGCAGAAGGGATAGGCAGGCGGGTGGGGGGGGGGGGGGTGAGACCGCGCGGCGGCGGCGTCGGCGGCGCTCGGAGGCGCCCCGAAGGATTCGCCGAGTTGCAGCTAGCTGCAATGTTGTCATACAGTGCGTCCCAAAACTATAGAAACACCTAGTTGTTACACGGTATAAGTAGCGTAAGTCTCGCAAATTAATGTGATAATCAGTCAGAACTTTTTTTACATGTCTCAAACATAAAACCCAAACGAAATCAATCGTTTTAAGGTGTTAAAAGCCATAAAAATATTTTTTTTATTCACTTTATTTAAAAAATAAACAAATTATTAACAATTTTGCCGTCCCATAACTATAGAAACACTTTACAAATTCTCTATTAAACCAAGTGATACTTTTTTTTCATTCATAGTTTTTATTAGTTTCTTATAAAATAATACAAATTTAACTACTTTTATGCATAGAATATATTTATTTTCCGAAAGAAGTTGATTTTTTCTTAATTGTGAAGATACTAATCAACTACGTTTTAACTGGGTATTTATACAATATTTTATAATAACAATATTCAAAACAAGCAACGCCGATTCCGAGTACTGCGGCAAAACGTAAACATACGATCAAGTTCGTTGGCTGCGGGAGAGGGTGCGCGGTGAGAGGAGTGCGCGCGTGGTGCGAAGGGATCCCCTCCCCACGCCCAAAAATCGGTTCTCTGACGAACCTCCTTAACCGTCCTATCGTCGATAATGTAGATACTTTCTTAATCTATGTAGTAGAAATCGTACTGCGTAACGACGAAAGCTTTTTCGAATGAAAAAGTAGTATAATAATTTTCTGTAATAAACTCACAATGCCGAGAGGTAAATATTTAACTGATCACGAAAAAGGACGAAATCAAGCATACCGTGAAACTGGGTTAAGTCTTAGAAAGATATCACAAAATCTTGGTAGATCTGTGAAAGTTATTCATAGTTTTTTAAAAGATCCTGCACTTTATGGTACAAAAAAAAAAACAGGTGGACGAAAAACAAAGATTACGCCTCGATTGGAAAGGCAAATTGTTAACATAGCTAGTAATTCCACGATTAGTTTAAATAAAATTAAAAGCCGTTTACCAGTAAGCATTTCCAAATCATCGATACATCGAGTATTGCAACAGTCTACTTTTATCACTAGACAAAAAATGCAGAAAGTTCCAAAATTATTGCCACGACATAAAGAAGCTAGACTAGATTTTGCTAGATTGAACATGACTACAAACTTTGAAATGGTAAATTATTAACGTTTTTGAGTAACGGCAAATTGTAATAATTTTTAATTTTCAAGGTGGTATTCTCAGATGAAAAAAAATTTAACCTTGACGGACCAGATGGGGTCCACTCTTACTGGAGAGATTTACGAAAAGAACCACAATACTTCTCCCGCAGAAATTTTGGTGGTGGCAGCTTAATGGTATGGGGAGCATTCAGTTCTCATGGAACATTGCCGTTGGCGTTTCCATCTTGCAAAATGAATTCAGCAGAGTACATTCGTGTGTTAGAAGATAATTTATTACCTTTGGACAATAATGAACATTTAGATCTCATTTTTTAGCAAGACAATGCGTCAATACATGGGAGTCGAGAAACTAAAAAAATGGTTTACTGATAATAACATTTTAGTTTTGAAGTGGTCTACGTGTTCTCCGGACATGAATCCTATAGAAAATCTTGGGGGTATTCTTGTTCATAAAGTGTATGCCGATAATAAACAATATAACTCTGTGCAAGAGTTGAAAAATGCAGTTCTGCAAGCATGGCGAGAGATTGACGCTTATACCATTAATAAATTAGTCACCAGTATGCAGAACCGTATTTTTGAACTAATTAATAACAACGGTGGACAAACAAAATATTAAAATTAAATTAAAACTCAATTAAACTCTTAAAATGCATATATTTCATACATTAATTTAGTCAAATTTGTATTCTTTTGTAAGGAATTAATGCAAACTAGTATTTTATAAGGAATTAATGAATAAAAATAAAAGTATTACTTGGTTTAATAGAGAATTTGTAAAGTGTTTCTAAGTTATGGGACGGCAAAATTGTTAATAATTTGTTCATTTTTTAAATAAAGTGAATAAAAAAAATATTTTTATGGCTTTTAACACCTTAAAACGATGGATTTCGTTTGGGTTTTATGTTTGAGACATGTAAAAAAAGTTCTGACTGATTATCACATTAATTTGCGAGACTTACACTACTTATACCGTGTAACAACTAGGTGTTTCTATAGTTTTGGGACGCCCTGTATGAGCGTGCGTGGACGGAGTGTCTTTGCGACGCTCGCGAGCCGTTTTTCAGTTTCTAGAGATTCTAGCTGCACCAAGTGCCTGAAAATTTATTGCTTCTGTCTTCACATTATAGCTGCTGATATAATAGGGAAAACCATCGCTTTTTATAGATTTTGATTCGTAGAAACTAAATTCAGAGGTTACAATTTGACAAAATTGCAAGAACCTTGATTTAAATGCATTTATTTAAACAAAAACGAAATTTAACAAATAAAAACAGTATTTTGCGATCAGGATAATTTTTTCTCGAAAATTCAGGCAATTTTAAGATTAAAATGTTTCATTCAACATCTATGAAAAACCAATACTCAATGAGTTATAAATTTTTAATATATTAATTTTCAGTATTTAAGAGATTCTTAATAATAGTCACAAAATTAAACATCAAATAAAAATTATTACAGTTACTTATCGTTTACCATCTAAAAAGAGATGTGCATAGTTAATATTACTTGTATTATAAATAATTCACATTAATATACGAGTAAATCTCAGGAACGCTTAACTTTTTGGGAACTTCAAAGTTTAAGCAGACAAATGAATCAAAGCTCAAAATATTTGCCTTTCAATAAAAAAAAAATAAAAAAACAATTATAAATAATGGTAAAGAATCAGCTGCAGATAACAAAATTTAAAAAAGAGGTCGAACAATCAGTCATTTTTTATGTTGTTAATGTGCTTTTCCAATCGATATTTATTTATTTCACCAAAATTAAATTTACATAGGTAAATCCTATAGAAGTATACGAGATACTTGTACATAGGTTGGCACAAAACTTACAAAACTAAATACTTAAAACTAAAAAATAAATATAATAATCTTTAATTTCGCAGTAACAAACCATAATTCATATAAAATGTGTACTCGCACATAACAAATTGCTAAACATTTTAATAATTTGTAACATCGTAATTAGATCTCATGAATATTTTCAATTTAATTTTAATACTATTTTTATTACTAGATAGAGTTTTATACTCGTTTGGAAGATCATTGAAAGCGTGTATGGCTGCCAAATAACTTATCGCTGACAGCTTTGTTCATTGTAGGTAATTGAATTGTTTTGTACCTAGTGTTTCTCGCTGTTTTTATAAATATTTCCTTCAGAGTTTCGTAATGATATAATAAACAAGTATACTTATAGACTTGGTTAATACTTAAAGGATTGTTATCCTAGAAAATTTCTATTAACTAATTTAATAATTCTATCCTGTATTCTGTGTACTACACGTATAAGGGTTTTAAATGCTGCACCCCAAGCAATTATCCCATAGTTTATGAGACTATGGTAGAAAGCATAGTAAACCATGAGAAGGCTTTTGGTATTCATTTTATTTCTAATTTTAGCAAAAATAAATATGAGATATTTGGTTTTTTTTATAATATGTTGAACATGTATATCCCATTTCATATTATAATCAAAATGTACACCTAAATATTTAACGCACTCGACTCGTTTAATTGGTTGATTTTTAGTCTTAATAGATAGATCTTTGGGTACACTGTTACAGTAGAGACCAAAGGTCATATATACAGTTTTATTTACATTCAGTGACAATTTATTACAAGCGAGCCAATCAGCAACATATTCAAGATATTTGTTTATTTTGTCTTGAGCTGACGTCCACGTGTTGTCACTTGATATGACAACAGTGTCATCAGCGTATGACATTATGGTCTCTTTTGGCATATCTTCCAGTAGATCATTTACATATAGTATTATATAAATAGTAGAGGACCTAAGATAGTTCCTTGCGGAATACCAGTTGTAATTAATTTATAAGGGCTTATGTATTCATTAATTTTAACATTTTGCAATCTATCTGAAAGATAGCTAGTTAATAGCTTTAGAGCGTTACCTCTTATTCCATATCTATCAAGTTTCTCTAATAAGATTTTATGGTTCACCGTATCAAAAGCCTTTGCCAAATCCAAAAAGGCCGCGATTATTGGTATGCTCTTGTCTAGATTAGAATAGCTTATGTTTGTGAGATAGCTTAAAGCGTCAGTAGTTCCCCTGTTTTTAACAAAACCATATAGTTTATCTGAAATTATGTTACATGCATTTAAGAAGGCATATAATCGATTATATATAACTTTTTTAAAGATCTTAGCAATATTTGAAATAAGCGAAATAGGTCTGTAGTTGGAGGCACATAACCTGTCTCCAGCTTTAAATATGGGAACCACTTCTGCAGTTTTTAATACCCGAGGCCATTTGGAATTAACAATGTATAAGTTGAAAATATATTTTAAAGGTATCGATATATAAGTGGAGATCGTTTTTAAGGTCTTACTATTAATGCCATCTACCCCTCCTGTTTTGTCTTTCATTTCACTGATTATTTTATAAACTTCGAGCTGATTTGTAGGATTGATAAAGATTGTTTTTGGATTTGTTCGAGGTAATTTTATATTTGCATTAGTCGGACGTTTAATTTTGTTACTTAAATTTAAACCTACATCACAGAAATATATGTTCATGTAATTAGCTATATCACATTTGCTATCTAATTTTTCATTATTTACTGTGAGGCTATTTATACTATTTACCTCTTTTTTTTCTTAAGGGGGCTAGACACCTTTTTTCTCTGAAATAAGAAGTCACATTTTAATACATAAATGTAAACTAATTATTTCATACTTTTTACATATAAAAGTGGGTATATTTACCTTACGTTAAAACTTTCTCCGATGGGCCTTTTATATGGTCCAGAACCATAGTCATCGATGAAACAAGTTTTTTCACTAACCGTAAGCTTTGAAATTTTCCTGTGGATGGATTGACTCCAGATTTCAACTAAATTACTCCTGAATAGTATAATTCTCATATGAGTGTAGGGATTTAGGATTAAATGTCGGAAAAAATTTTTACATCAGAAAAATTATGAAAAAATATAAAAAATTAAAAAAAATTTAAAAAAAAAAACTCTTGAAAAACAGCACAATTTTTTTTTTCTCATTAGATCAAAAATCCCTACACTCATATGAGAATTATACTATTCAGGAGTAATTTAGTTCATATCTGGAGTCAATCCATCCACAGGAAAATTTCAAAGCTTACGGTTAGTGAAAAAACTTGTTTCATCGATGACTATGGTTCTGGACCATATAAAAGGCCCACCGGAGAAAGTTTTAAGGTAAGGTAAATATACCCACTTTTATATGTAAAAAGTATAAAATAATTAGTTTATATTTATGTATTAAAATGTGACTTCTTATTTCAGAGAAAAAAGATGTCCAGCCCCCTTAAATAAGCTAGAGTTTATAAATTTCCATAATTTTTTGGGATTGTTACTACAAGATTCCACTTGATCTTTTTCATGTTTAATTTTAGCATCTTTTATGATCTTATCTAATAATTTGACATAGGCTTTGTAGTCACTTGTTAATCTTACATTATCAGTATTGCTTCTCCATAACGTATACAATGTTTCTTTGGTTTGACAGGATTTCATTATTGCGCTTGTGATCCATTTTTTTCTTGACACTAGACTTTTATTGTACCATTTTTCGTTATTGATTGTTGTAGCTTTATCTGTGCATTCCTGTATTAGTTCAATCAATTTTTCTACAGCAAGTTCAGGATCTTGTATAGATAATATCTCATTTCAGTTAGTACTATTTGCAATATGTATTAGTTCTCTGTAGTTTATAGGTTTCAAATTCTGAAAGGTGTCAGTTGATAATGTAATATTATCTATATTTACGAGTAGTGTGTAATGATCCGTAATAGCGTTTGTTAGGTTGTAAGATGTAGTCTCAAAAGTGTTAGATTTAATGAATATATTATCAATGCAAGATCCTCTGTTATTATCTCCAGGTCTAGTAATGCCTGTGAAGCATGGATAATATTCATTTTCTAATAAGTTACTGAGAAATTCCTGATTATTTGTATTATCAGTCGCTTCGCTATTCTTAATATTACTATGCAAAATATCTATGTTGAAATCACCAGCAAGAATATGATTTTTTGTATTTTTAATCCTATTAATTTTTAGATATTTCTCAAGATTGTAATTAAATTCGGTTTTTGGTATATTATCACATCTGCACATTGCAGATATTCTTAAAAATATGTTGCTTTCAAGTTTTATTTCAGCGCTTAATATACTTAGCTTACCAATAATTACTTAATATACTCGCTTAATATACTTAGCTTACCAATAATTTCAGTAGCTACAATTAGATTATTTTTTACATACGTTACAACGCCATCGTTTTGGTTTATTTTACTTTCATTATAATAAATGTCATATCCTGGTATTTGGTAGTATTGATAATTTTGAGAATAGAACATGTGTGTATTAATAAATAATTACGTGTTATGAGATTCATAAACATCATAATAAAGTTTTGCATAGAAGATAATATTGCTGAGTGACACGGGAGGTTATATAAATATACAATATAATTTTCAGTGTTTTATGTAATAATAAATAAAATATCGTACTGGTATGACATGTTACATGAAGTGTTTATAATAAAATTTTAAAACTTCTATTAAAAATCACTTTTACATGTTTTGAGAATAGCACAAGTGTGTATTAATAAATAATTACATGTTATGAGATTCATAAACATCATAATAAAGTTTTGCATAGAAGATAATATTGCTGAGTGACACGGGACGTTTATATATAAACATACAATATAATTTCCAGTGTTTTGTGTAATAAATAAAATAATGTACTGGTATGATGTGTTAGAACAAGTGTGTTTTATAAAAGGATGAATTATTAAAATAGAACCTTTGTTTATGCCAGAAAGCTATAGTGGTATTAAGCATCGACTGCATTCACTATGATACAATTGACATTTTATTTTATGAAGTTGAAACAGTTATGCACTGCAATCAATTTATGAGTCATGTGAAGTGTTGCTGCTATAAACATTTTTATTAAGCATTTGGTCACAGCGTTACTGGTTTGGTAACATACATTCTGGAGTTTGGATTGCTCAACATTTTCTACATTTATCCTTGTATATACACAGAGAAAAACTGTGTAGGAAAAATTACAATTTTCGATAGTAACCGTGGGACAGATTCAAATTTTCATGAAAATGACTACAATCTATAGTGAAAATTGGTATTTTTGTAGTGAAAGTAACGAAATCATAGCAATTTTTATTGGTATTTTCCCTAGCAGAAAGTTTTTGTTTAGAAAAGTTGAAAACTGTTAATAATAGTTTAAGCTGTTAAAAATAATTATAAAATGTAGGATTACGGACGTTACTAATTATTGTTTATAACTGTTTGTAACATTCTTTATAATAAACTATTAAATATTTACATTGAAATGGGTGCCCAAGAATTTGAAATATTTACTGCAATTTACAATAGCTTTTATTTAACTCGAATTTATAATAATAATAATCTAACATCTGTCCCACTCTCTACAAAGAACTCGACTGAGAGCTTAAATATTTTTTGAAACATTAATAATTATAAACACTGTTATAAAACTATTTTTTAAAGTATTTTCTTTGATCTCTATAAAAATAATTTCTATTTCGTACAAAAATGAATTTTGTTATCAGTATAGTATCTCATTCTCATTTTCAATAGGGTCTCTTTTATCTCTTTACGCTATATGTGCTAGTAAAGTTGCTATGAAAATATTTTCATTTCCTTTTCTTACAAAAATCAAAATTAAAGTTGTACTTTCAATAACAGTATTATTATTATAACAGTATTATTAGACAAATTTATAAATTAAATATTTTCGAGAAAAATATTAATGCTTTCTTTTTAGAGAAAACATTTTTCGAAGATTCTGTAGATCTTTCAAAATAAAGTTTTTTAGTGTATTATTCTTGTACAGAATTTCTTGAGGGGTGTTTTGAAAAAATATTCAACGTTTTTAATAACAATAGTTTAGTTTTAAACATGTAAGTTTTGCATGAACTTTTGATTCTTATATTAATAAATTAAAGAATTTGCAAGGAACGATAATGTACACTTGCCTATTTCATGACATACTTGTAGATTTCACAACTTTTTAAGAGACTATATTAAGAATAGAAAAATTAAAAAAAAGAAAGGGTAAAAATTTTTGCAACTTTTTGTAGAGTTATTTATTCAAGGATTTTTTAAAAGATGTAGTGATAGACTATTTTTAGAGACATTGTGCAGATAAAATAATAATATGAATTATTTACAGAAATAATACTGTTATTGAAAGTACAACTTTAATTTTGATTTTTGTAAGAAAAGGAAATGAAAATATTTTCATAGCAACTTCACTAGCACATATTGCGTAAAGAGATAAAAGAGACCCTATTGAAAACGAGAATGAGATACTATACTGATAGCAAAATTCATTTTTGTAAGAAATAGAAATTATTTTTATAGAGATCAAAGAAAATACTTTAAAAAATAGTTTTATAACAGTGTTTATAATTATTATTGTTTCAAAAATCATTTAAGCTCTCAGTCGAGGTCTTTGTAAAGAGTGGGACAAATGTTAGATTATTATTATTATAAATTCGAGTTAAATAAAAGCGATTGTAAATTGCAGTAAATATTCCAAATTCTTGGGCACCCATTTCAATGTAAATAAATATTTAATAGTTTATTATAAAGAATGTTACAAACAATTGTAAACAATAATTAGTAACGTCCGTAATCCTACATTTTATAATTATTTTTAATAGTTTAAACTATTATTAAGAGTTTTCAACTTTTCTAAACAAAAATTTTCTGATAGGGAAAATACCAATAAAAATTGCTATGATTTCGTTACTTTCACTACAAAAATACCAATTTTCACTATAAATTGTAGTCATTTTCATGAAAATTTGAATCTGTCCCACGGTTACTATCGAAAATTGTAATTTTTCCTACACAGTTTTTCTCTGTGTATATACAAGGATAAATGTAGATTATGTTGAGCAATCCAAACTCCAGAATGTATGTTACCAAACCAGTAACGCTGTGACCAAATGCTTAATAAAAATGTTTATAGCAGCAACACGTCACACGACTCATAAATTGATTGCAGTGCATAACTGTTTCAACTTCATAAAATAAAATGTCAATTGTATCATAGTGAATGCAGTCGATGCTTAATGCTACTATAGCTTTCCGGCATAAACAAAGGTTCTATTTTAATAATTCATCCTTTTATAAAACACACTTGTTCTAACACATCATACCAGTACATTATTTTATTTATTACACAAAACACTGGAAATTATATTGTATGTTTATATATAAACGTCCCGTGTCACTCAGCAATATTATCTTCTATGCAAAACTTTATTATGATGTTTATGAATCTCATAACACGTAATTATTTATTAATACACACATGTTCTATTCTTAAAACATTTGAAACTGATTTTAAGTAGGAGTTTTAAATTTGATATAATACTTCATGCAACACATTTTACGGTATTTTATTTTTTTATATTACAGTAAACACTTAGTAGATGTCATTTTTTTAATCACTATGTTATTTGTTATCAATAACATTTGATTATATATGCACTTCTTGCAACACATAATACCGGTATTTTATTTTATTTATTACACACTGACATTAATTAGATGTCATTTTTTAATAATTACAACATTTTTATTATGAAACTAATTTTCAACTAGATAGACGATCTATGAAAATGACAATTTTCTTTTCGCATTTTGAAATACTTACTTCAAAACATAATACTTTTTCCGCACTTTGAGTTCAATACTGTCTAAATAAACATCTTAGTTGTTGTTTGGTTCATGTGTGATTCATTGAAACTGTCATTTTCTTCATTGACATCCAAGTACTCTATTCATCCTGTCAAATATGATGACAAATTTTTAATATTCTTCTAAAATTATATCTGATATGAAACATTTTCATGTTGAGGATGTATCGATACGTCTTGAAAAATATTGTGTCGTAAATAGATTTTTCTTTCTTGGGTAGTACTATATTCCTACTATCTTCTTTAATATAATTCTACCCAAGCGTCTGTTCGTGTACCAAAATAACATTTTCTTGTCCATTAATAATAAAATAACCACTATGATCACGAGGGCACTCATTCATTTTTGCTAATTCAAAATTAGGTTTTTCAGACAGTACTTACATAATTAGAACTCCTTAACATTATTGGCTATATAATACATATATCTCCATATTTCCAAAGTGACTCGAAAAAAATCTTCTGGCATAATATCTGTAAAAATAAAAAATCACACAAAGTATCTATTTTTAAAAGATGATTATAGCTATTTAACATTAAGCCAGTAAGTACTTATCTAATAAAAGTTATTCCCTCGTTGATTAATACATGAATAGATGAATTCTTGTCACCAGTTGACTACTTGAGATCTTTGAAATTTATATTAATTAACTAATTTTAATGTAACTCACGATATGATAAAATTTGTAACATCAGCTGATTAGAATTGAAAAATAACCATATTTTGAGGTTATTACAAGATTTTAGAATTACAATTTTTATTGTTTGTTATCATACCTACTGATATTCTTTTCTCTCTCTCTCTCTCTTTCTTCTTTCAAGTACCACAATGTTTTTGTTAGTTTTGTATATATTACTTCTCTCTCTCTTTCTTTTTGAGTCGAGTAAGATATGCTTATATACTGCAAGAAATACTATAACTGTATATAATAGGTCGACCAGATACGCGTGTGTATTAGTGTATGCATATATGTGTATATATATATATACGCCGGAAGTGTCGTCAGAGCTGCAAATCTGCAAACCGGATGCCGGAAGAAAAAGACTAAAATTGGGAAAGGAAAACGACCATAAAAAAATTTAGTTGTCTATATCTTTTGAACGAGATAATGTTTTTAAATAAAGTTTTTTGATTTGAGTAGAGCAATGAAATGGCTTTCGATTAAGAGGGATATGTTATATAGTTGAAACTAACGCAATAGGCATATAAGCGCATTGAATTTCTCGTACATCTATTTCAAAGTATATAATCACGCGGTCGTCCTAAGGCTCTTCTATACTTGTCTTCGGAACGCTCCCGCGTTCCTTGATACTCCAAGTTCCAGGTTTCAAAACATATTATGACATTTGGTTTTGTAATAAGATTTTCAATAAGCATTTCAAGTTTAGAAAAGTTTGCATTTAAGCTTCTAATATTTACAGATAATATAAGATTGCGGCTATTTTTAATTTTCTTATTAAGACTCTGTGTATCACTTACGCTTATTTCTTTCAAAATAATATTTTCACTGTCAAATAGTTTGAAATGAGTTTCTTCATCCATTGTGGTGTGTTGGTGTCGTTTATCCAGTCTGCTTAGCTACGATGTTCTCGTCCATTAACCTCAGCTTTGACGGTGATAGATTGGACGTCCCCTTTACGGGTGATAAGTTGGAGATCTTCGTTACAATATGTTGGTACTGGTAGATATCTACTTTATCCACGTGTCTTGGAATAGTGGGTTTGATGATATAGTCAGTGGCGTCGACTAACTTTTGTATCTTACCTAGCAAAATCTTGCATGCGTGGCTATCCGTTGCTATATGTTTCGTATCATAACGTGTTCCATATTTTCTATTTATATAGTCGCAATTTATGCACTTGTTTTCTTTCTCACCATTACACTTACTTCTTTCATGTTTATCTGCGCACTTAAGACACACATGCTCATTTCTGTATTTTGATGTATTATGCCCATGTCTTGCACATTTTCGACAAGGAGTAACGTTTAATACGTCATACACTTTACAATTTTGATACCCCACAAAAATTATATTATTATTTTCTTTAATAAGTTTGTGTATGTCACTTGTAACTTCCAAGACGATTGATTGCAATTTGCTTTTGTTTTTCGTATATGAATGTAGCATGTAGCACTTTTTATCAAAGTTTTTAAAATTCCTCAAATTGATATCTTCTTCGAATGCTGCGTCATCCAGTTCTAGGACGTTATCTATGTCAGTCACTCTCACTTTAGGGTTTAAAACTTGTTCGTTTTGTACTTCACAGATTACACCTAATTCTCGATTTTTTAATAGATTGAGCGCTGCATTAACGTTTTCTTTTTCTAGATAGGATATAATTAGTTCATCATTGTTTTTCTTATATATTTTTTTAGCCTGTATTGATTTTTCTTGAATTAAACAGCGAGTAACGGTACTCTCCAAATTTTCCATTTTTTCTTCTTTTTTAGTTTTTTTTTATAACAATTTTTGTCACACGTTTTGGTTTTGGTTTGGTACTTGTAAATATTTGTGCATAAGTGCTATTCAATATCTGTAGGAAGCTTTTTGCTTCCAGTTTTATTACCTTTTAGTTTTTGTATCAACAGGTTGATTTTGTCTGTTAATTCTTCGTTAAGGTGCTTGAGAATGGTATTTTTGTCGATCAATTCAGCGTTTAGTTCTTTCAGTAAGGTTGTTTTTGTTAATAATTTTTTTTCCATGCCATCGTTTTCATCGGCAATAGTTTCGTTGAGTGCTTTCTAGGTCTCTTCGTGTATTTCTTCTAATAAGTCTTGTCTTACCAAGCTTTTTGCTTCCAGTTTTATTTGTGCAATCATAGTTCTAACCTCTGCTGCCACGAGCACATGGTCAAGTTTAGAGGTTAGGTCCAATTTTGTGTGCTGATCACAAATTATGAATGCATCACTAATCCTTTTAGCTCCATTTATAGGTTTAAAATGTCCCACATGATACGGCGTCTCACATATTATACAAATTAGAGTTTTTGCTTTAGGTTTACTACAGCACTTATAAGTTTTGTTAGAGCTCCCGTCGGGAGGCTCCGTTCCGTCCGACGGAGCCATACTTATATTTATCAATATAAAAACCGATATATTTATCAATATAGAAACAGGAGAGCACACTTACAATCGTTGCACAATGTGTTTAGCTTTACTACGTGCCAAAATCTTTAATGTGAGTTCTGGTAGGTCGATGTGCTATGAAAATTAGCCCAATGTAAGATTTTTAATTTTCTAAATTTTTTAATGAATTTTAAGGGTAAAAAGTTACTGAGATTTGTTAATACGTATTGATTAAATTTTAAAGGGGAAGATTAACAGCCTTATCTATATCTATATCATTTGCAAAGATATTCCCTAAATAGTAGTAGTTGTTACTCGCAAAGAAAAAATATTTTATAAACATGAGTGTGCAGCAAACATTGACAAGTTTTCTATTTAAAAAATTAGGAATGCCAATTCGTACCTGAAGTATAATTTTTCGTCTGTCAACTGCTTTATAGAGAGTCAAGAAAAACAAGTTTTACTAATTTTCTTACTGTCTTTATTTGATATAATGAAAATTTTTTTTACAAGATGCAATAGTTTCTTACAAACATGTATCATTATTGTGATAGTAAAGAATGGACGTAAGACGAACCAAATTTTGATGTAATAGATTTTATCTTACGAAATAAAATCTATTACACCAAAATTTGGTTCGTTTTACGTCCATTCTTTACTATCACAAAGTTTAAACCACTAACATTATTACGCGTATTATTATTAGTTAAATAAAATAATTTATTTTTCAGTCTAAATTTCTGTCTCTAGATTCAAAAACAATTTTTCTTTTTATGAAGACTCGATTTCTAATATCTGAAAAGTAATCATTTGTCTTCGCCCAGGATTTTCTTCTCAATATTCGTGATTATTAGAAGATAATTAATTAATTACTTGTATTACATATTCGTATTTTCTGCTATTAACAAAAGGACGATCATTCAAAGTAAAAAGTTAATAAATTCCGTCGTAAATACTCATTATACGATCTATTCTCTAAAGAAAAATTTTATTATTTGCGACGCTGTAAAAGAGCGTCGAAAGTATAAACGCGAATGTAAGTTAGGGACAGAGCGCGAATCGAGAACGGGAGCGAAAGATAGAAAGAGCGGGCGACGCAAGTAACTCGACGGCTTCGGAGAGCGCGCCGTAGCGCCATACTCGATCGCGACGTCGAGTAATTGCACTCGAATTTCGGTGGGCCCGCGCATGGAGGGGAGAAGCAGCGCGAGCGAGTTCAGTTCCCTTTTGGTACGCGCGCGCGACAGCGGAGAATAAATCGCTTTCCTTTGTGTGTGTGTGTGTGAGAGAGAGAGAGAAAAAGAGAGCAGCCCAGCGTCGAGCCGGAGGCCGAGGACAACCGAGAGAGAGAGAAGGAGCCCAGCTGGACTTCTGCCCCGCTGCCTACGAGGGTAAACGCGCCAGCAGTCCACGAGAGACGCAAACTGCAGAAAGGTAGGGAGTAGTGTCCTGCTTATGCGGACTAGCGAGCGAGCGAGCGGGGTGCGACGTCACGCAGACGTCGTCGCCCCGGGGCGAAATAGCGCGCGAAACCTAGTGAGTGTATCTGTGAGAGAGAATACGCGCGCGGGGCGCAAATAAAACCATTGCGACGAACCGGGAGTGCCGAAGTAACCATCGCGCGATTCGTTCGGTGTGAGTGTGGCCGGGTAGTGGTGATCCTCTCCCAGCGGGGAGAGTCGCGTAGTCTTCGGGTAGTGGTGCTCTTCTCCCTGCGAGGAGGATAGCTGTTCGTATACGCGCACGTGCGAGAAAGGGGAAGCCGCGGTCCCGAGGCGGCGCGTCACGCGAAGTACGCCCTGAGGAAGTCTCTTAGTCGGGGATTTGTTGTGAGTGAGTGTGGAGTGTGTGTGTGTGTGTGTGTCGCGGGTATTGTCGCGAGATCGCCTGGCGCCTTGTATAAATTTGGGGTCTTGCGAATAACAAACCGAGAGCGAAAACGTTTGTCGCGGTATCCGGGACTTTGCGCCTGCGAGCGCAAATTACCGCGTTATAAAATGGCGCCCAACGTGGGGCAACGTGAACAAATCTAACACGCAAGTAGATTAGTGCGATTACCATTGGGGTACGAGTAGCGAAAAGCGAGAATCAGAACGCCGCGCGTGAACGACATTGCAGGCAGAGACGAGCGCGCACGCGTTCGTTCCGAGAATCGGCCGGACGCGTGCCGCACCCGAGACGTTCTGAGAATTACAGCGCGCCGCGCGAGAAGTAAAGTGGGCGTTTAGTACTCGGGATTTTTTTTAGAAACGCGCGTAACTAGCAGAGAGTATGGAAAACCATAAGGGCGTAATGGATTATTTATTGCAGTCTCGCAAGCGGCGGACGATTAAGAGCGATGTTGCGCGTCTGTCTACCGAGGAAATTCGCGAGGAACTCGTTAAACGCGCGTGTTCGATTCAGGGTGATGCATTAGATTTGCGCGATCGACATTTTCGCGCGCTGCTGCGGGATCTTGAGCCGGACAATGAGATGATTCCGTGGTACCCATGGGACGCCGCGGATGTTCCACTAGATAGCCGAAGTGACGTGGGCGCGATGCCGCCGCCCGCGTTCCGTGGAGAAGCCGCGAGCCAAGCGCCGAGGGCGCCCGAGTAAAGCCAGCAACGAAATGGCCAAGAAACAGGCCGCCAAGCAGGCCGCGGCAACTAGCAGCCATAATGCTGAAGGCGAAGCGGAGCCGACCCGCGATAGAGAGCTGGGCGCGGACGAAGTACAGGTGCACGTACCTGCTGAAGTTAGCGTGACTACATCGGCGGCGACCACAGCGAACGTGGTGAGGGCCAGCGTTACCGCGACTCCGCCGACAGGGGCCGCGCCGGCTAATGTGAATCGTGCGCTGTTCGTGGTAGAACACACGCCGAGGCTCGAACTTGCACCAGAGGTGAACGAGCAATTTCGTAGAGAACAGTGGGAGTACGTGTCGGCGAGGTACGTGCGGGGAGTGAGAGGTGGAAACATGCGATTGATAGCAGCGCAGCAGAATAGAACGCCAAATCCGCCTGCGCCGACCGAACGGCCGCCGCGCATGGATAAGAGTCTTTACTATACGCCGGCGGTGGATTACGATGAAATTCTTCCAGCGGGCTAGTCGGAGGGCTCGGGTTCATCCGAGGATTCGGACGATGCGTATCAGAGCGAGCTGGCTTCCGCGAGTGAGAACGAGCTGCTCGCGTACAGAGCTGCGGAGCGCATGCGTCAGTGGACCGCTGAAAAAGAAAAGCGTTTATCGGAGAGCGCACGTGCCGAACGAGAGCGAGCTGAACGGGTCTCGTGTGAAGCGGAACAGCACAGAGCCGCGAATGCGCGCGCGAGGGAAAGCGAAAGGTTAAATAGCGAGATTGTGAGGAAGCTAGAAAGGGAGTTAACAATAGCGCGCAAGAATGAACGTATGGTTAGGGAACAGCTGCGTGCACTCGAAAGTTCAGCGGGTGCAGCAAGCGACTCGACTGCAATGTGCAAGCTGCCGCCGAGGACTCAGATTCGTAATGAATCAATTCTGCCAAAACACGCGAATCGAAGCAACGTTAGCATAACTAGATCCGGTGATAGCGATTCAGATTTCGAACCAGTGCGTAGGCAGAAGCGGGCCGGAGCAAAGAACAGTGGCTCACAGCACGAGCGACGCGAGGAAAAAACGCGCCTCGTCTACGTCGACCGAGAAATCAGAGCGAGT
The DNA here is from genome assembly GCA_036365515.1 of Torymus aiolomorphi. NCBI lineage: Eukaryota > Metazoa > Arthropoda > Insecta > Hymenoptera > Torymidae > Torymus > Torymus aiolomorphi. The sequence goes on along the minus strand of CM070874.1, from coordinate 9,871,029 downwards.
GCGTAGGCGTACGCGCGGCGAAAAGCGTAAAAGTGGAGAGCGTATGAGGCAGGAAAAGGACAAACATTCGATTTCTTCGTCATCGGATAGCGACCGCAAGAAGACCACGCGCTGCCGCCGAAACCGCCATAATAATAATCGCGAAGACGAAGGAATGCGCGCGGGAAAGTTAGTGAAGAATTGGAGGCTGAAGTTTAACGGCAGCGAGCCAAAAAGAACTGCGGAGGAGTTCTTTCTACAGCTGGAAAGCTGTAAATCAGGCAACCGCGTGAGCGACGACGGGATGCTGAGCGCATTGCCATGCGTATTCACGAGCGAGGCGGCGACGTGGTTTGACCTCGGTAAAAATCGTATGCGCACATGGAGAGCATTCGAAAAGGGTTTTCAGCGTCGGTACATAGGCGAATATGATCACCACGATCTTCTCACTGATCTGCACCGCCGAACGCAGGCAAAAGGCGAGTTAATAGAGAGATATTTAGTGAAATCCCGCTTGATCGTGTCGGTCTTTAAGAAGCCGCCGTGTAAGGATGACTTAGTAGATCTCGCGTATCGAAACTTATTGCCGGATTATCTGGCGGATAAAGTAGTAGAAACGCTGGAAGATATTGAGAAGTACGGCCGACGACTCGAGCGACAGAGAGCAGTAGACAGCCGGTACGTGCCGCCGCCGCCTGCGGAAAAGATGCACGTGCAGAGCGCCGCTTTTACAGGGGCACCGGTGAAGGCGCGCGTCGCCGCTGCCTCAGAGAACGGTGAACTACCGCCGAGCTCGGACGTAAGCGAGAAAGCGAAAGAGGTTAAGAAGCGGAAGAATAAAAAGAAAAGCGCGACGGAGAGCGACGCGAGTGAAGTAGCTGCAGAGGTATGGGCGTTGCAGCAAGTACCTCGTGCACCGCCGAGAATGCCTGCAAGCGACGCGAAGCCGATATACGCAAATGTCGCGCGGGGCGCGGGAAAACAAGCGCAAATGACTCAGGGGCAGGGGTATGATAGCGCGCGCGGGCAAAAGTACACGAACGCGCAGCCGCACGCGCCGGAGAATCCAAGACCTCAGCAAAGCCACGCGCAGGCGGGTTGGAGCACAGACGCGCAAAATCAAGGAGGCTGTACGTCGAACGCGCAGAATGGGCCACGACGAAGCCGGGTGGGCTATCGCGAAGGGAGAAATGCTGCGCCACATGCAGATCAGGGGCGGCCGACCGAGTTTGTAGGCCCATGCTATACATGCCAAGCCGTGGGTCATCGCGCGTCACAATGCCCGGAAATAGTGTGTTTTTGGTGCCGAATGCATGGGCATGTAGTGCGAAATTGCCTGACTAGAGCGAATGCCGCGTGTAGAAAATGCGGAGCGCCGGGTGTCACCGATGACACTTGCGCGCGCTGCACACCTCGCCCGCTGAATCAGGGAAACGCGCAGAGCGGAGAGCAGAGGTAAATCCCGCTCCCCGCGTCGATGAAATCGTGAACGCGGAAGAGAGAAATAATATCGTTAGATGCGAGAAAAGCGAGGGAAAAGAGAGTATTAAAGTCGATGAGACGTGCCGTGAGCCGACGCGCGAACGTACAGTGAACGTGTGTAGTGAACAGACGCGGGTGAGTAAAGGAGCAAAAGCAGTCGGCGCAAAGCCATGTAGAGTACCCGAGCGACGCGATACCGGCGTAGTGGTAGTACTCGCAGACGACGCACCTGCAGTATCAGATTTATTTTTAAATGAGAATTTTAGACCGCGCGAGTGTGAACTACCAAGCGCGAGCGCGGGCGGTGGAGACAGTGCGGAAGTTAACGTATGTTTAAAACGCGCGGTAGAAGAGATGATGCGCGACGTGCTTAAGGAGTTTGACGGAATTATGGATAGTGCGGGCGAGCGCGAGACGAGTGCTAAGCAGATCGTCGGGAGAGGCGAGCCGCCGGTCGATACGAGCAACGGCGATGAGGTAGCAGGCACTATGTCAGAAAATAGGTGTTTTTTGATGATCGAGGTGGGTGGTGAAAAGTACAGAGCGCTTTTTGGCCCCGGGGCAATGTTGTCACTTGCAGGCCCGCGCATACTCGAGCGATATCAGAGCCGCCTGCAGGAATTCAATTCAGCGATACGCACCGTGAACGGCAAGATCACGCCGATCGCCGGAATGCTTAATTTTTCGTTCGAAGTAGATGGGATCGTGAAAGCTTTGTCTGTGAAAGTAGTACGCGAGCTCGAAAACGAATTGATTCTCGGGATCGATTTCTGCCCCGAGTTTGGGATCGAGGTGCGATTTGCAGAGGGTTTATGGAGAATGGGTCAGGGCGAATGGCGAGCATTCGCGAGCGAAACCGCTGACGAAAAGCCGGAGATTTTCGCGGAGTGCGCGAGAATATCGGAGTTAGTTGATGATCAGAGGGTAATTATCGATCAGTTAGTAAGTCAACTTTTGTCGCCGGTAAGCGAGACGCCGGGAGTAACAGACTTGGTCGAGCATCACATTGACGTCCAGGGCGCTGAGCCTGTCAGGCATAAAATGCGCCGGATGTCACCGCGATTGCTTGAGTTCGCGCAACAAGAAGTCGAAAAATTGAGACGAACGGGGATAATTGAGCGATCAGCTAGCGACTGGCGAAGCGCGCCGGTAGTTTCGTGGAGAGGCGACAAGGGCCGTTTATGCTATGATTATCGCGTTGTGAATAAGTGCATGAAGAAAGACGCGTACATACTGCCGAACATGGACTCAATTTTGGATAAACTGCGTAATGCAAAGTATATTTCTAAGATTGATCTACAGCAGGCGTATTATCAGGTGCCTGTAGAGCGATCGAGTCGGAAATACACTGCATTTGTGATTCCGGGAGCGGGATTGTGGCAGTTTAAACGTATGCCTTTTGGTTTACCGAACGCGCCTGCGACATTTCAGCGTTTAATAGATGCTTTATTCGGACAGGAATACGAACCGCATGTTTTTGGTTATTTAGACAATATTATTATCGTGACAGAGACTTTCGAGGAGCACGTAAAGTGGCTTAAGCTAGTGTTACAGAAAATAGCCGACGCCGGGCTAGTAGTGCAGAGACAGAAGTGCGAATTCTGTTGTGATCCAGTAACGTACTTAGGATTCTTATTAGATCGCGAGGGGTTGAGGCCGGATCCCGATCGAGTAGCACCAGTACTGAATTTTCCAGCACCGCGTAATATCAAACAGCTGCGCTCATTTCTGAGCACGATCACCTGGTACGCGCGCTTTATTAAAACTTTCGCTGAGATTAAATTGCCGCTCGCTAAGCTGCTGCGTAAAGGGCAGGAATGGGTGTGGGGAGACGAGAAAGTAGAAGCGTTTGAAGGACTTAAGAAGGCGTTGACAGAGTCGCCTGTTCTAGCGCGAGCGGACTTTTCGAGACCGTTTATAATACAGTGCGACGCGAGCAACTCAGCGTTAGGCGCGCTTATTTCGCAAATTTTTGACGATGGAGAGCATCCGATAGTATACGCGAGTCGCATGTTAACTGCTGCAGAGCGAAACTACTCGACAACCGAAAAGAAGTGTCTCGCGTTTATTTGGTCGATTAAAAAGTTTAGGCCGTATATTGACGGATACAAGTTTAAAGTAATAACCGACCATAGCGCGCTGAAGTGGTTGCGTAATCTTAAGGAGCCGAGCGGGCGACTCGCGCGGTGGGCGCTCGAGATACAGCAGTGGGACTTTGATGTTGAGCATAGGAATGGCGCATTACATCAGTTTCCTGATGCACTTCACGCATGTATGAGGGAGTAGAGATTGAGACCGCCGCGTTCTCCGAAGTCAAAGATCCGTGGTATTTGCGCATGTTAGCCGAGGTCCAAGCGACGCCTTTAAAATACCAAGATTGGATGGTTGAGGACGGAATGCTGTATAAATACCGCATAGATCCTCTTCTCGATCCGGTAGAAAGCGGCGAGGAAAAATTAAAATTAGTCGTGCCGAGCGAATTGCGAGAGCGTGTAATGAAAGATGCTCACTGCGCGCCGTCTTCGGGGCATCTGGGGATGGAGAAAGCATATGATCGAATCGCGCGTGAATATTACTGGAAGGGAATGTATTACGATGTTAGTAACTTCGTGCGGGAATGCGAGGAGTGTCAGAAATATAAGGTGACGCAAACGGGGGCGAAAGGGTTGATGGGCAGCCGAATAGTCGAGCGACCGTGGGTTGTAGTAGCTGCCGACCTTATGGAATTTCCGCCGAGTAAGGGCCAATTCAAATACTTGATCGTATTTCAAGATTTGTTTACGCGCTGGATAGAATTAAAGCCGTTGCGAAAGGCGGATGGAAAGTCAGTAGCGCGAGCGTTGGAGGAACTTATATTATTTAGATGGGAGACGCCGGAGTATTTTCTTACGGATAATGAATAATTCGATAATCAGACCTTGCGGAAAACAGAGGAATACGGAGTCAAACATGTAACGACGCCGCCGTATCACCCGCAAGCCAATCCGGTAGAGCGTAGTAATAGAACGTTAAAGACGATGATCGCCGCGTTCGTGGGCGCGGATCATAGGAATTGGGATGCACACATTCACGAGTTCAGACACGCGGTGAACACCACAATGCAGGTGACGACGCGAGTGTCCCCAGCATTTCTTAATTTTGGTCGGCACCCGCGACCAGTTAAGAGTTTGCACCGTGAAAGCGAACGAGCGAGGCCGGTATTAAAAGTGTCGCCAGAGGTTTGGCTTGACCGCGTAAAAAGGTTAGACGCGTTGCGAGATTTAGTAGCGAAACATATCGATAAAGCCAGAGAAAAGCAAGAGCGAGAGTATAATAAAGGTAGGCGCGACGTGCGATTTAATGAGGGTGATCTAGTCATGCAAAAAACCCATCCTCTATCGAGCGGCATAAATAAGTTTTCGGCGAAGCTTGCGCCGAAATATGAGGAGCCGTTAAAAGTCGTGGAGATACGCTCGCCGACCGTGTATATTTTGGAGAGCATCGGAGGGGATTCGCACCGGATCGCGAAAGCGCACGTCTCGGAGCTGAAGCGTTATCTTCCTCCGAGGGCGGCACGTCCCGAATGAGCAGAAGACTAACTCTGTATTTTATTTTAGGAAAATCTCCGCGATGACAGACGAGCGACCATCCACCAGCCGCAGCTGGTATGAGATGTGGCTTGAAGAGCAGAATGAGGAGGACGCAGCGCTGAGGCGCCAGAGAGCGGCCGACGCCGCGCTGCGCCGTCAGCGCGAGCAGCAAGTGAGCGCCGAGACTGCGGGTGACGAATCGCCTGGAAACGCCGAAGTTGCCGCCAAAGCGACGGAGCCGGGAGATGTGAGCTGCGCCGATGCATCGCCGGAGGCTGATGCGATTGCTTTGGCACCTGCATCGAGCTAGCAAGAGGAGCGGGAGCGAGCAGTAGCTACTGGCGCAGTTTCCAGGCGGCTACAGCGGCCCGAGGAACATCGGGAGATTGTGGTGGAGCCGAGCGACCGAGCAAGTGCCCAAGCTCTGAACGAACGCCTGGAGGGGACTGCCGTGGCGTACCACATAGTATCGGAGGTACTAGAAGTCGCCCTGCACGAGGATGATGCGCCGTCACCAAATGAGATGGAAGCTGAGTACGTGGAGGTGTGCGTCGAGCCGGTGTCAATGGAGCTGGACGCCGCCGTTGAGAGCTACCCGTCGAGCCTGCCGGTGCGGAGTTGCGGCGCTGGGATGGCGAGGAGAATTGGGACAGCGATGGGGGTGTTGCGTCACCAGCGATGCCACCCCTGGTTCTGCCGCCGGTTAATCCCGTGGTGGATTTTTCCCCTCCGAGACGGCTATCAAGAGGTGCGCGCCGCCGAGCGAGGCGATATAACCCCAATCGCCATCTGGTGCTCGACGACTACGAGCCAGGGTGGAGATCGCCACCACCGGACAAGCCGCTTCCGGGACCTGCAATCTGGCCACTGGCTCACCGTCGCAGGCAGACACCACCACCGGAGCATAACGCACGCGAAGCAAGTCCGATGGAGCCGCAAAGAATTGCGTCGTCACCATCGGAAGAGCCGCTTTTGGGACCTGCAATCTGGCCACCGGCTCACCGTCGCAGGCAGACACCACCACCGGAGCATAACGCACGCGGAGCACCTCCGATGGAACCGCAAAGAATTGCGCCGCCGTCACGCCGATTGTTGAAGACCGCCGTGCTGAGCCGATAGTTCGAGAGCAGATGAGAGTGAAGAGACGAGGGGTCATGTTTGGCGATTTGGCGCCAGTGCCAATTGATCTTGCCTTGGACCCACCACCTTTCGCCTGTTTTAATTGCTGGCAATGGGGCCACCAGCTGAACAACTCTGCAGAGCTGAGGGTCCTCACCTTCTGCTATAACTGCGGGCGCAGAGGTGTGGATCTCTCGAACTGCCCCAGATGTTGCGAGGCCCATCGCGCCTACATAAAGCGTACCTATGCTCATGAGCGCCAGTTGCGTAGTGAGCAGGAAGCTCGTGATCAAGCAGCCGCTTTAGCTGAGGAACAGCGACGCTGGAGGGCTGAGCAAGCTGAGCGAGAGAGAGCAGCCATAGAGTGTCAGCGAGCGGCGGAGGAACGACGACGACGCGAGGAGCGCGAGCGCTGGGAGCGCGACGCTATCATAGCAGAGTGGCGTGAAGCTGAAGAGCGACGACGAGTGGAGGAGCAACGGTACCGGGACGCAGCGGTGGTCCGTCAAGCCGAAGAAGAGCGCCGGCATCACGAGAGGGCCCACCTCGCAGCGCAGTGACTACCAACAGAGGCGCGTCAATTTTCGCCGTACTGGGGAGCCGGTATACAAGGAGTGTACAACGAAGCTCGAAGGCCCGCAGTCTCCGAGACTATCCGTCTACCAGACGAGCTTCGAGGACTCCCCGAAGCGACTCGGAACGCCATCCTGCAGTCATTGTTTGGACAGCGATATTAGGGTATCGCAAGCGTGACGAGACACTGTATTATTTATTAGGTTAATATAATAGAGACCGAGTGCGTACATATATACTATAATTAGTTTAATGGAGAGCGAGCTTGACGTTTAGGTTAGAGTGATGATTCAATTTTAATAGAGAGCGAGCGGTGACATGCGATTAGATTGCAACTAACTAAGAATGTATGTAGTAGGTTAAACCGTAGTTTTAATAGAGATCGAGCGGCGACATACGATTAGGTTGCGAATAATTGTAAAACTGTAAATAATGTACGTAGTATTTTAAGACCATAGTTATAGTAGAGATCGAACGCGTACGAGACTTAATTTGATTGTGAGCGAACGGATCGGGAATGAATGTGGCGCGTAGTAGCATTGGTCCTCTTTCCCTGCGGAAAAGTTATGGCCTGGGGAGGGGGAGTGCGACGCTGTAAAAGAACGTCGAAAGTATAAACGCGAATGTAAGTTAGGGGCCGAGCGCGAATCGAGAACGGGAGCGAAAGATAGAAAGAGCGGGCGACGCAAGTAACTCGACGGCTTCGGAGATTTATTTCAGTGTTGATAATTATTTATGCATAGATCAAATAGGCAGATGCCAGTGTTTATAGGAGTTGTAATTTAGAAAACAAAAATTTTTTTCTTAATTTTTAGATTTAAAAGTAGTGCCAAAAAAGTACAATTCAATCGGGCTTGTAAATAATTTTTTTCACATTCAAAAAAGCTGAAAAAACAAGAAAACTTTGTCTTATGAGCGTGCCTTCAAAAAAACTTTTTATTTTTCTTCGAGACGTAAGAGGGAAATAATTTTGGAAATAGCTCATATGATATTTTACCATACCGTTGCCCATCGAAATACCACATTCGCGTTTTTGAGCCGGGAGCGGAAGTAATACTTCAGGCCATGGTGTGATAAAATAATCTAATACTTGGGCTAATTTTCATAGCTGTAACGCGTGCGCGAGTTAGGTAATTCGGGATTCGAATTACCCGCGCCGAGCAGGCATGCGCACTGGGAGCGCGAGCATCCCGACCGGATTAAAACGGTCTCGCAACGCGTAATATGCCCGTCGCGTACTCGAGAAGCTGCTACGGCTTTCTGCGAGACACGGCAGTCATCTTCGTGCAAGTTACCGTGGCGTGTACACCGAGCGATCTCTCTCTTAAGTTTTTTTTACCACGTCCGCGCCGAGCTTCGGATACCATGTAGTAGGAGAGAAGTGGAGGCGCCGACTCGCGTGCGTGCGACGTAGGGAGAGATAGGGAGAGGGCTCCCGTGCCGCGTGTGCCACGAGAGCGAGTAAGATAGCGAGTGAGGAGCCGGCAGTGAGTCAGCCTGCCGACCCTACCCAGCGAGAGCGAGAGAAAGAGAGCTCAACTATTGCGCGAGCGACAGAGAGCGAGAGAGTCGAGTGCACCGGCTGCTCCTTCTACACGTAAGTTTTCTGCTCTCATCTCTCGCGCTTATTGTAAAGGCTTGCACGGAAATCGCCCCGTGCAAGCTTTCGGTGCCGTGTACGTGCGGGTGCGTGTCAGCCCGCCGTACTTTAATACCGCGCGCGCGAATAACAGCTTCGCCGCGCGCCGTAACGTTTGCGCGTTTGAATTGTAACCGTTCGCGTGCAAACTAACTCATTGTTTTAATCAGCATGCGCGTTGTGCTTGTATACATTTGTGTTGTTAATATACTGTGATATCTCGTTACTCGTCGCGTTGTACATTACAACCCGTCCTTCTCCCGGATACCGCTGCCTCCGCGGGAAAACGACTCCGCCAGTCGTTTTGATATCTGAGCATAGCGGCCGCGCGCTCTACTCTTCGAGCACGCGCTTTTCACTCAGCGATCCAATAAGTTGGAAAGCGAAGCTCGCGACCGATCTTCGCATTGTTTTCGGGATTTCAGGAGCAGATCCCCGGGCAAGTCATTTTGTTCTAGTCACCGTGTTCTAGAGCATCGCTGGCCTGTGGCTTTTAGGGATTTTACCCCACTAGCCATCCCGTTACATAGCACATCGACCTACCAGGCCTCAAATTAATGATTTTGGCACACAACATAGTTAATAAAATTGTACAACGATCGTAAGTGTGCTCTCCCAAAAAGTTAAGAGTTCCTGAGATTTACTCGTACATTAATGTGAATATCAAGGAACGCGGGAGTGTTCCGAAGGCAAGTGTAGAAGAGCCTTAGGACGACCGCGTGATGATATACATTGAAATGGATGTACGAGAAATTCTAGGAACTTATACACCTATTGCGCTAGTTTTAACTATATAACATATCCCTCTTAATCGAAAGCCATTTCATTGCTCTACTCAAATCAAAAGATTTTATTTAAAAAGATTATCTCATTCAAAAGATATAAGGGACTGAATTTTTTTTGTCGGCTTTCCGATTTCTTAACTTTCTCCATGGTATTCAGCCTCGCATCCGGTTTGTCCCGACTTCCTGTGAAGTCATATACGTAATATATATATATATATATATATATATATATATATATATATATATGTTTTATGCTAGTTTTCAGGACATTCCAGATGTTTAACGTTGGTTTCGGGGACATTTGTTAGTTTTGGGGATAGTCCCTGAATCTACATATGTTTAACGTCAGTTTTGAGGACATAGGCCCCCATAAGATACATTATTTCTTTAGTCACGTATAGGTATACAGTAACATGGGGTCCTGGGAACTAACGTTATACAAGTTTATACACACACACACACACACACACACACACACACACACACACACACACACACACACACACACACACACACACACACACACACACACACACACACACACACACACACACACACACACACACACACACACACACACACACACACACACACACACACACACACACACACACACACACACACACACACACACACACACACACACACACACACACACACACACACACACACACACACACACACACACACACACACACACACACACACACACACACACACACACACACACACACACACACACACACACACACACACACACACACACACACACACACACACACACACACACACACACACACACACACACACACACACACACACACACACACACACACACACACACACACACACACACACACACACACACACACACACACACACACACACACACACACACACACACACACACCAGTAATTAAAGGCCATGAAGAGTTAAGCAGTGATAATGGCCGTATAATAATAAAGAAAGACAAGAGAAAGAGAAAGATAAAAATATAGATAGAGAGGGAGAGAAGAAGAAACATAAACATATGAATACTTTTATTATATACAGTATATATGTTTATTAGTACATAACCTCTCTCTATGTATATACCTCTATATATGTATATACAAATACATATAAACGTAAACATAAAATCTGTGGCTTCCCGAAATAACGAACTAAACCACTTGTACGTGTTTTCGAGAAATCGACGTTTTAAAATTTCTGTCATGACACTTCATATCTAAGATCGAATTGCGCGAGATGAGTCATAACAATGTAGACTTTTACAAAGGTATAGAGTACTCGGCTCGGACCTCGGCTTTACTTCGGCTCGGACCTCGGCTTTACCTCGGCTGGGACCTCGGCTTGGACCTCGGCTTTACCTCGGCTCGGACCTCGGCTCCAGCCCCGGATTTGCCGCGGCTCGAGACGAGGTACAGCCGAGGTGCTGCCCAGGCTCACCCAAACTGTACCCGAGGAACTCGAAGTAAAGCCTTCGGGGTAGCCGATGATGGTGTCTAGGTGGTGCGCTCCGTAGCGTTTTACGTCTAGGTATTGGAACGCATCGAATGCGTAGTCTAGGTCTTTGAGGTGGCCGATGATGGAGTCTAGGTAGTGCGCTCCGTAGTTTTTTGTGATTAGATCTCAGGGTGCATCTAATACGTGGTCCAGGTGTTCGGGGTAGCCGATGATGATGTCTAGGTGGTGCGCACCGTAGCTTTTTGCATTTATATGTCAGGGCGCATTTTACAGGAAGTCCAGGTGTACGAGGTAACCGATGACGATGTCTAAGTGGTGCGCTTCGTAGTTTTTTATCTCTAGGTATTGGAACGCATCGAATGCGTGGTCTAGGTCTTTCGGGTGGCCGATGACGGAGTCTAGGTTGTGCGCTCCGTAGTTTTTGGCGATTAGATCCCAGGGTGCATCTAATACGTGGTCCAGATGTTCGGGGTAGCCGATGACGATGTCTGGGTGGTGCGCTCCGTAGTTTTTTGCATTTAGATGTCACGGCGCATCTAATAGGAGGTCCAGGTGTTCGGGGTAGCCGAGCATGATGTCTACGTGGTGCGCACCGTAGTTTTTTGCATTTATATGTCAGCGCGAATTTTACAGGAAGTCTAGGTGTTCGAGGTAGCCGATGACGATGTCTAAGTGGTGCGCTTCGTAGTTTTTTACCTCTAGGTATTGGAACGCATCAAATGCGTGGTCTAGGTCTTTCGGATGGCCGATGACGAAGTCTAGGTTGTGCGCTCCGTAGTTTTTGGCGATTAGATCGCTCGACGTTCTATCTTGGCACTTTTGAAATAAGGGAGCTAGGTACACTGGCTGACCAAAATTTATAACTTTGTACATTAAGACCACTGCAAAATATGCCCTTCTCTCCCTTAAGTCAAGCCACTCTAGCTTATTTCTATATGGGCTGATGAGTTCATCTTTCTTAGCACCACTTACATATCTCACACATGAATTTTGCAATATTTGCAGTTTCTTTTGAAGTTCACGCGTCACGTTAAGATACACTAGCGAGCAGTAATCTAAATGAGACAACACGAGAGAGCTTGCGAGCTGCTTACGTAAGATCTCGGTGGTACAGGATCGAAACCGTCTGAGTCCATATAGGGCTCTGTTAACTTTTCGGCTAACTGCATCCACTTGCGCTTTCCATGTTAGTTTCGAGTCCATTACAACACCGAGATTAGTTACAGTGTCGACAAAGGGGACGAAAACGTTGTCCTGAATCTCAATGCCAGACAAATGCATACCCCGTAGTATGTTAATAATGTGGTTAGATCCACAAATAATAGCCTTAGTTTTTCTTACATTGAGACTGAGGGCGTTGTCGACGGCCCATGCCGCCACTGCTCTACCTATAATCGACAAGTGTCGTATCCCTTCATTCAGCTCGTCTATGGTTGTCTGCGTGTAAACTTCTAAATCATCTGCATATAGCAGGTGCCCGACACCACTCGATTGAGAATTACTATTAAAATCCAAAAAAATGTGCTGTAGCTCATTTATATAGAGACTGAACAGAAGGGGTCCCAGAACCGAGCCCTGTGGTACGCCGAGATTGGTTGTGAGCCAATCCGAGTCTCCATTTTGCTTCGTAATCACTTTTTGATTACGACCTGTAATATACGACTTTATCCACAGGACTACCCCCCTGGAAAATCCCATTCTGATCAGTTTATGCAATAATTTAGTTGGCGATAAGGTGTCGAACGCCTTGCTGAAATCGAACAATAGGAGAATGGTAAGTAGTTATTTTTCGTTGTCTATTCCCGCTCTTATATCCTCCGTCAATTTTAGTAGAGTTGTCTGCGTACTGTGACCTGTCTAGGTGGTGAGCAACGTAGTTTTTTGTATTTATATGTCAGCGCGCATTTTACAGGAAGCCTAGGTGTTCGAGGTAGCCGATGACGATGTCTAGGTGGTGCGCTTCGTACTTTTTTACCTTTAGGTATTGGAACGCATCGAATCCGTGGTCTAGTGCTTTGGGGTAGCCGATGATGGAGTCTAGGTTGTGCGCTCCGTAAGTTTTTGCGATTAGATATCAGGGTGCATCTAATACGTAGTCCAGGTGTTCGGGGTAGCCGATGACGATGTCTAGGTGGTGCGCTCCGTAGTTTTTTTCATTTAGATGTCAGGGCGAATGTAATAGGAGATCTAGGTATTCGGGGTAGCCGAGCATGATGTCTACGTGGTGCGCACCGTAGTTTTTTGCATTTATATGTCAGCGCGCATTTTACAGGAAGTCTAGGTGTTCGGGGTTGCCTAGGATGATGTCTAGGTGGGGCGCCCCGTAGTTTTTTGCATTTATATGTCAGCGCGCATTTTACAGGAAGTCCAGGTGTTCGGGGTTGCCGAGGATGATGTCTAGGTGGGGCGCCCCGTAGTTTTTTACCTCTAGGTATTGGAACGCATCGAATGCGTGGTCTAGGTCTTTCGGGTGGCCGATGACGGAGTCTAGGTTGTGCGCTCCGTAGTTTTTGGCGATTAGATCTCAGGGTGCATCTAATACGTGATCCAGGTGTTCGGGGTAGCCGATGATGATGTCTAGGTGGTACGCACCGTAGCTTTTTGCATTAATATGTCAGAGCGCATTTTATAGGAGGTCCAGGTGTTCGAGGTAGCCGATGACGATGTTTAGGTGGTGCGCTCCGTAGTTCTTTGCATTTAGATGTTACGGCGCATCTAATAGGAGGTCCAGGTGTTCGGGATAGCCGAGAATGATGTCTAGGTGGTGCGCACCGTAGTTTTTCGCATTTATATGTCAGCGCGCATTTTACAGGAAGTCCAGGTGTTCGAGGTAGCCGATGACGATGTCTACGTGGTGCGCTTCGTAGGTTTTTACCTCTAGGTATTGGAACGCATCGAATGCGTGGTCTAGGTCTTTCGGGTGGCCGATGACGGAGTCTAGGTTGTGCGCTCCGTAGTTTTTGGCGATTGGATCTCAGGGTGCATCTAATACGTGGTCCAGGTGTTCGGGGTAGCCGATGATGATGTCTAGCTGGTGCGCACCGTAGCTTTTTGCATTTATATGTGAGGGCGCATTTTATAGGAAGTCCCGGTGTTCGAGGTAGCCGATGACGATGTCTAGGTGGTGCTCTCCCTAGTTTTTTGCATTTAGATGTCAGCGCAAATGTAATAGGAGGTCCAGGTGTTCGAGGTAGCCGATGACGTCTAGGTGGTGCGCTCCGTAGTTTTTTGCATTTAGATGTCACGGCGCATCTAATAGGAGGTTCAGGTGTTCGGGGTAGTCGAGGATGATGTCTAGGTGGTGAGCACCGTAGTTTTTTGTATTTATATGTCAGCGCGCATTTTACAAGAAGTCTAGGTGTTCGAGGTAGCCGATGACGATGTCTAGGTGGTGCGATTCGTAGTTTTTTACCTTTAGGTATTGGAACGCATCGAATCCGTGGTCTAGGTCTTTGGGGTGGCCGATGATGGAGTCTAGGTTGTGCGCTCCGTAGGTTTTTGCGATTAGATCTCAGGGTGCATCTAATACGTGGTCCAGGTGTTCGGGGTAGCCGATGATGATGTCTAGGTTGTACGCGCCGTAGCTTTTTGCATTTATATGTCAGGGCGCATTTTATAGGAGGTCCAGGTGTTCGAGGTAGCCGATGACGATGTCTAGGTGGTGCGCTACGTAATTCTTTGCATTTAGATGTTACGGCGCATCTAATAGGAGGTCCAGGTGTTCGGGGTAGCCGAGGATGATGTCTAGGTGGTGCGCACCGTAGTTTTTGGCATTTATATGTCAGCGCGCATTTTACAGGAAGTCCAGGTATTCGGGGTAGCCGAGGATGATGTCTGGGTGGTGCGCCCCGTAGTTTTTTGCATTTATATGTCAGTGCGCATTTTACAGGAATTCTAGGTGTTCGAGGTAGCCGATGACGATGTCTAGGTGTTGCATTTCGTAGTTTTTACCTCTAGGTATTGGAACACATCGAATGCGTGGTCTAGGTCTTTGGGGTGGCCGATAATGGAGTCTAGGTTATGCGCTCCGTGGTTTTTTGCGATTAGATCTCAGAGTGCATCTAATACGTGGTCCAGGTGTTCAGGGTAGTCGACGAGGTGCGCACCGTAGCTTTTTGCATTTATATGTCAGGTCGCATTTTATAGGAAGTCCAGGTGTTTTAGGTAGCCGATGACGATGTCTAGGTGGTGCGCTCCGTAGTTTTTTGCATTTAGATGTCAGGGCGAATGTAATAGGAGGTCCAGGTGTTCGAGGTAGCCTTTGACGAGGTGTAGGTGGTGCGCTCCATAGTAGGTTCATTGTCTTCGACAGTGGTTATTACATGCAAGATCAAAAGTATATTTGTACTTTGAAATGAAAATATAAATATTCAGATAAGTAGCAAACTTTTATATAGTAGAAAACTGTTATGAATATAATAATAATAAGTATTGTTACTTTGTGAATTTTTGTTTTTATTTTTACAGAGTATCAGAACGTATCAATCATATGGATAAGAAGATCTTGATTGAACAGTTTATAAGTAGAACTGTTAGCAAATACATAAATTACACGTCTGTCAAATTTAAAGAACCCACAAGACATTCTATAGAAAAAGCAGCTTAAAAGAACATTCGAATTTAAAACTTTTGTTAATACCAAAACTCCATTTAATAATGATATTAAAAATATACTGTAATAAACTCTCATAACGTTATCACATTATGCAATTATTAACTGTACAAATAATAATATTGTTGATATAAAACTTTCTGCGAAGTTATAAAATAAGGCAAGTACAGATATTTTTTCTGTATAATAAACTCTCCCTCCGTCTCTTCTCCCCTCTCTCTCACCCTCTATTTCTCCCGCTCTATTCCCTCTCTTTTTCTCTCTCAACATCCGTCAAACTCTGTACCAAAAACTTTAATAAGAGTTAAAAATTTTTTTTTAAATAATCAACACGTTTAAAAAAAAAAAATTTTATTTACGTTTTAACAACACAATTTATCTAGTCCTTTAATTTCTTCTAATCTCATCTATTTAAGAAGCACTCTCTACAAATGGTAATAATTTTTTTCATGACTGTACAAATAAAAACTTTCTATAAAAATAAAAAGAAATACGTTTTTTTTTCAGATGATTTTACAATTAATAATATTGTTAATTTATCATCATACCTAAGAAAATACATGTTTGATTAAATTATTTAAAAAAATTTAACTAATATAATCATTTTATAGAGCTCCTTGAAGAAAAATTTGACTGTTTCTTCAAATTTAAAACTTTTATGAATAACAATACAGCCATTTAATAATGATATTAAAAATATACTATAATAAACTCTCATAACGTTATCAGATTATGTAATTATTATTTTCTCTTAAAAAGTTGTGAAATCTATCTAAAAAAACATATTACAAAAGTTTAAACTAAGGCAAGTATCTATTAGTTTCTATCTTACCCTATCTCTCCCTCCCTCTCTTTCCGACCTCTTTCTCTCTCGCTCTCTCTCTCTCTCTCTCTCTCTCGCTCTCTATCTCTCCCTCTCTCTCAATATCCGGCAAACTAAGTACCAAAAACTTTAATGAGTGCTTAAATATTTTTTTAGAAGAATCAACACGTTTTTTAAAAGCTAATTTTTTAATAAAACTTTCTACGAAAGTATAAAATAAGGCAAGTATATACGTTTTTTCTGGATAATCTATAAAAAACAACACAATTTATCTAGTCGTTTTATTTCTTCGAATCTCATCTATTCAATAAACACTCTCTACAAATGGTAATAATTTTTTTCATGACTGTACAAATAGTCTATAAAATAATAATATTTATGATTTTGTAAAAGAAATCAAATGAATACGAATGAAAATGTCTTCTAATTCTTTGAGTCATTGTATGCTGAACAAATTATATGTAAGTACGTACATTCAAAAAATTGTTACTGCAAATCAAACAAACGAAAGTTGTGAAATCAATTATCGATAGTCAAGTAATGCAAACAACTCTCGGAAACTACTGTATGACTGTTCTCAGAAATATATTCAAATTTGTTCATCTTTCTGAGCTAAAGAAATTAAATACAAGAAAGTACTGACATCAATTTATTGTAGTCAAGTACCGGCCATAAGTTAACTTGACTGACATAATAGAACTTTTCTTATCTAGCGTGTAAAATTACATTTTACGCCCACGTTGTACCTTCAAAATTATTCAGCCAGCGGGCATAAAATACTACTTAGCGCCCAAGAGGCTCAATAGCTCACATACTCTTAAAAAACTTTATAGAACCTACGCAGTTTACGCCCGTGTGGGCGAAAATTATTTTAATTATATAACTATAATGCCTTCTCTTTATTTCTAAAATTCATAAGAATTTTTTTAGATATTTACGAAAAGTCAAAGCCTATATAAAAAAATTACATAGTTACCAACACATCACTATTTTTCATGATTCTTTCTCAATTTTGAACTTTCTATAATATTACGCACCTTGGGAGGAAAAGAGAAGTCTAGAGCTGCTCTAGCAGGGGTGGTCCTCCGATCTCCCATACATACTTGGCGGGCCCGACGATTTGCAGTTTACCGGTGGGCTACTTAAATATAGAATACAAAATTTTTGCATAAATTCATTAACAATATTTATACCTATAAGTCTACTATAAATAATTACATTGGCTTTAATTTTTAATTGGTACCGTTAAGTACAACATCCCTAATGTGCAGAATCATGATTTACTTTTATTACCCACAATATTTTTCTTTGTGTCCGTCCTTTTTAAACGAGAATAAAATAAAAATTCATATAAATTTATAGTCTACTTAAAAGTGCTTTACATTTTACTAACCGTTTTATAAGCAACCTATTGTGTATCCTTTTCTTGCGTGTAAATATCATATAAGATCTCATTTGAGAATTTCAGGCATCGCATATCTCGTATCAGATCTCATATGCGATGGCATCTGCAGTTTTATATATTATGGGATTACATATGAGATCTCGTATGATACTTTCAGGCGGGTTTGCACATTCTATTTAAAAACAGAGTGATAGATTCACGGATCAGTAGTTAATATCTAGAAGCAACCCATTTATACATTTTATCTGATCTTTAAACATATGAATAGTTATATGAAAATGGCCATGTCTTACACCTTGAACTGCAAATCGTCGGGCCCGCCAAGTATGTATGGGAGATCGGAGGACCATCCCTGCTAGAGCAGCTCTAGACTTCTCTTTTCCTCCCAAGATGCGTAATATTATAGAAAGTTCAAAATTGAGAAAGAATCATGAAAAATAGTGATGTGTTGGTAACTATGTAATTTTTTTATATAGGCTTTGACTTTTCGTAAATATCTAAAAAAATTCTTATGAATTTTAGAAATAAAGAGAAGGCATTATAGTTATATAATTAAAATAATTTTCGCCCACATGGGCGTAAACTGCGTAGGTTCTATAAAGTTCTGTAAGAGTATGTGAGCTATTGGGCCTCTTGGGCGCTAAGTAGTATTTTATGCCCGCTGGCTGAATAATTTTGAAGTTACAACGTGGGCGTAAAATGTAATTTTACACGCTAGATACGAAAAGTTCTATTATGTCAGTGAAGTTAACATATGGCCGGTACTTGACTACAATAAATTGATGTCAGTACTTTCTTGTGTTTAATTTCTATAGCTCAGAAAGATGAACAAATTTGAATATATTTCTGAGAACAATCATACAGTAGTTTCCGAGAGTTGTTTGCATTACTTGACTACCGATCATTGATTTCACAACTTTCGTTTGTTTGATTTGCAGTGAACAATTTTTTGAATGTACTTACTTACATATAATTTGTTCAGCATACAATGATTCAAAGAATTAAAAGACTTTTTCATTCGTATTTATTTGATTTCTTTTACAAAATCATAAATATTATTATTTTATAGATTATTTGTACAGTCATGAAAAAAATTATTACCATTTGTAGAGAGTGTTTATTGAATAGATGAGATTCGAAGAAATAAAACGACTAGATAAATTGTGTTGTTTTTTATAGATTATCCAGAAAAAACGTATATACTTGCCTTATTTTATACTTTCGTAGAAAGTTTTATATTAACAATATTATTATTTGTACAGTCATGAAAAAAATTATTATCATTTGCAGATTAAAAGGACTAGACAAATTATGTTGTTATAGAACGTACTTAAAAAAATTAGCTTTTAAAAAACGTGTTGATTCTTCTAAAAAAATATTTAAGCACTCATTAAAGTTTTTGGTGCTCAGTTTGCCTGATGTTGAGAGAGAGGGAGAGATAGAGAGAGCCAGAGAGAGAGCGAGAGAGAGAGCGGTCGGAAAGAGAGGAAGGGAGAGATAGGGTAGGAGAGAGACTAATAGGTACTTGCCTTAGTTTAAACTTTTGTAATATGTTTTTTTAGATAGATTTCACAAGTTTTTAAGAGAAAATAATAATTACATAATGTGATAACGTTATGAGAGTTTATTATAGTATATTTTTAATATCATTATTAAATTGCTGCATTGTTATTCATAAAAGCTTTAAATTTGAAGAAACAGTCAAATTTTTCTTCAAGGAGCTCTATTTATAATACCAAGTAATACTAACTATGCACATCTCTTTTTAGATCGAAAACGATAAGTAACTGTAATCTTTTTTACATGATGTTCAATTTTGTGACAATTATTAAAAATCTCTTAAATACTGAAAATTAAGATTTTAAAAATTTATAACACTTTGAATATTGGTTTTTCTCGTAGTTGTTGAATGAAACATTTTAATCTTAAAATAGCCTGAATTTTCAAGAAAAAATTATTCTGATCGCAAAATAATGTTTTTCTTTCTTAAATTGCGTTGTTGTTTAAATGAATGCATTTAAATCAAGGTTCTTGCAATTTTTCAAATGGTAACCTCGAAATTTAGTTTCTACGAATCAAAATCTATAATAAGCGATGGTTAGTTTTGTCGATTATATCAGCAGGTATAATGTGAAGACAGAAGCAACAAATTTTCCGGACCCTGGGTCAGCTAGAATTTCTAGAAACTGAAAAACGGCTCGCGTGCGGCGCACAGACACTCCGTCTACGCGCGTTCATATGACAACATTGCAGCCAGCCGCAATTAGGCGAATCCATCCGAGCGCCGTCGACGCCGCAGTCACGCGGCCGCAGGCCGCGCCTCCCTATCCCTTCGGCTGCTTGCTGCTTCCAACTTCTGCGTGCTTTTCTCAAGCTTAATTTTATCAAATGCAAAAAAGTGATTGATCATTATTCTATAAAATTTCACGCTCTACAACTTTTGTTTGGTGCTTTTTTCGATATTTCTTATCCTTCGCTAGTTATAAGTGAAAAACCGTTTGCGGGGGTGGTTTTTTTGACAAATTAGGGGCGATGCCGGCGTTTTTGCAGGATGCAATTTTGGCCACCTTTTTAGACGATGTGTTTTACCAAATATCCAAAATGCAGCCATTCCATCGAAAAAATTGATTTCAGACCTTCGTTTACTGGCCTAAAGTATGTCTCACCGTTGCTACACAATATAGTAAATTTTCTTATGTTTATAATAAATCTCCCTACAAAACATCTCTCAGTGTATACAAAAGCAAAAAATAAAATTAATCTTAGACAGCGAACATCAGCTTAAAAGATCCGGAGATCTACTTGCCACGTGCCAATGATTTTTCAGAGGCTTTTAACATGAAACATCTGAAAAACGAATTGTTCAATATGAATGAAATTGTACACGTATATCAAATATGATATACAATATCGCCTCTAAACTTCAAGCTGATGTATAAAGTCGTGCTCGAGTAACTGCGATTTAAAAACATAATTTGCTGATTCCTTTAATTAATTTTTAATAACAAAATTTATAATTTTTGCAAAAATTTATTACATAATAATAAATAAATTAATTTATGAAGATTAAAAAGTACTAATTTTTAAATTATGTATAAAATATCAATAAAGCCATATGTATTTTTTTTTAAATTATGAGACAAAAAAAAATAATTGATTGTAATATTGTCGTCAATCCTTTTACAATTCCCAAATAACATTCACTTTAAACTATATTTTCTGTGTAAAATTCCAGAATAAAAATATTCTTGAACCCCCTTCATCCCTTATTTGGAAAGGATCCGCAAGGGTTTTCACATCGGCAATTTTTTGTTGACCTACAACATGCCTCTGAACTCATTTCCACTGCAAAATTTTTCCGCAATTGATATCCGCGATCGTTAGATTTTTTATCCGTTCATACTCCCCCTTCAACCCCTATTTGGATTCCGGACGGGTTTTGACATCGGCAATTTTTTTTAGACCCACAACGTGCCAATGAACATAGTTCCACTGCAAAATTTTACCTCGTTTAGTATGTGCGATAGTCAGATTTTTTTTTTTGTTGTCGAACCCACTTCATCCCCTATTTGGAGAGGTTCAGGAGGGGTTTTCAAATAGGTAATTTTTTTGTATACCCACAACGTACCCCCGAATTCATTTCCACTGCAAAATTTTTCCTCATTTGATAAGCGCCATCGTCAGATTCTCTTTTTCGTCTCGCACCCCCTTCATCCCCTATTTGGAAAGGTTCAGGACTAGTTTTTACATCGGCAATATTTTAGTAGACCCACAAGGTGCCCCCGAACTTATTTCTACTGCAAAATTTTTTCTCATTTGACAGGCGCGATCATCAGATTATTTTTTTTTTTGTTCTAGCACCCGCTTCATCCCTTATTTGGAAAGGTACGGGAAGGGGGAAGATTTGACATCACCAATTTTTTTGCAGACCCACAACGAGGCCCCGAACTTATTTCCACTGCAAAATTTGTCTTCATTTGATATGCACGAACGTCAGAATTTCTTTTTCATTTTCGGAGCCCCTTCATCCCCTATTGGAAATGTTCCGGACGGGTTTTGACATTGACAATTTTTTTGTAGATCCACAACGTGCCCACGAACTTAGTTCCACTGCAAAATTTTTCCTCATTTGATAAGAGCGATCAACAGATTATTTTTTTTTGTTCTCGCACCCGCTTCATCCCATATTTGGAAAGGTTCCGGAAGGGTTTTGACATCAGCAATTTTTTTGCAGGCCTACAACGTGACCGCGAACTTATTTTCACTGCAAAATTTTTCCTCATTTGATATGCGCGATCGTCAGATTTTTTTGTGGTTCTCGCATCCACTTCATCCCCTATTTGGAACGTTTCCGGACGAGTTTTTACATCGGCAATATTTTAGTAGACCCACAACGTACCCCCGAACTTATTTCCACTGGAAAATTTTTCCTCATTTGATAAGCGCGATCATCAAATTATTTTTTTTGTTCTCGCACCCGCTTCATCCCATATTTGGAAAGGTTCCAGAAAGGTTCTGACATCAGAAATTTTTTTTGCAGACCCACAACGTGACCCCGAACTTATTTCCACTGCAAAATTTTTCCTCATTTGATATGCGCGATCGTCAGATTTTTTTTTCGTACTCGGGCCCCCCTTCATCCCCTATTTGGAAAAGTTCCAGACGGGTTTTTACATCGGCATTTTTTTGTAAAACCACAACGTGCCCACGAACTTATTTCCACTGCAAAATTTTTCCTCATTTGATATGCGCGATCGTCAGATTTTTTTTTCGTACTCGGGCCCCCCTTCATCCCCTATTTGGAAAAGTTCCAGACGGGTTTTTACATCGGCATTTTTTTGTAAAACCACAACGTGCCCACGAATTTATTTCCACTGCAAAATTTTTCCTCATTTGATAAGCGCGATCATCAGATTATTTTTTTTGTTCTCGCACCCGCTTCATCCCATATTTGGAAAGGTTCCAGAAAGGTTCTGACATCAGAAATTTTTTTGCAGACCCACAACGTGTCCCCGAACTCATATCCACTGCAAAATTTTTTCTGATTTGATATGAGCGATCGTCAGATTTTTTCGTTCCTACACCCCTTACATTGTCTATTTGTGTTCCGGACGGGTTTTGACATCGGCAATTTTTTTGTAGTCCGACAAAGTTCCCCCGAACTTATTTCCACTGCAAAATTTTTCCTGATTTGATATGTGCGAATGTCAGATTTTTTTTTTTCGTTCTCGCAACCCCTTCATCCCCTATTGGGAATGGTTTCGGACGGGTTTTGAAATCGGCATCTTTTCTGTAGGTCCACACCGTGTCTACTAACTTATTTCCAATGTAAAATTTTTCCTCATTTGATATGCGCCATTGTCAGATTCTTTTTTTCGTTCTCGCACCCCCTTCATCTCCAATTTGTAAAGGTTCCGGAAGCGTTTTGACATCGGCAATTTTTTTGTAGGTCCACAACGTGCTCCCGAAATCATATCCACTGCAAAATTTTTCCTGATTTGATATGTGCAATCGTCCGATTTTTTTTTCGTTCTCGCACCCCCTACATCCCCTATTTGGAAAGGTTCCGGAAGGGTTTTGACATCAGCAATTTTTTTGTAGACCGAGAACATGCCCCAGAACTCATATCCACTGTAAAAATTTTCCTCATTTGATATATGCGATCGTCCGATTTTTTTTTGTTCTCACACCCCCTACTTCCCCTATTTGGAAAGGTTTCGGACGAGTTTTTACATCGGCAATATTTTAGTAGACCCACAACGTGCCCCCGAACATAGTTCCACAGCAAAATTTTTTCTCGTTTGATATGTGTGATAGTCAGATTGTTTTTTGTTCTCGCACCCACTTCATCCCCTATTTGGAAAGGTTCCACAAGGGTTTTGACATCGGCAATTCTTTTTTTAGACCCACAACGTGCCCCCGAACATAGTTCCACAGCAAAATTTTTTCTCGTTTGATATGTGCGATAGTCAGATTTTTTTTTGTTCTCGCACCCACTTCATCCCCTATTAGGAAAGGTTCCGGACGGGTTTTCAAATAGGCAGTTTTTTTGTATACCCGCAATGTACTCTCGAACTCACTTCCACTGCAAAATTTTTCCTCATTTGACATGCGCCATCGTCAGATTCTTTTTTTCGTTCTCGCACCCCCTTCATCTCCTATTTGTAAAGGTTCCGGACGAGTTTTTACAGCGGCAATTTTTTTGTAGGTCCGCAACGTGCCCCCGAACTCATATCCACTGCAAAATTTTTCTTCATTTGATATGTGCGATTGTGCGATTTTTTTTTCGTTCTCGCACACCCTACATCCCCTATTTGGAAAGGTTGCAGACGAGTTTTTACATCGGCAATATTTTAGTAGACCCACAAAGTGCACCCAAACTTATTCCCACTGCAAAATTTTTCCTCATTTGATATGAGCGATCATCAGATTATTTTTTTTTCTAGCACCCACTACATCCCTTATCTGGAAAGGTTCCTGAAGGGTTTTGACATCAGCAATTTTTTTGCAGACCCAAATCATGATCCCGAACTTATTTCCATTGCAAAATTAATCCCCATTTAATATGCACGAACGTCAGAATTCCTTTTTCATTTTCGCAGCCCCTTCATCCCCTATTTGGAAAGGTTCCGGACGGGTTTTGACATTGGCAATTTTTTTGTAGATTGACAACGTGCCCACGAACTTAGTTCCACTGCAAAATTTTTCCGGATTTGATATGTGCGATCGTCAGATTTTTTTTTTGTTCTCGCACCTCCATATCCCCTATTTGGAAAGGTTCCGAACGAGTTTAGACATCAGCCATTTTTCAGTAGAACCACAACGTGCCCCCGAACTTATTTCCACTGCAAAATGTTTCCTCGTTTGATATGTGCGATAGTCAGATTTTTTTTTTGTTCTCGTACCATCTTAAACCCTATTTGGAAAGGTTCCAGACGGGTTTTCAAGTCAGAAATTTTTTTGTAGGTCCACAACGTGTCCCCGAAATCATTTACACTGCAAAACTTTTTCTCATTTGATATGCGCGATCGTCAGATTCTTTTTTTCGTTCACGCACCCCCTTCATCTCCTATTTGTAAAGGTTCCGCAAGCGTTTTGACATCGGCTATTGTTTTGTAGGGCCACAACCTGTCCCCGAACTCATATCCACTGCAAAATTTTTCCTAATTTGATATGTGCCATCGTCCGATTTTTTGTTCGCTCTCGCACAACCTTCATCCCCTATTTGGAAAGGTTCCACACGGGTTTTCACTTCGGCTTTTTTTTTTGTAAACCCATAACGTGCCCACGAACTTATTTCCACTGAAAAATTTTTTCCTCATTTGATATGTGCGATCATCAGATTTTTTGTTCGTTCTCGTACCCCCTTCATCCCGTTTTTGGAAAGGTGCCGGACGGGTTTTCACATGGGCAATTTTTTTGTAGGTCCATACCGTGCCCCGAACTAATTTCTACTGTAAACTTTTTCCTCATTTGATATGCGCGATCGTCAGATTTTTTGTTTTCATTCTCGCTTCCACTTCATCCCCTATTTGGAAAGGCTCCACACGGGTTTTGACGTCGGCAATTCTTTTGTAGACCCATAACGTGCCCCCGAACTCATTTCCTCTGTAAAATTTTTCCTGATTTGATATGTGCGATCGTTAGATTTTTTTTCATTTTCGCACCCACTTCATCCGCTATTTGGAAAGGCTCCACACGGGTTTGGCATCGGCAATTCTTTTGTAGACTCACAACGTGCCCCGAACTTATTTCCACTGAAAAATTTTTCCTCATTTGATATGCGCGATCGTCAGATTTTTTTTCTGTTCTCGCACCCCCTTCATCCCCTATTTGGAAAGGTTGCGGAAAGGTTTTCACATCAGCAATTTTTTTGTAGGTCCACACCGTGCCACCGAACTCAGTTCCACTGCAAAATTGTTCTTCATTTGATATACGCGATTGTCAGATTTTTTTTTCGTTCTCGGACCCCCTTCATCCCCTATTTGGAAGAGTTCCGGACGGGTTTTGAGATCGGCAATTTTTTTGTAAGCCCAGAATGTGCCCCCGAACTCATTTCCCCTGCAAAATTTTTCCTTTATCTTTGTGCGTAAGCAATATACAGGTACACATAAGTACGCAGTATGTACAAAATCCGTGAACGAATACACGCACCTCTTTGTATGCCTTTATACGCTCGATGTATTTTATTTTTTTATTTTTGTATTTTAGATTTTTTATTTTTATAAGTCCCCTTATTTTTCTATTTCATTGTTCTTACTTCAGTAAGCGGATGATCAGCGGGTTTTCTGTAAAAAATGTACTTTATCATTACTTGTTTCTTTAATCCATCAATGAGTTTTCTGAATTCCGTGATACTTAAGAGCAACAAGCCAATCAACATTTTTTACTTTTCTAAATTTTTCTACGTCAACGTCTTGTAAATGTATTATTTTAATTGCATCTGTATATTTTTGAACGTGTTTTACTAAATCATTAGCATTTTGAATGGATTCTTGACGGGACTTTCGAAGATTATACGAAGTAGGATAATGCTATATAAGTCCACCCACACCATCTACAGCTCCTTAGCCGCGGCCCGTAGCAGAGGACAACGATGCCATGTTATATGGTGCTCGTTTTAATTCCTATAATTATACGGAGAGAAAAGTTAAGTATCGGAGAGTTAAGCCAAAACGGCCTGAGTGACTCGGGTAGTAGGCATAAAACTAGCATTACTGGAGTCTCCGGTAGTTTCTGCCTGAGAGTCAACAGTAAAGACTTTTTTCCACGTTCACCAATTCTTAATAATTAACTTTGTTTAACTAAATTATAATAGGAAAACGTATTACAATTATAATTAACATTTGTAAATTGTATATAAACTGTGTAAAGTTTATTTATTTGCGTGCTAATGATGTTTGCATATCCTAACCTCAAAAAAACATGCGACTGTGATGTTTACTTGTACGGAGGACTCAGGCAAAAACGGCCTAAGAGTTCGGCATTGGTGGTTGGCTACATGCACAGAACATTGACGGATGAAAATAAGGTTATATTTATTCAAGTTTTCTCTCCGGGTAAAAGCGATTTTTAAAGTGGCTGGAGGCGCCTTCTGATACAATGGCAATTTCTTTTATGGAATTACAACATTTTTCTTTAAAGTAGGTTACAATTTTGTCTACTGCTAGTAAAACATACGCTGAATCATGTTTTCGGTCAGCACTTATGACTGCAAAACTTTGTGTCGAATCCCCTTGGTAAGACAATACTGTGAAAATAGAAATTTGATCATTAACATAATGATTTCCTTGAACAGCTTTATTATGAATCACAACCCAGTTTTCAGCAAAGTCTATATGAAGAACTAAATGATGGGGGTCTTTTTTAGCATTTGCTCTTTTTGCTTTTATAGCTTTGCGTAATTCATTTCTCAAAAAATATTTTATTTATCGACTTAAAATTTATCTACTTATTACACTCATTGAAGACTATATTTGGTTCAAATTTTAAGAGATTATCTTCATTTGTGTTTTAGAAAAATATTATTTTAGAAGAAATTTGCGTTTTCGTTGTCGCACGATAACAAGAATAAAAATTATCCAATCGTCCTGAAATTTGGTACAGATGTAGCTTTTACATATCTTCAGATCGAGTTCGATGCTCAAAAAAATCGGTCCATTACGAAAAAAGATATTTGAGGTTAAACATTTTTTTTTTTAATTTTCGAATCGCATTTTCTCAAAGAATACTTGATCTATCGACTTAAAATTTTAACCACTTATTGATCTCATTGTAAAATATAAAATTATATTACTCACAAATTGTTCACCGCCCGAAAGATGGTCAAAAGTAGTAGAAAGCGATGGGCAATACTTTAATTCATGTATTTTTTGAATTTCATATGAAATAAATAATATTTTTTCATTAAAAAAAAAACGCTACGAATTAATTCCAACACCCAATATTAAAAATATAATTTATTTTAAATTTAAGTTTGTAAATTTTTACAAACTTAACGAACATTTTCTTTAAATATATGAAAATATCAATTTGTCTATTTATTGTTTATCTAATTTTTTATCAAGATTCTGGATAAAAGACATTATCTTTTTAAGAATAAAATCATAAAATCGTCGTTATTGAGTGTTTAGTCATTAGCGAACTGTTCATTCACTGGCGAAACGTATTTAGATACTAATGTAAGATCGCGTGTTCATTTACTTATTTTTATTATATATTTACATACTTTTTAAAAAAATTTTTAAAAAATTGTTTATAGTTCTATTCTTTTTTTTATATTTTTTACACTGACGTAAAGTAAAAAGATTTTAAAATATTAATCAAAAAAGATTTTTGCTTTTAATCCATTTGTAATTCTCTTAACTAAATAACAAACATTGAATTTTCCTTATTCGTTCATTTACTGTTGAAGCCATGCTAAGATTTCAATTTATGTTATTAAGCAATATGTATTTTGTGATTAGAAGAATGGACTTCAACGAACGAGTTATTGTTTAAAAATTGATATATTTTAAACCAACGTTTCGAGGGTTATTTTACCCTCCTCTTCAGGGCTACAATTAAAAGAAAAATTGTCATACAATCGAATGTAAACAACGAGAACATAATCTTAAAATGTAAAAAACAAATACCTTATGCTATTAAATTTTAACACATAATAACGTCGTTAAAATCAATCGCTATTGTAGTTGTTAAACAAATATATACATGTATGTAAATCCGGTTAGACCAAAGTGCTAAAAAATTTTTTTATTGAAAAGTAAGTGAAAAACAGAACGTAGTAAAAAAAACCAATTAATACTTATAATGAAATAAAAAACTCACATCCTTCCTTTCGTCTCACTTTCATTGTTGCTACAAGGACACTTGCAATCGATGGCACTTAGAGCAGCACTGAAGAAACGATATCAAATTCCAAAATTAGCCGATGTTTAAAAGATGACAAAGGAAGGGGGAGGCATTTAAGTGGGAGAGAACCAGCGAGACTCTCACACGGTTAGAATAGGGAAGCATGATTGTAGGAAGTGGGCTGGGCTTCGCTACACTGGCACTAAGGCTAGTATAGACAATAGAACAGCGTCGCTCAGGCCACCTCTCTACATCATATTACCCGCACCCGTGCGGATGAATTTTAGTCGTATGGAAGGAAAGGTGGAAGCAACCGAACAAATAAGTGTGAATGTTAGGAAGCGGTACAATATTCTTTTATTAAATCTATTGTTTTTTTGTAGGAAGTCTTAAGGAATTGCGTGTCTTCTATGTGGTTAAGTGTGTTTTCGTGGTAGTATATATTAAGCATCTCTGAAAATGACCGTTTGAAGAAATTAGTTTCATTATCTAAAATTTTAACTTTTTCGAAATCTATAGTGTGACCAGTTTTTTCTGCGTATACGGCTAAAGCGGAATTACTTGCGCAATTCTTTACGGCTCTTATGTGTTCGTAGGTCCATTTTTTGAGCTTTCTCTTACTCATGCCAATGTAAGTCGGTAAGCAATCTTTACAATCAATTTTGTAAACAATCCCATAGGTATCTGAATTTTTTAGGCGATCTTTGCATAATCTTATTATGTTATTAAATTTGTTGGTTGTTTTGTTAATCGGGACGAAGTTGTGCCTCAGTAGGATGTTATTGATTTTGGGTATGAGGTGTTTAATGTACGGAAGAACTATTTTGTCTTGTAGCAGAGTGGCGCGTCTGCTAGTTAGGTTAGTTGGTGGATTTTCAAAAGTTTTTAATCTCTTTTTTATGTAATTATTGACGATATGTTCAGGATAGGAATTACAACGGAGGAAATGTTTAACAATATTTAGGTTTTCTTGGTAGAATTTTGGATGTGAGAGTTTAATGGATTTATCAACTAAATTGTAAATTATGGCTATTGTTTGTGATTGGTGGTGGTGAGAGAGGTAACTGATATAACGACCAGAGGCAGTGTCCTTGCGGTATCAATTTGTTATTATGCTATTATTTTCGGTTTTGATGAGTTTGACGTCTAAAAAACTTATGCTATTATTGCTTTCTCGTTCTATAGTGAATTGTAAATGTTCGTTATAGCTATTAAAAGAGGAAAGAATCTCATCTGTTTTATCTTTTTTAGTGATTAGAAAACAATCGTCAACGTATCTTTTAAATAATAGTATATCATTTTTGTGTGTGCTCAGACAGGATGATTCTAAAAGTTCCAGAGTGATATCTGCAAACTAAGGACTGGTGCAGAAACCCATTGGTGCTCTCATTGTTTGCTTGTAAAACCTATTATGAAATTGGAAATAGATTGAATCGAGTAACAAACTGATACCTTCTAGGAACTCCGCTCTTAACAAGTTTATTTTATTTTTAAGGAACTTCCATTTTTTTGTGATAGCTTGGAGGATAAGATTGGAAGGGATATTGGAGAAAAGAGATACAACATCGAAGGAAGAGAGTTCGAAGTCGTCGGAAACAACTAAGTTGTCAGTGACTTTTTTGAGATCTAAACTGTTTTTTATTGTGGAATTCGGGCGAGGAAAATGTCTATTAAAGAGTAGGGCTAAACTTTTGTCAAGGGCGTAAGTGGGGCTGCCCATGGCCGAAACGATTATACGTATGGGATTGCCTACTTTATGTATTTTAACTAAAGCGTATGCTCTAACGAGATTGGTTTGCTCAATCTCAGCGCGCGAAACGTAGGAAAAACTGTCGTCGGTGTCGAAAACACCTTTTCTTTTCCAGTTATCTATCAAGCCATTGATATTTTTCTGTAATTTACTTAACGGTGATTTTTTGATTTCAGAATAATAGTTGGTATCAGATATAGCAAGTTCAACTTTTTGTACGAATTCAGTTTTGTTTAAAACTACAGTTACGTTTCCTTTATCAGCTTCTGTGATGAAGATATCTGGGTTGGCTTTTAGGAATTGTTTGGTTTTTTCTAGGTTGTGTTTTATTATTTTGTCTGCGGTGCTTATGTGTCGCTTGGTGCTATTTTTATGAATGTATTAAATGTGTTAATTACGTCCTCTCTAGCTTCGTTACTAATCTCGTTAGTGCGGATGCTGCTCTCGATGTCTTTGATGTAATCGAAAGTAGTTCGTTTGTTTAAATCGACCGTGAAATTGAATTTTTCGCCAAGACAAAGAGTGTTCACAGCGAAAGTCGGTAGTTGTGTATGTGAAAGGTTAACTAACCATTTGTCTTTGGTGTCTGTTATGTTATCCTGATAGTTATCGTTATTATTTTGATCGGACAACTTAGTTGTTTCCGACGACTTCGAACTCTCTTCCTTCGATGTTGTATCTCTTTTCTCCAATATTCCTTCCAATCTTATCCTCCAAGCTATCA
This sequence comes from Torymus aiolomorphi, assembly GCA_036365515.1. Classification (NCBI taxonomy): domain Eukaryota; kingdom Metazoa; phylum Arthropoda; class Insecta; order Hymenoptera; family Torymidae; genus Torymus; species Torymus aiolomorphi. Next base: position 9,840,250 of record CM070874.1, on the reverse strand, counting down.
CAAAAAAATGGAAGTTCCCTAAAAATAAAATAAACTTGTCAAGAGCGGAGTTCCTAGAAGGTATCAGTTTGTTACTCGATTCAACCTATTTGCAATTTAGTAATAGGTTTTATAAGCAAACAATGGGACCTCCAATGGGTTTCTGCACCAGTCCTTGGTTTGCAGATATCACTCTGGAACTTTTAGAATCATCCTGTCTGAGCACACACAAAAATGATATACTACTATTTAAAAGATACGCTGACGATTGTTTTCTAACCACTAAAAAAGATAAAACAGATGAGATTCTTTCCTCTTTTAATAGCTATAACGAACATTTACAATTCACTATAAAACGAGAAAGCAATAATAGCATAAGTTTTTTAGACGTCAAACTCATCAAAACCGAAAATAATAGCATTATAACAAATTGGTACCGCAAGAACACTGCCTCTGGTCGTTATATCAGTTACCTCTCTCACCACCCCCAATCACAAAAAATAGCTATAATTTATAATTTAGTTGATAAATCCATTAAACTCTCACATCCAAAATTCCACCAAGAAAACCTAAATATTGTTAAACATTTCCTCCGTTGTAATTCCTATCCTGAACATATCATCAATAATTACATAAAAAAGAGATTAAAAACTTTTGAAAATCCACCAACTAACCTAACTAGCAGACGTGCCATTCTGCTAAAAGACAAAATAGTTCTTCGGTACATTAAACACCTCACACCCAAAATCAATAACATCCTACTGAGGCACAACTTGGTCCCGATTAACAAAACAACCAACAAATTTAATAACATAATAAGATTATGCAAAGACCGCCTAAAACATTCAGATACCTATGGGATTGTTTACAAAATTGATTATAAAGATTGCTTATCGACTTACATTGGCATGAGTAAGAGAAAGCTCAAAAAACGGACCTACGAACACATAAGAGCCATAAAGAATTGCGCAAGTAATTCCGCTTTAGCCGTACACGCAGAAAAAACTGGTCACACTATAGATTTCGAAAAAGTTAAAATTTTAGATAATGAGAATAATTTCTTCAAACGGTCATTTTCAGAGATGCTTAATATATACTACCACGAAAACACACTTAACCACATAGAAGACACGCAATACCTTAAGACTTCCTACAAAAAAACAATAGATTTAATAAAAAAATATTGTACCGCATCCTAACATTCACACATATTTGTTCGGTTGCTTCCACTTTTCCTTCCACACGACTAAAATTCATCCGCACGTATCCGGGTAATATGATGTAGAGAGGTGGCATGAGCGACGCTGTTCTATTGTCTATACTAGCCTTAGTGCCAGTGTAGCGAAGCCCAGCCCACTTCCTACAATCATGCTTCCCTATTCTAACCGTGTGAGAGTCTCGCTGGTTCTCTCCCACTTAAACGCCTCCCCCTTCCTTTGTCATCTTTTAAACATCGGCTAATTTTGGAATTTGATATCGTTTCTTCAGTGCTGCTCCAAGTGCCATCGATTACAAGTGTCCTTGTAGCAACAATGAAAGTGAGACGAAAGGAAGGATGTGAGTTTTCTGTTTCATTATAAGTATTAATTGGTTTATTTTTTTACTACGTTCTGTTTTTCACTTACCTTAAAAATAAAAAAATTTGTTAGCACTTTGGTCTAACCGGATTTACATACATGTATATATTTGTTTAACAACTACAATAGCAATTGATTTTAACGACGTTATTATGCGTTAAAATTTGATAACATTAGGTATTTGTTTTTTACATTTTAAGATTATGTTCTCGTCGTTTACATTCGATTGTATGACAATTTTTCTTTTAATTGTAGCCCTGAAGAGGAGGGTAAAATAACCCTCGAAACGTTGGTTTAAAATATATCAATTTTTAAACAATAACTCGTTCGTTGAAGTTCATTCCCCTAATCACAAAATATTACTACGAACGTCTCATTTTCAAAAAAAGCATTATGTATTTTTCAGACATTAAATTTATTATATTTTAAAGCTAAAATTCATGTTAATCATTTCTTTAAGGGGGGTAGACACCTTTTTTCTCTGAAATAAGAAGTCACATTTTAATACATAAATGTAAACTAATTATTTCATACTTTTTACATATAAAAGTGGGCGTATTTAACTTACCTTAAAACTTTCTCCGATGGGCCTTTTATATGGTCCAGAACCATAGTCATCGATGAGACAAGTTTTTTCACTAACCGTAAGCTTTGAAATTTTCCTGTGGATGGATTGACTTCAGATTTGAACTAAATTACTCCTGAATAGTATAATTCTCATATGAGTGTAGGGATTTTTGATCTAATGAGAAAAAAAAATTGTGCTGTTTTTCAAGAGTTTTTTAAAATTTTTTTTTAATTTTTTATATTTTTTCATAATTTTTCTGATGTAAAAATTTTTTCGGACATTTAATCCTAAATCCCTACACTCATATGAGAACTATACTATTCAGGAGTAATTTAGTTCAAATCTGAAGTCAATCCATCCACAGGAAAATTTCAAAGCTTACGGTTAGTGAAAAAACTTGTTTCATCGATGACTATGGTTCTGGACCATATAAAAGGCCAATCGGAGAAAGTTTTAAGGTAAGGTAAATATACCCACTTTTATATGTAAAAAGTATGAAATAATTAGTTTACATTTATGTATTAAAATGTGACTTCTTATTTCAGAGAAAAAAGGTGTCTAGTTCCCTTAATAGATATTTACATCGTTAATTAAAAATAATGTAACAGTTCTATTATAATATGTATTATTGTTACCATGGATACATTTTGTTTATATATACAGATGATATTTCATATGATTGCACGTACTTACGTACAACCGTATAACTGACTTCATCGACAACTGTTGAAAAAACTGCTAAGTTTTGTAAGTAAATCTCCTTGATTAAAATTTTAATCTCATTTATATTTTCGCCCTCTTTTATACGTACGTATGATCGTACGCGTAGCATGCACATATCGTCTCGCCCTACGAATAAAAGCCAATTTTGAATAGCTAGATAAAGAAAATCCATTTTCGCGCAAAAAAAGCCAAGGAATGGGCATATTTATTGCTTTTTTTCGCGCGAATATAGTTTTTCTTCGCTGTAAAAATAGTCTGTCTCTTCCAAGTTGGCTATTCTACTTACCGCACGACAATTGGATAATTTTTGCACTTGTTATCGTACGACAACAGAAACGCAAATTTTTTCAGAAATAATTTTTTTCTAAAAAACAAATGAATATAATCTCTTAAAATTTAAACCAAATATAGTCTTCAATGAGTCTAATAAGTGGTTAAAATTCGAAGTCATAAATCAGGTATTCTCTGAGAAAACGCGATTCGCAAATTAAAAAAAAATATTTAACCTCAAATAACTTTTTTCGTCATGGACTGATTTTTTTAGACAACGAACTCGATCTGAAGATATATAAAAGCTACATCTGTGCCAAATTCCAGGACAATTGGATAATTTTTACTCTTGTTATCATGCGAGAACGAAAACGCAAATTTCTTCTAAAATAATATTTTTCTAAAAAGCAAATGAAGATAATGTCTTAAAATTTTAACCAAATATAGTCTTCAATGAGTGTAATAAGCAGATAAATTTTAAGTCGATAAATCAAGTATTCACTGCGGAAACACGATTCGAAAATAAAAAAAAAAATCTTTAACTTCAATAGTATATTACGATACGTGTGACTTAAGTGGCCCATTATTGCACGGCGTGAGGTAAGCGCCCTAGCTGCGCTCGGGCGCTAAACGCCGTGTAATAATGAGCCACTTAAGTCACGAGTATCGTATACTATTTTATAGCTCGTGTGACATAAATCCGCCATATTCTTATTTTATTTATTTGTACTTATTTATAATGATAGTTGGAACATGGAAGTGGGGTAGGAGAAGTGTGCGGCAGAAGGGGGGGGGGGGCGCAGTCCCCCCACCCTGAAAAAAATTAATAAAACGTTATTTAAATAATAGAATACCTGATATAGAATATGGTTATTATTGAATCTACAATATTGAATATATACATAATTGTATCTAAATAATAATTGTATTGTGATTTGTATCTTTAACAATAAGTTGAAGTTTATGAAAGTGAAAGATTTGTATACGTTATATCATTAAAGGGAAAGACTTTTAAAACTAAAATACATACAGTTTAATATTGAATATTTAAAAAGCGCGCGGCCTGCTATCCCATAGCAGATGAAGCTAACCTATAATATAGACAAGCCTTATTATCATCATTTTTATTTATTCTTTGTGGTTTGTCAACTATTAACGAAGTTTTACTTCTTTTCCTGTTCATTCTTATATGTAAAATCGTATTTTTGAATAGTTTTGGTAGATAATTGGCGTTAATTACGTGCCTGTGACTTAAGGGGGTTAGACACCTTTTTTCTCTGAAATAAGAAGTCACATTTTAATACATAAATGTAAACTAATTATTTCATACTTTTTACATATAAAAGTGGGTATAATTACCTCACCTTAAAACTTTCTCCGATGGGCCTTTTATATGGTCCAGAACCATAGTCATCGATGAAACAAGTTTTTTCACTAACCGTAAGCTTTGAAATTTTCCTGTGGATAGATTGACTCTAGATTTGAACTAAATTACTCCTGAATAGTATAATTCTCATATGAGTGTAGGGATTTAGGATTAAATGTCGGAAAAAATTTTTACATCAGAAAAATTATGAAAAAATATAAAAAAATTAAAAAAAAAGCTCTTGAAAAACAGCACAATTTTTTTTCTCATTAGATCAAAAATCCCTACACTCATATGAGAATTATACTATTCAGGAGTAATTTAGTTCAAATCTGGAGTCAATCCATCCACAGGAAAATTTCAAAGCTTACGGTTAGTGAAAAAACTTGTTTCATCGATGACTATGGTTCTGGACCATATAAAAGGCCCATCGGAGAAAGTTTTAAGGTAAGTTAAATATGCCCACTTTTATATGTAAAAAGTATGAAATAATTAGTTTACATTTATGTATTAAAATGTGACTTCTTATTTCAGAGAAAAGAGGTGTCTAGCCCCCTTAAGTTTTTGTTACTTAACCCTTTAATTAACTTGTTACTTAACCCATACTTTAACTTGTCATTTTAACCCTATTCTTAAACCTTTTCTTAACACTTTTTTTAACCCTTTTTAAACCTTTTTAACCACCTTTTTTAACCATTATTAAAACCCTTTTTAATCCTTTACTTAACTATTTACTTGAAAGTTTTACTACAAGTAGTTTTAGTACT
>CM070874.1:9557500-9832500 GCA_036365515.1 Torymus aiolomorphi | reverse complement strand
AAACTAGTTTAAGTAGTCTGTTTTGAATATTTTGAAACAAATGTTGATTGCTTTTATATACAACCCACCAGGCAATTATCCCATAGTTAATCACACTGTGAAAAAACGCATAGTAAATAACCTATATATTTGCATAAATTTATTAATTTTGTAGAAGATGAAATTTAAATAACCTGTTTTTTTACTTAGGTAGTTAATATGTTCATCCCATTTTAGATTGTAATCAAAATTAACTCCTAAATATTTACACGAGTCCACTCGCTTTAATTTTTCTTTGTTAATATAAATATCTAGATTTTTTGGTACACTGTCACAGTAATTCTCGAAAGTCATGTACACAGTTTTATTTATTTTAATGTCAGTTTATTCAATGCGAGTCATATTGCTACTTTTTCAAGATATTTATTCATTTCCCTTTCAACTTCTTTCCAGGTTTTACCTGACGGTATGACTGCTGTGTCATCAGCATATTATAAAATTGAGTTTTCTGGCATTTTTATCAGTAAATCATTGATATATAATATAAAAAGTAGAGGCCCAAGGATTGTTCCTTGGGGCACTTCCATCGTTATTGTTATCGGTTCACTCTCACTTTGGTCAATTCTTACTTTCTGCTTTCTATTTATTAAGTAGCTTTGCATTAATTTATAAGCATTGCCTCTTATCCCGTATGCTTGCAACTTTTGAAGAAGTATATTATCATCAACTGTATCAAAGGCTTTAGCTAGATCTAAAAATGCGACTATAATGGGCATACTTTTATCTAAATTCTCATGGATCCTTTTTGTAATATAGCTTAGAGTATTTCTGGTTCCTTTGTTTTTAATAAAGCCAAACTGTTTTTCGCTTAGTATTTTGTGCTTGCTGATAAAATAAAAATTTCTTTTGTAGATTACCTTTTCGAAGATTTTTGCAATATTCGATATCAATGACATCGGTCTATAATTATTAACTATTAATTTTTTCCCTGATTTGTAAATTGGTACCACTTCATTAGCTTTTAGCGCATCCGGCCATATTGACTTTTCAATACATTTATTGATGGTATGTGCCAAAGGATCTGCTATAAGATCAGATATTGTTCTTAGCATTGTGAGTGTCTTAGCATTTATTTTATCAACTCCGCCATTCTTGATTTTCAAATTTTCAATTATTTTTTTAATTTCAATTGTAGGATTTGTATGATTTAGGAATATTGAATTTAAGTTGGTAGGTGGCAGTTGAATAAAATTGTTACTTGAAGCAGTAGTTTTGTCACTCATTTCTTTGCCCATATTGCCGTAATAGTCATTCATGATATTCGCAATTTTAGATTGGTCTTTTACTATCTCGATGTTTTCATCATATATTTCACTTATATTATTATCTTTTTTACCTCTGTTACCAAGTTTGGAATTTATAATTTTCCATATTTGCCTTGGATTACCTGAGTTTTTCTCTATAAGATCCTTATCGTATTTAATTTTGGCATCTTTTATAACTTTGTTTAGACATTTAACATAGTTTTTATTCACTTTGTAAACTTTCATTCATTGGATCTTTTTTAAGTTGTTTATATAATTTGTCCTTTTTTTACAAGATTTTAGTAATGCAGTTGTAATCCATTCATTTCTAGGTACATTATTGTCTTTAACCGGGTTCCTTTTTGATTTTTCTTGACATTGTATTATTCCATCTATAAAGAGGTTTGTTGCTTCGTTTGGATCCTCGATTTGTTGGTATTCAGTTCAATATTTTTGACTTGCTATAATAACTATTTTTTTTGTAATTTAATGAATAATTAGTTTTCTTTTTTTCCATGTCTGTATTCACTAGTGGTTTTTTTACGTCTATAAATAGCGGCTAGTGATGAGTAATAAGTGTCATTAATTTCAAAGTTTTTGCATTGATTGAGCTAGTTTTTATAAAAATATTGTCTATGCATGTTCCACTATCAGTAGTTATATTATATGGTCTAGTTGTATCTGTAAAACCAGGGTAATAGCCATTTCCAAGAAAATTGTATAGAAAATTCTGACTAATATTGTTTTGTAGCATTATATTTATATTAAAGTATTATCAAATGGTTTTTAACGTTTCTCTTAAGCTGCAAATATTGATTTACTTTTAAAATAAACTCTGTATTATGCAAATCATGTGATCTGTACATAGATTTCCACATGACTATTGTTTTGAAGGTTTATAATTGTATTTAGTATTTTTAGCCTATCCAGTCCTATTGCATTAGTTGTTTGGGTTACGTCTTTTTTACATATACGACTACACCATCTGATTTGTTTATGTGACTATGGTTATAGTACGTATTGTACCCATTCAGTTGATAATATTGATAGTGTTTTAAGTTACCGGTTTTCGCACATACTATCACATATGCAATTTCTCAAAATTAGTATTTAAACCCCTTATATTCAAATAGAAAATCAAATTATCTGTTGCTTTTCTATCTTGATTAAGAGACTTCAAATCATTATATGCGATTTCCTGCTGGTATACATGCTTATGTATGTCTTTTAATACTTCATGATTCTGCTACATTAGTTGCATTTGGTGTAGTTGGAGTTGCTTTTGGGCTTGTTCCAAGGCTAGAGATACTTCCAGTAGATTGATGAGATGACCTCTGTCGTAGATTTTGCGTAAGCGGTATTGATAGTTTCCATGTCGGTACTTCAGGTCTGCTAAGTGGGTTAGCTGTAGCTGCCCTCTGTCGTGTATTTAGTTGTGACGGCCTTGCTGATTTCCAGGTCGATAATTCAGGTTTCATAGGGTAATCGGTTGCCTCTATGTATTTTTTTTATCTTGTTTTTAAGTATTTCACAGTTACTCATATCATATGGAGAATGATTAGTATATAAGTTTGTTCTGTATGTTTTGTTACTAAAGATGCAGTTAGTGCATTCTGTTTTGGCACTATTACATGTGTTTGTTTCGTTGTTACCTATACATTTTATGCATATCTGTTTGTTCTTGCATTTTTTCCCATTATGACCTAACCTCCCACAGTTGTAACATGGTGAGATATTTATTAGATTATAGACCCTACATCTTTGGTGTCCTACAAAAAGTCTTTTATTGTTCTCTCTGATCAACTTGTATGTTTCAGGTGGTACTTCCATTATAACGGAGCAAAGTTTTGTTTTTTCATTTGTATACATGTAAAGAATTCAACCACTGTTGTTTGTCACTAAAGTTTCTCGTATTTATATCATTTTCAATTTCTTTATTGTCCATCTCTGTATAGTTGTCTATGCCAACTATTTCTATTTTTGGTTTATTTAATTTTTCAGTAGCTATATCACACTTTGGTAATTTCCTTTTAAGTACTTTTTTAGCAGCTGTTACACTCTCAATGTTCATACAGTTAACTATGATATCACCTTTATTTTTATTATATATACTTTTGGTTTGAATGTTCTTTTCTCTCAGTAAATATTTTGTTATTGTATTTAAAACCTCATCTTGTTCATATTTGCCAATTTTAACTACAAGTTTTGGTATCTTTTTTGGTTGTATTTTTATCTCCGTTGTTACTCCAGCGAAAGATTTTTTAGTAAATTGGTTCTCTGTTTCTTTTTCTCTATATTTTTCAAGCAACTCCTGTAATAATTTATTTTTGTCTTGCAGTTTCTTATTCAGTTGTTTTATTAAAGTATGTTACCATGATCTTACTCTCACTTGTATCATTTATTGTTGCATTTTGCAATTCTAGTGTCTTTTCTGCTAGCTCCTCTAATATTTGTCTTCTTATTTCATCAGTTTTTTTCATTTTAATATGTGCTATTATCATTTTTGCTGTCTCACTCAACTGTCCTTCTGCCTCATCATAGGTTATGTGAGACACATGCACATGCTCCGGACAAATTACTAAGTTATCTCCTAGAATTTTTGTGTTGTTTAATCTATCGAAATCACTTTGATCATATACATCTCCACATATAATACAAATTACTGTTGCCACCGGCTTTGCTGGGTGGCACTTATATACTTTTGTACTACTCTTATCGGAAGGTCGTTTCCTTCCCGACGCCATGTTGGCAATTTTGATATGATTAATTTTTTTTCTGTTTTCTTTATTCTCATCGATTTTTTCTTCTTTTTTACTTGTAGTCATTTTGTTGCCTTTATTTTTCCTAGGTCTGCCTTTTTTTTCTTAAGTTTCTGTCTGTCTTCATTCATTGCTTTGATTTTCTCGTCATTACTAAGAATTCTTGGTAGTTCATTATTTTTATTTAATACTTGCTTATTTTGTGCTGTCGTAATAACAAATATCTTTACTGGATTTCTAGATAGAGCATTTGCATTTGCGCTCTGTTTTTCCGGTTTGTATACAATATCAAACTCATAATCTGACAATTTTAGTCTCCATTTTTGGACTCTAGTGTTATTATCGGCTGTTTTTAACCATAACACAGGTTTGTGGTCTGTATTATTTATTTATTATATCATTATTAATGATAGGAGTTGGGGTACGTTAAGTAGCCTCCAGACGCATGGGTAATCCCTTGGCGTCCCTCAGTTTCCGGGTGAATTCAGCCCATTGCCTTCTCATAAAATTGAAGGATTCTTTTGGCGTCCCTCACCTCGATGTTATTTGCCAGTGGAAAGGAGTCACCTAAGTACAGGCGCCTCCTCTCCACTAGTGCAGGGCATTCGAGAATAACGTGCAATGACGTCTCATCCTCCTTTCCACAGAATCTGCAAGTCGGGTCTTTCTCAAGTCCCATCGTGTGTCTGTGTTTCCGCAAAGTACCATGCCCGGTTATGATCCCTACCATGGCATTTGCATTTTTCCTACTCAATGCGAGTATTTGCTTTGCCCATCCCTCCATCTCTGAATCCTTGATGAAGGTTTTGGCTGTTCGACATCCCTGGGCGTTTCTCCACGCCTCCGAATGTTTTTTAGCGACCCATCTGTCAATTTCCGCGTTGATTACTGTGTCACATATTCCAGTTGCCGGTTCTGGACCCGTTAAGACCTCCTTCCTCGCCTGCCTGGCAAGCCTGTCTGCTATTTCATTTCCTTTTATTCCTGCGTGGTCCGGCAGCCAGAAAATGCTTATTGGGCGGCTATCTGCCAGCCGATTCAGGGTCCGGTAACAGTCGTACACTAGCCTCGAGGTGGTTGTGTACGCTCTAAAAGCCTCAATAGCGCTCCTACTATCTGTGCCGATATGTAGGTGCCCTTTACCGCTCTCCGCTTCTGCCCAGAGAGCGAAGTTCAGCACCCCTACCAGTTCAGCTTGTAGTACCGTCGTGTACCGCCCCAGTGGAAAGGTGCACCCCCTTCTCCCCCTGCGGCGGTAGACTCCGGCACCTGTTCCCTCTACCCCTTTGGATCCATCCGTATACCAGATTTCACCATTGGCTGGTAGCTTCTCCCGGCCCATTGCCCAATCAGAACTCTCCGCCAGGCTGATCCGGTATTTTCTGTCGAACATAAATGCCTTGGTCATCTCATCGCGGGGCATCTTGAAGACGCCTCCGGACTTCAGGACCTCTGGTATCTTGCCCTGGAGATTCTCCCCAGCGTCATTGCTGACCCTGAGCATTCCTCTTGCAGCAGCAGCAGCAATGGTCAGGTGGAGAGGCTCCATACATAGCGCAGCCCCTAGAGCAGCTGTTGGCGTAGACCTGCCCGCTCCAGTGATGCACCATAGTACCAAGCCTCTCAACCTTCCCAGCTGACCTTCTGCTGTTTTCAGATGCGTTCTATCCCACCAAACCATCGCCGCATAGGTAAGTCGGGGCTTTAGAATTGCATCATACAGCCACTTCATCGCTACTGGTTTTAATCCCGAGTTCCTGCCCATGGCCCTTCGCAGTTGCCATAGGGCCGCGATGAATTTCCGGCACTTTACCTCTAGGTGTCTTCCCCATGTCAGCTTGCTATCCATGGTGACTCCTAGATATTTGACTTCTTTGGGTAGCTTGAGTGCCTTCCCATTGAGCGTCAGTTGACAGGTTCTATCCCATTTATATTTCCTGGTGAACACCACCTCCTCTGTTTTGTCTAGGTTGACCCCAAAGTTCGTGCTCCTACACCAGGCTTCTACAATCCGTAAGTCCCCCTGTGTGAGTTCTATGACGGTCTGTAGGAAGGGTCCGCGCCTTATGATTAATATGTCATCGGCGTAATCCACTACCTGACATCCCTGCTCACTAAGGTTTGTTAACAAATTGTCCACTACCAGGCACCATAGCAGGGGCGACATAACTCCCCCTTGCGGGCAGCCAGATTATAACGTATAGCTTTTTTGTAAATACAGTTTCAAAATATATAAATAGTAGGTACGTGTTTATTAATTTTAGTCGAGATTAACATCTGATCGACGGATTATATCCACATACTTTGTAATTTTGTTTTTTTCTCTTTTGTCATCTTGATGGTTTATATTGTGAACGTTTTTGTGTTAGAAAATAAAAAAGGCCTGATGAGGTTAGCGCACCAATGCCAACGAAACGTTGCCACTATCAACATTTAACATCTTGTTTTTATTATGCCTCCAACGATCGTCATAACATTACTAATTTTAAATCCTCAAAAGTACCGTTTCATACCGAAGGAATTTTGAGGATGTCCTCAAAAGTCTGAAAAATCCTCAAAGTATCGAATCCGTACTGACATAGATCCTCAAAAGCTGCATTTGATGTGTGTGTGTATATATATCAGTCGTATTCTCTTTATTAAGTAATAATATCATATGTGAAAAAGAATAATGAAGGAAAAGTAAAGAAACTCACCCTATCAGACATTAAAAGAAGATCAATGTAGGAGTGTTGCAGCTATAAACATTTATACCACTCTCTCTGTGTGTGTGTGTGTGTGTGTGTGTGTGTGTGTGTGTGCGTGCGTGCGTGCGTGCGTGCGTGCGTGCGTGCGTGCATGCGTGCGTGCGCGCGTGTGTGTGTGTGTGTGTGTGTGTGTGTGTGTGTGTGTGTGTGTGTGTGTGTGTGTGTGTGTGTGTGTGTGTGTGTGTGTGTGTGTGTGTGTAAGCCCGGATCTTAGCTTCTACTCGACCGATTTTAACGGGACAGGTCTCATTTTTTTGTTTTTTCTTTTTTTGTGATGGCGGGTAAAAAATTCGTTGTTTGACTTGCCGATGCGAATTTTTTGTTGTATTTCGAATTATCTATTTTCTCAAAATTGATTTTTGCTTTTTTTTAATGATAGGATCGAGATATTTGAATCGATTCGGTAGCATTCGAAAGAGCATTAAAATACCTATATTTTCTAAACAAAAAAAAATCTCTAGCTCTCACGGCTCTTTTGTTATTAACAAAAATGTGTTTTTTTTTTAAAAAGCTTATAAATCCTAAACTAAACGGTCAATTTTTTTGAAAAAAAAAAAAAAAAAAAAAAAAACCATAATAATGCAGAATATAAATAGCTATAATCTGTAAAAATTTGAATCGATTTTGTCGACTAGTTTTTAAAAAAAAAATTGAAATATCAAAAAAATGAGTTTTGTATGTCCAACGATTACAGGAGTAAAATTGACATAATCGCTTCGAAATTGCTTGTAGATGTAGATTTTGGACAGCTCTCGGTCGAGTTCTTTGGGCAAAATGATTAGTCCAGAAATTTCAGAAATCTTTGAGTTTAAAATTTTTTTAACATTTATTTGAAATCGTAATTTCTCGAGAACGGCTATATGTATCAGCTCCAAATGTATAGACAATTTTGTATGTGATATAGATAATATGTGTGCGAGCTTTTGTCTAGATCGTACGACTACTTTTTGAGATAAGGTAAAGGAGGCAGTACTGGGACAAAACCTATTTTGGGACTAGAAGTGGAACAGCAGTAAGAAACTACGATGAACGGTTAAGGTGATAAAAGCATTACTTCATTAGTATTCTTTATGATGTTAGCTACGTAGTCACTTCATTATTGTGTTGATTTACTTCTTAAACTAATGCATAACAAGATTCAAACTTTTTGAGGTTATGTTTGAGCTGTACGCATAGCGAAAACTTTAATCCACTATAGGTACCTCTTAATTCCCATATCGTAGTAGTGGGACACGTTTAAAAAGTATTGTCCCACTACTGCGTCAAATGGGCGTCCCACTACCGGTCATAAATAAGTTACCGTGTCCCACTACACTAGTCGATAGTTATTTTCTTTTAATGAGATTCTTTTAATACACCAACAACGGAAGAAAACATCTTTTTTCCTTAAAATAAACCTTGAGACACGAGCTACCTGCTAAGGTAATTAGTTTTTATGTATTGTGCTTAGTTTTGGCAATAGAAAAGATTATAAAAGAAGTATGGTCAAAACTGTCTCACTACTACCTACTTTACCTTATTAGATTTTGAAAATTTTCGTATTTTACAAAGTCATTTTCTTTGTCGCATAATAACTAGAGAAAACAAAAATTGGTTTTATCACGTTGAACTTTTGTGGAGATGTAGAGTTTATATATTATCGTATAAGTCCTCTAGGTGAAAGAATTGTCTCATGATTTATAGGGATATTTAAGGTTAAAATCGTTTTACCGTTTTTTTCAAAATCATAATTTCTCAATGACGACTTCATGTATCAGCTTGAAATTTATAGACTATTTTGTATGCGATATAGGCAATACCTGTGTAAGATTTCATTCAGATTAAATCGTTATTTTTTGAGATGTTTGATATTTAAAAGTTTAGTATTTTTGAAAATGACTTTCTTTGTTGCGCACAATATAACTACATGAAAATTGTTCTAATTTCTCTGATATTTGGTGGAGATGTAGAGTTTGTATATTATTTATTAGAAGAGTTCTTAGGGTAAAAGAATTCGTTTATGAATTTCAGAGATATTTGAGGTTAAAACTATTTTAGCCCTCTTTTAAAATCGTAATTATTCGAGAATGCATTTATGTATACTAGAAAATGGAAATAACATGCGCTATGCTCTGTGCGCGCGTATTGTGTACCTGCTTTTGTTTTGTAGTAGCCATTTATTATTTTTAAGGTTAGAACCTTTTTTTAGATCGGAAATTGCAGAAAGAGCACAGAAATATGGACGGGCATACTACTAGAGGAAATGACCCTATGTGTGTAATTTTACAAAGAAAATATAATTTGAAGGAAAGGTTATTTAGGAATTTTAAAAGGTTATGACGATAATATTACAATCAATTATTTTGTTTATTTTTCACACATAATTTAAAAAAAAAATCATACCTATTATTTTATTCATATTTTTTACATAATTTGAAAATTAATACATTTTAATCGTCATAAATGAATTTAATTATAAATTTTATTATTAAAACTTAATTAAAGGAATAAGTACATTATGTTTGAGGAAGCCACGGGCCAATGAATTGGCAGCGTTTTTTTTAAGCATTTGGCTATACTGGCTATGGCTATGGCGATACTGGCTTCATAACATGCATGAAGGATTTTGGATTTCTTAACACATTCTTTATTTATCTCAGTATATAATAATCGAATATACGTGATAAAGATTATTAAAAACATACAGATTTAAAAGCACCAAAGGATCTATATGTTATACTACTTAACAAACTTGACTGACTGATGTGGATATGGCTCTTACTGCTACGTGTGTTCATAGCATACAAGTCTGATGTACCGTATACCTGAAAATTTGATCTGAATATAAAAGATTTTGAGCTAAAAATAATACTTTTTTGTATTTCAGGACAGAGATGGAGTTAAGAAATAAAGAAGATGAAATAAAGAAATATTTTGGTAATTTTATCTTTAAAGCTGTTTTCTACATAATGTAAAATTTTGGGCTCTGCCGTCAACTCCAGATTCAGGAACTGCATATATTTTCATGGGAGAGGTCCTAAAATTTTGGTATTTTATATGACTATTGACTGAAGAGTTGTATGTATCCAATTTATTTGATTAAATAATTTTTAACGGTTAAAAATTCAGTCAATAGTCATATAAAATATCAAAATTTTAGGACCTTCTCTATTAAAATATATGTAGTTCCTGAATCTGGAGTCGACGACAGAGCAAACATTTTGAAATGGCCATATATTTGGTTAAAATCGATCTAAATTTTTTTTAGGTCTCATTTTGTCACAAATTGAACATATTTTTAAAATATTATTTCTATATATTTTTGTAATTATGAAAATTTATTTTTTTCAGGTCATTTTATGAAGAAAATTTTAAAGGTGTCTGACCCCCTTAAATCTTTCCTTGGCTTTTTAAACGGGGTCAGACACTTTTAAAATTTCCTTCATAAAATGAACTAAAAAAAATTAATTTTATTAATTAGAAATATGTAAAAGTAATATTATTAAAATATAGTTAATTTATAACGAAATGAGACCCAAACAAAATTTTTTTATTGATTTTATCCGAAGATATGGCCATATCTAAATTTTGGCTCTGCCGTCGACCCCAGATCCAGGAACTCCATATATTTTGATGGGATAGGTCTTAAAATCTTGGTATATTTTATATGACTATTGACTGAAGAGTTGTATGTATCCAAATTATTTAAGTAAATATTTTTTTACGGTCAAAAATTACTAAAAAATCTCAAATTTTAGTAAAGTTATGATTTTTGAGCAGTTTTTGACCGCAAAAAAATATTTACTTAAATAATTTGGATACATACAACTCTTCAGTCAATAGTCATATAAAATACCAAAATTTTAGGACCTGTCCCATCAAAATATATGCAGCTCCTGGATCTGAAACAGCTTTAAAGATAAAATCACTAAAATACTTCTTTATTTCTTCTGTAACTCCTTCTCTGGAATATAAAAAAGTATTTTTTTAGCTTAAAATCTTTTATATTTGAAACAAATATTCTGATACCTCAGTCTACGGTCCCTTAGACTTGTAAGCTATATGAGTACACGTAGCAGCAAGAGCCATATCTACATCAGTCAGTTAAGCATTGTTGCGTGGCCAAACATAATCTTCCTGCAACATACTTTTAATAAACTATTTTAGACATAATTATATACTGAAGCAAATGTAGAGTATGTTGAGAAAGTTAAAATCTTTAATGCATGTTATAAAGCCAGTATCGCCATAGCCAAATTCTTAAAAGAAATGTTTATAGCAGCAACACTCCTATTGATCCTATTGATCTTCTTTTAATGTCTGATACGGTGAACCTTTTCACTTTTCCTTCATTATTGTTTTCGACATAAAACATTATTACTTAATAAAGAGAATCCGACTATATATATATATATATATATATATATATATATATATATATATATATATATATTTATTTATTTATTACAGTGCATAACAGTTTTCACTTTAGTAAATAAAATGATAATTATATCATATTGAGATTCAGTCGTTAGTTAATGATGGTAGCTTTCTGGCAGAAGCATAGGTACCATAATATTTTTCTACACAATAGCACATCTCTCGCTTCCTTTCCAAATTGATTTAAATCTGTACACTAAATATTTTTTGTAAGGGTCAGGTATAGACTTAATTTTTCTTTAGTATCGATTCCTGTTATTTTAACAATAAAGTTTCCAATAACAGTTCAAGTACTAAAAAGCTATTTCTAAAACTTCAATTCCACTGTCACTGTACACTTATATTACACTCTCAATAACTTTTCCAATATACCTTCATATCTTATACACTAAATGTTTACTCCACAATCCGTTCACGAACGCAAAAAATCGCAAAAAAATGAAAACTAAGATCAACACTTTGTATACAGATGCTACTTATATCACAGAAGTTGTATGAATGCGGAATGACAGCTGTGCATGTTTACACTGATACTCGCATTGACTTTTATATACCTATTGTTGAGGATTCATCGCCAAAGGTGAGCACGCTCGAGCTCGACCGAAGGCGAGCACGCTCGAGCTCGACCGAAGGCGAGCATGCTCGAGCTCAATGCTCAAATAGGCGAGCCCGCTAGGGAGCGCCCCACTATTTCGCTCTCCACGCGGCCCTCTTACCGCCCCTCTCTCTACCAGGCACCCCGGCAGCACTTCGCAACGCCGGCCGGCAGTAGCAGTTTATGCGCGACAGCCAGAGAGAGAGAGAGAAGCAACACCTGTACGCCAAGAGGCACGACGGCACTTCAATAAAACCACTTCATTTCTCCACACGAAACGTACTTATTTTAACCTCTTCAGTCCATCATCCAACTTCTACACAAAAACATTTGGTCCTTCGAGCCGGATCGTGGGAGAGCATCAGCACGCCATGGCCACAGCGAGGAGAACCCCTTTTACTATGCCCTACGTCTACTCTCGAGGGGCGTAGGACTAGTCATCTCTTCTGCAGGTGCCGATTAAAGTTAGCTTGCTCGCTTGCTAACTTCGCGCGTACGTTGCTGTCTCTCTCTTTCATTCAACGCCGTCGCGCACACGGAAGCCACCTTCTAATGCTTCCGAAGGGAAATAGCACATCAATTGCTATTCTCCCCATTTCTGTAAACGCCTCGGAGTGCGTCGCTAACGACTCCAAGACGTCGCCAAGAGCGTGTGCTGTAAAGCCAGCTCTAGAATCATCGCGGTCGTACGATGATCGGCAGTTCTAGAATCATCGCTTTTACGATGATCAGCCGTACACGCTACAGGGTCCACATCAGCAAAGGCAAGGAGTACCCGCGTGCAGTCTACACGCTACGGGGCTCACACAAACCAAGTCAGAAGTTACCCACGTGGAGCGCGAGCTACGGGGTCTACACCAGTCCATCCACGGACTACTCCAGGAAGCAAATGGATACAGCTGCCCATTAATTGGACACACGTATCGTTCCAACTTTATTTACACTATTGTGCGATTTGACGCCTAGTCAACATAGTCTTTTCATGCGATATCATGAGAATTTAATGATCTCTATTTAGTCAAGATTACTTTAATTAAAATTGAGTTAATTTAATTTGAGATTAGTACTAGTTAATTGATTTGAATTTATTAGAAATTTAATTTGTAATATTTAATTAGTCTTGAGAAAATTGAATACAATTTTGCCTTGGCAAATACTTATATTTCTGGACCTTGCAGTTTTACTGCTGCCTGCGGATGCAACATCGCGACTCAACTTAGGCTGCTTATCTACATTTGGATACCCTTCCGGATTTAGTTGCTGATTACACGCTGCAGGAGTTGCTGAATTGAACGCTGGCAGTTACTTCCCTTCGAGCAGTCAACACTGATCAACAGCTGAATCACCGTGGGAACGTTAGCAGACACGCAACGTCGCATTTTCAAGCGAATAGCTACGTGCATACTATCATAAGTATTATAACCTAGGCTAAGGCTTAATTGTAACAATTTTCACTTATGGTTACTCTACTTTCGAGTGGGTAAACATAGTTAACTCAATACCAAACTTTGAATAGTCAAATCTTGTTGCTAATCTAGTCATTTTTGATCTCAAAATAGAGGAGCATCATGCTAAACAGCTGTCGCTTCAAGCAAAAATTAAAAATTCTTTTCAGAACTTCAAATCTAAAGGTAAAGATCAAATGAATAAGGGTAACGCCAAGGCTCGTTTAACCGGTCTTGAGGAGAATTACAATGCCTTTAAGATAAATCACGAGAAAATCTTAAACCTCAAATCTTGCAATTTGCAGCATGATTACTTCAAAACTAATATGTTTAACTTAGTTGAAGACACTTTCTATGATCGAAAGGGTGAGTTTCTAAATTACTTGGAAAGTTTAGAAGCACAGAGCTCTGCGCCAGGATCCTTCAAGCAAACTGCAGCTCTGGCTCCACTCAAGTCCCCACTTCATGCTAATACTTCGTTTCAATCTTTGCCAAAAATAGATTTACCTAAATTTTCAGGCAAATTCGCTGATTGGGAGAATTTCAGAGATGTCTTTCGTTCGGTCATACATCTTCGCGAAGACTTAACGCCTGTCTTGAAATTGCATTATCTTCGCACTCACCTCACTAGTGAGGCACTTGAGAAAATTAAATCTCTTCCTATTTATTTATTTATTTAAACCAGAGTAGTACATGTTGTATTACATGTTATTGCTTACTTCAGGGCATAGTTATATGTCTGAAGCAGCAAAAATCCTATAGAGGTAGACATAGCTACCTGTACATAGGTCCGGTGTACTTAAAACTAAAAAAACTTAAGTAACTTACAAACTAGGCATGGAATCAAAGATTCCACTATAAATAATATATTTGGTCCACATTGATTATCTCACCCATACTGGAAAGTTAAATTTTTATTTATTTATTTATTTATTTATTTATTTATTTATTTTTTTTAAATTCTAGAATATATTAGTACCAATCCAAATTTTTAGCTTTTTCTTATTATAATTTTTTGCGATATCTAGAACTTTACGATTTGGATTAGATTTCGGAAGACAATTAAATACTTGTATCGCTCTGACATTGTTATCTTTATCACTAACAGTTTTCGAACACTTTGGTGCTATTATAAGTTTATTTCTAGTTTTGCTAGTCGATGTTAAGTATAAATTCTTAACTTCATTATAATGATACGTTACACATTCGTAAGCAAAAATTTGTTTTAGATTCAAGGGGTTGTCTCGATTGAAAATATTTTTGTTTATAATTTTTAAAATCCTATTTTGGATGTTTTGTAGTAATTTTAAGTTGTTTTTATTATGCACCACCCCATGCAATATTTCCATAGCTAATGACACTATGAAAAAATGCATAATATATTGTCTTAAGTGTGTCAGATTGCATATATGTTGATAATTTGTACAGTATATATATTATATATTTAGTTTTTTTTACTATATATTCAATATGTTTATCCCACTTTAGCCTATAATCAAGAATTATACCTAAATATTTACAGTATTCTACACTGCTCAATTTAGTACACTGTATGCGTATGTTCATATCTTCCGGAACACTATCACAATAGTTACCAAAAGTTATGTACACAGTTTTCTTTATATTTAGTGATACTTTGTTAAGTGCTGGCCAGATATTTATATCTTCTAAGTACTTGTTCATTTTATTTTCAACTTTCTTCCAGTTATCATCTGTTGAAATAATAGCTGTATCATCCGCATATGAGATGGTACTATCTGTTCTGTTTGTTAGTAAATCGTTTACGTAAATTATGAATAAGAATGGCCCTAGTATAGTACCTTGCGGCACACCTGTAGTTATTCTGTAGTTATTACCTGTAGTTATTATCGTTTCATAATAGCTTTCAGTTGTTCCTATTCTTACTTTATGTTTTCTGTTACTAAGATAGTTAGATATAAGTGCATGCGCTTTACCTCTTATTCCATAATTATATAATTTGTCTAAAAGAATAGCATGGTTGACAGTATCGAAAGCTTTTGCTAGATCTAAAAATGCAATAGCTATTGGTTTACTTTCGTCTAATTTCTTATAGATTATGTTCATTAAGTAACTAAGAGCATCTTTGGTACCTTTCTTTTTTATAAATCCAAATTGATTCTGCGCTAACAAATTATTACTGTCCAAAAATGATTGTAAACGAACATATACATTTTTTTCAAATATCTTTGCTACGTTAGAAATTAGAGATATCGGTCTATAGTTTGATGTATCGATTTTACTACCCGATTTAAAAATAGGAACTACCTCAGCTGTTTTAAGCACTTGAGGCCATGTTGATTTTTCAATACAAAGATTAAAGATATGTGTTAGTGCATTAACAATTTGATATGATAGTATTTTTAGTGTTTTGGTAGTAATGTTATCTACCCCACCATTTTTTATTTTCGTATTATCAATTATTTGAAGAATTTCCTCGTTATTAGTCGGTTTAATGTAAATTGTATTCATGTTCATTGCTGGTAATTGTAAATGCTTACCCTGGGGTTTTACAATGGCGTTAGTTAAATCTTTTCCACTTCTATAAAAGTACGAATTCATATGATTGGCAATTTACATTTGATCCTCTATTGTGCAATTGTTATTTAAAATGATCTTATTTATTGTGTTATTCTTTTTCAAGTTGGTTCCCGTTTTTTTGTTTATGTATTTCCAAAGTTGCTTGGTATTATTAATATTGTTCTTAATTAAATTTCTTTCATGTTTTATTTTTGCCTCATTAATAACTTTGTCCAGCCTCTTTGTGTAATTCTTATATTCTAATTTTATTAGATTATTATTTGATTCATTGCGCATTTTAATATATAGTTGTTCTTTCTTTTCACACGAGATCATTATTGCTTTAAATATCCAATCCTTCCTTGGATATCTCTTGTTATTTTTTGTTTTTATGCGCTTTTTAGACTTTTCTAAGCAGTCTTGTATTTCAGTTATTAAGAATGCGGTAGCTTCATCGGGATCATGCATTGCCTCTATAACATTCCAATTTTTTGTAATGGCTATACTTGTAAGTTTATAGTAATTATAGTGATACTGGATATTTTCTTGTTTTAATTTTGGTGGCTTATTCAGTTTCAAGAAAAGTGGATAAGGATCAGTAAAAGGAATCGAGAGTTTAAAAGTTTTAGTGTCTATAGATGTAGCTTTTATGTACATGTTGTCAATGCATGTACCGCTTCCACCACTATTATTTGGTCTAGTTGTATGTATAAAACCCGGGAAGAAACCCTTTTGTCTGTCCATCATATTGTCTAATAATTCTAAGCTATATTCATCTTCTTTCATAATATCGATGTTAAAATCATCAATAATCAGGTGGTTTTTTATATTTCTTTTGCTATTGATAAATGATTTTACATTCAAAATAAATTCAAGGCGCGGTAAATCATGACATCGATATAATGCGAAAATTTCAAGATTACTGTTGTTATTTAGACTTATTCGTGAGTTCAATACTTTGAGTCTACCAATTTCGATTACTTCAGTAATTTTTGATACACAATCTTTTATATATACAACGACACCATCATTTTGATTTAAGTTACCGTTATTGTAATACAATTTATATCCCTGTATCGCAAAAAAATGAGGATTGGTTAAATTCCATGTCTCTGTACATACAATTATATATGGTTTGATCTTCAAGCTCTTAATAAGAATATTCAATTTCGTATAATTGTGATTTAGACTTCTAATATTGACCTGTAATATCAAATTATCTTTTTTATTTATATTTTTATTAAGAGTTTTAAGATCAAGAAATGACGTTTCTTCTTGTATTACTTCTTTTTGCAATTCTTCAATTAGATCGATGTGTTGCTCCATTATGTAGTTTGCTGTTTCCTTGGTGTCGTATGTGTTAGAGATGCGGTGCTGGCTCTAAACGGCGAAGTCAGCAAAGTTGCGCTAGTCCAGTTGTCTCTAGACGGCGAAGTCAGCATAGTTGCGCTAGTCGAGCTGGTCATCGTAGTAGCTTGATTGCTGTTTCCTACTTTACCTACGTATCTTGGTATAGTAGGTCTTATCGGATAATCAGTCATATCTATATATCTATTGAGCTTATTCTTAAATATTGTACATTTCTCTGTGTCATTGGCCATATGTTAGGCCTATCTCAGGTGATAATTATGAACGAGCCTGGACAGCTTTAATCGAATATTACGAAAATCAACGTCGTATTGTTGGCTCTCACCTTTCAGAAATCTTCTCAGTCAAACCCATGAAGACAGACTCTTCTTCGGAAATTAATCGTATTTACAGTGAACTTTACAACCCTGTAGCTAGTCTAACATCCCTTAATAGAGCGGATTCTTTAGGTAGTGATCTGATGGTACATTTCTCGCTTAAGCAGCTTGATTTGAATACTCGTAAAGAATGGGAAAGGCATCTTGGTCATAGTGTTGATCCACCCACATTGGAACAACTTCAAGCCTTTCTTCGAAGTCAAACCCTCAACTAGAGGCCATCGAGGCTGGCACTAAATCGTCTTCGAACAATAACCCGAAAACTCAGTCATCTAATTCAAAATCTCGGAAACCAGGGCCAGACAATGCTCACTCCGCTTATTCTCACCAAGCGTCGCCTCAAAACGCGAAAAATCAACAAAAACGAAAATGTTTGCTATGTAATGAACCGCATTATTTAAATCGATGTGAACAATTCATCAATAAGACGAGCCAGGAAAGGAAAGACTTTCTTAAGTCGTACGATCTTTGTTTCAATTGTTTAGGTAAGCACCCCATAAAGAATTGTCCCTCCTCTTATCGATGCTTTGTTTGCAAAGCTAAGCATCACACTTTAGTACACGTTGATGGTTATTCGCATAATCAATTGGATAATTCGTCAACACCTGTTCAAACAGCCTCAGTTACAGACTCTTCAAGCTCAAATTGTGGCAATGTTGTCGTCCCTAACGACATTCAATCTGCTTCTCAAGCTAAATGTACAGGAGTACTTTTAGCTACCGCTAGGGTTAACGCCCTTGGTCCTAACAGAACCAAAATTCAAGTTCGTGCGCTGATCGAGCCTGGATCTCAAATCTCATTTGTTACACAGACTTTGTGGAACTTACTTTCTCTTAATTGTAGAACCAGTCACATGCACATTCAAGGTATAGGTGAAAAGACAGCTGTCGTGTCTTCTAAGGTAGCTCGTCTTTCTATACAACCTCGTTTTGATTCAACTTATTCTCTAGAAGTTGATTCTATACTCTTGCCAAGACTACCTTCTTATAAGCCCCCCCTGGTAGGTGGTATTTCGAACCTCGAATACTTAAGAGGGCTGCAGCTAGCAGACCCCAAGTACTTCGAACTCTCACGTATCGATATTCTTCTCGGTGCAAGCGCTTATGCGCAAATCATTCAAGGCCAAATTGTTAAGGGTCAAAGCCTTCAGCCGATAGCACTAAGCTCTAAATTCGGTTGGCTCTTAACAGGCAATATTTCCACTTCACCCCCAGAAATCGGGCCAGACCCTTTCTCTCTTCATTGCTCGAACGAATGTGAGCATGAAGCCAAACTCTTGGAGCTCGTACAAGATTTTTGGAGGGCGGAGGAAATAACAGTCGACAAAAAATCTTACTCGCCTGACGAACAAGCATGCGAGGAGTTCTATCAGAAAACTACTCGTCAAGATGAAACAGGGCAATATATAGTAAGTCTACCCTGGAAAAGTCGAGACAAGTTGAGTTCTGCTCATCTCGAAAACTCTCATTCTGCCGCGCTACGCGCACTTAATCGTCTCCAAGCAAGCTTCGCTAAAGACGAAAAACTGAAATTAGCTTATACTGAATTCATAAAGGAATACATTGACTTAGGTCACATGTCTCTTTCTTCGAATTTTGATTCATTATCTAACAAATCTCAAGCATTCTTACCACATCATGGCGTGTGGAAGGAAACGAGTACAACTACCAAATTACGTATCTGTGCTTGGCGTAGGTACAAGATCGCTCTTTCAGCTGACGTGGAGAAAATGTTCAGACAAATTGGTGTCGAACAATTTGATCAACCCTATCAGTCGATCTTATGGCGTTTTAACAAGAGTGAACCCATTCAAGTTTATCGACTAACCGCAGTAACATATGGATTGGCCTGTTCGCCCTTTCTAGCTATACGCACACTCTTGAGACTAGCCGAAGATTATGGCAGAACTTATCCGATAGCTGCTGAAGCTGTTCGCTCAGAAATGTATTCTGATAATGTGCTATCGGGTGCACATTCGTTAGAAGAAGCTTTACCTAAACAAGAGGAGTTAATCCAACTCTTTAAACAAGGTCATCTTAATCTTCGCAAGTGGACTTCAAATAATGATGAAGTACTCACAACTTTACCGTCGCATATGAGGCGTTTCGCCTCAACTCTCCCAGCGCGGCGCGCTAGCGTCAAATCATGCTATTTTCAAGTCGTGTTTACGATATCAATATGCATTACAAAAAATTATGTGATAAGCGTTTCCGACGTATTCTTTCCTCAGCTTTCCAATGGCGTAGGTGGTTTTTCCGAAATTTTCCATTTTCCCCCCCAACAAGTATAAAACATACTATATCTCGAAAAGTATATTTTTAATATTTTTTTTTACCCCCTAGATCGAAAGCTGAGCATTTTTTACGTCGGAAAGGATTTTTTTCAGAATTTGCTCGAATGTTTTCTTAGAGAAACAGAACGCGAAAGAGCAGACGCAGCGTCTCCTTCGCGCGCGGTTTTCGGCGCGCTGTACACCGCGTGGACTAGATGCATTTCGCTCTCTAACAATCACTTAAAATTTTGATTTCCTTAATAATAGCAACAATAAACTAGTATTTATATTAATAATTCTTTTTTTTTAAAGTAGATAATTTTATTTTGTTTTGTTTTACGGGTTTTTTAGGGAAGATTTGATATTCTGAACTCATTGACGTTTTTTTAGTATTAATGTTGTTTTATTCATTGGAATAACGGCATGGTACTGTAAAGTTCCCGGTATAGATTTAATTTTACTTAACCTTGATTTTAGTTTCAAAACGGCTTTTTCATAGGTCTCTTTAGTGCTGTAAAAAACTTTAGTTTCTTTGCAATTACGTAAAGCCCAGTTGTAAAGGTCTTCTGGTGTTAAAATATGATTACTCGAAGAGAGTTGAAGACTTGCTCTTTTCGCCCCTCTTTTCAAATTTGCGCCTATACCATCGCACGCACCTTTACCGTGCGCTGTTGCATGAAAATGCCATTCAGCAGGAACTCCAAAATCTTTTTGATGAAACAGAAGATTTTGGAAGGTAGACTTGTTCTTAAAATGCTGACCTGCTCCATCAGTTAAGTAATAAATTTTCTTGACTATGAAATTACTTTTTAAATACGATATTATAATTTTTTGATATTCATAAACAGCAACAGTATCGTGATTTAGATTATCAGAAATTATAGCAATGCTTATATGTTTAAGATCTTGATTTTCGTTATAATATACCACTGTTGTAAAAACTGTTGCTTGATTATTGTTCCAGTGGAACGATTGTGTTGAATTTTGCACTATAAATGTATATATTATACATTTATTTTCGAGAACTATCATTTTAATATTTTTATATAATGTAGTAAATTAAAATATCAAAACGCATTAATAGTGCCATTTTTAGCCCCTTCTTTTATCTCTTTTTAATCTCAATTTTTTTTAAACTTGGTGGTCTGTCAAAGCTTTTTTTAAAATAGGTACGTAATAGACTATTTTGCAAGAAACTGGTATAAGACGCATCGGTTCAAAGTATTATTGAAATTCTTTAGCATTCCTTTTTATGAAAAATGTATTTCCAGAATTTCAATTTTTAATTAGGAAACGATGAATTAGTTTGAGGAAGCTAAGTGCCAAAGAAT
Organism: Torymus aiolomorphi; assembly: GCA_036365515.1. Classification (NCBI taxonomy): domain Eukaryota; kingdom Metazoa; phylum Arthropoda; class Insecta; order Hymenoptera; family Torymidae; genus Torymus; species Torymus aiolomorphi. The sequence goes on along the minus strand of CM070874.1, from coordinate 9,811,366 downwards.
TGGCAGCGGTTTTTTTTTTGCGAAATAACCTATGAAAATGTCAATCGTGCATATAAGTGAAATTCGAAGTGCAAAAAGATATTCCATAAAGAATTAAAAATGATAAATAAAAATAATAAGGTTACTAGAGAGCGAAATACATCTAGTCCACGCGCTGTACAGCGCGCCGCATACCGCGCACGAAGGAGACGCTGCGTCTGCTCTTTCGCGTTCTGTTTCTCTAAGAAAAACATTCGAGCAAATTTTGCAAAAAATCCTTTCCGACGTAAAAAATGCTCAGCTTTCGATCTAGATGATAAAAAAAAATATTAAAAATATACTTTCCGAGATATAGTATGTTTTATACTTTTTGAGGGTGAAAATGGAAAATTTCGGAAAAACCACTTACACCATTGGAAAGCTGAGGAAAAAATACGTCGGAAACGCTTATCATATAATTTTTTGAAATTCATATTGATATCGTAAACACGACTTGAAAATAGCATGATTTGACGCTCGCGCGCCGCGCTGGGAGAGTTGAGGCGAAACGCCTCATATGTTAGCTGCAGATTCAATCGCTTTATTTGCCTCCGAAGCATCTGTACCAATTCTAGGTATAGATTGGCAACCTAACACAGACTAGTTTTCATATCGAAGATGCTCCTTCTGACTCGCCCTTTACCAAACGCACCATCCTTTCAAGAATCGCTCGAATCTTCGATCCCATAGGATGGTTGGCTCCTGTTGTAATAACCGCAAAGATTATTATGCAGTCTCTGTGGATTCTTAAGGTTAGTTGGGATGAAGAACTTCCTCTCTATATCTCCAATCGGTGGCAGTCTTGGTTGCAAGAACTTCAATATATAAGTCACATCAGAATCCCACGTTGGAGTGGATACACTCTACAGTGCGAATTTCTGGAAATCCATGGATTCGCAGACGCATCTAAGTTTGCGTATGGTGCAGTAGTCTACCTGCGCTTAATCCGTACACAAGAAGTGATCGTCACTCTTCAAGTGGCTAAAACGCGAATAGCTCCACTTAAGACGCTAAGCATACCTCGTTTAGAACTTTGCGCAGCGTTGCTACTTGCTCGCCTCGCTCAAATGTTTATCGAAGCTTTCCCTTTTTTGGCTGAAAGACCACCCTTCAAGTTGGGGTGTTTTCGTGGCTAATAGGTGCTCAGAGATTCACACTCTTCTGCCCGATGCATATTGGCATCATGTCAGATCAGCAGATAATCCCGCTGACGTCATATCACGAGGAATTGAGCCCTCAAAATTAGCCTCGCATAATCTCTGGTGGAAAAGTCCCGTTTGGCTTTCTGACAGCGTTGAACCAGGGACAAGGTCTCATGACGAGCTCAACTTTACCGTTAATAGTCTTAATCTGCAACCTAGTTACACTCTAGTCGCTAGTAAGAGCACCCCAAATTCTGTTGAGAACACTCCAGAAGTTTGGAGTCTTATTAATGAATACTCTTCATTGAATAAATTGTTACGAATGGCTTCGTACTGCATTAGATTCATTAATCGAATCTATACCAAAGTAGTGCGTACGACGTCTTCAAATTCCGGCGTTAGGCCCCTTTCTGTCGTTCAATCCCTACTATGCCATCACACTCCAATTTCCAAGGAGCTTAGTGCTAGTGAGATTGGAAACACTAAATTGTGTTTGATCCACTTAATTCAGACAACCTATTTTAAGCCTGAATTTCAACGACTATCTATCAGAGGAAAACTTTTACCGCTAAACCCCATGATACAAAATCATTTGCTCAGAGTGGGCCGCCGCCTCTCTCATTCGCTGCTCGAAGAAGACGCTAAGCATTCTCTTATTTTACCTGCTAAGCGTCATTTCACTACGTTGATAATTCAGGATGCTCATCAGCGTACTCTTCATGGCGGTGTTCAATTGACACTAGCCACACTAAGACATCAGTATTGGATAATTGAAGGACGATCTGAAGTCAAGAAAGTCATCAGAACTTGCCTTGCATGCTCACGCCATGCCGCTCGAGTGCCAACTCAATTAATGGGCCCTCCCCGCCATTCGAGTGCTCAGGCGTCGATTACGTCGGCCTCATTCAGCTTCGTCTTACTAAGACTAGGGAAAAGGCACCATGAAAGGTTACATAGCCATCTTCATTTGTATGGCCACCAGAGCCTTACACATCGAGGTTGTCGAGGATTACACTAGTGAAGCGTTCATCGCTGCTTTCCATCGATTTACCGCTCGTAGAGGTCGTTGTAAAAAATTGTACTCTGACCAAGGTACAAACTTCGTAGGAGCAGATGCTCAATTAAAACAGATGCTCGTAGCATCTTCTTCATTTGCATCGCAAATCGGTAGGTCACTCGCTCAAGAAGGAACTTCATGGATTTTCAATCCCCCCAGTGCGCCTCACTTTGGAGGCATTTGGGAGGCCGCAGTTAAATCGGCTAAACATCACATGCGTCGAGTCATAGGAGATCAGGCGTCTCACATTTTCGGAACTTGCTACACTTATGTGCTGCATTGAAGCGTGCCTTAACTCCAGACCATTGACCGCTCTTACTGACGATCCCTCTGACCTTGATTTTCTGTCACCATCGCATTTTCTCATACAACGATCCTCATTTATAGTTCCTGAAGGAGATGTAACCAACGACAACGTCCCAGCAGGAAAACGCTGGCTCTTAATCAGCCAGCTGGCCCTGCACTTCTGGCAGAGATGGTCGACGGACTACCTGACGTCTTTGCAATCCCGTCAGAAGTGGAGACAACCTCATTCTTCAGTTGCAGTAGGGGACTTGGTGCTCGTTCGCAATGAGCTCACACCTCCAGCTAAGTGGCCTCTCGCCCGTGTCATCGCCATCCATCTAGGAAGTGATGGAATCACCCGCATGGTCGATCTGCGCACGGCCAACACAACGCTACGTCGCCCCATCGCCAAGGTCATACGCCTCAACCGCAGGATTGAGAACCGTTCGCCAGTTTGGCGAAGGTGGGCGGAATGTTGAGGATTCATCGCCAAAGGCGAGCTTGCTCGAGCTCGACCCAAGACGAGCACGCTCGAGCTCGATGCTCAAATAGGCGAGCCCGCTAGGGAGCGCCCCTCTACTTCACTCTCCACGCGGCCCTCTTACCGCCCCTCTCTCTACCAGGCACCCCCGCAGCACTTCGCAACGCCGGCCGGCAGTAGCAGTTCACGTGCGACGGCAAGAGAGAGAGAAGCAATACCTGTACGCCAAGAGGCACGACGGCACTTCAATAAAACCATTTCATTTCTCCACACGAAACGTTACTTATTTGAACCTCTTCAGTCCACCATCCAACTTCTACACAAAAACACATATATATATTTCAATAAAGGAATAAGTGACTGTCGATAAGTCATGTTGTTACGGTGTCAACTTAACTGCTATAAGTTTTAAATTCATATATTTTATTTTTCTGAAAAATCCCAAAAATGTTTATAAATTATATTATTTATCTTTTATCTCTATTAATAGTTAAAATATTATTTTTGGATTTTATACAGTATATATATATATATATATTTGCAATGAGAATTTTGAGTATATTAAGACCAGAGAAATCAAGAAAAAATTAGTAGAAATCAATGTACGATTATATAAATATACTAAACAAGGGGAAAAATGTAATTTAAACAAAAAACAAATTAAAGGCGTTATCAGTGTTTTGTGTATATCCTTAAAACAAAAATAAATCATGCCTTGAAATAAATTGGAACATATTCTACTAATGAACCCTTAATAGTTCAGTCAAAAATGATTATGTCATCGATAAACACAAAGCATATTTTACCGATCAAATCGCCTAAAAGTGTATTCAAAACTCTTTGAAATGTACGCGGTGAGTTTCTTAATCCAAAGGGTAATACGCGAAATTCAAAACGACCCAAAGGATTTATGCTAAATGCTGTTTTCTGTATATCACTTGGTTTTATAGGAATTTGATGAAACTCTGATTTTAAATCTATAACGTGATAGAATTTTGTTTTTCCTAATTGGTCGAATATTTCTGTAATATTTGGGAGTAAATATGGATTTGGAACTGTTTTTTCATTTAATTTTCTGTAATCTATAACTAAACGACATCGTTATTGTCCGTCTGCTAACTGTTTCTTCGCTACAATCCATGCTGGAGCATTAAAAGCACTTTTTGAATTCCTTAGCTGTTAGGTACTTGTTGGTAAATTGTTGGTTTTTGAGTCTTCATTTATAAGAAATTTTTTTTTTTCATGCGTATACAGAAGAAGTAATATTGGCCTAATTATAAGTTAATTTAATTAATTTATTGACTCGGAAGAGTACAATACTAGCTGATTTAGGAGTTTTTTTGGTAATAAAATGGATATTTATAAGGAAATCTCAAGGAATAACTTCTTGCAGCATTCTGAGACCATATGAGCTATATTTCAGGATATATAACACTACTTTAAGGACTATCCGCTTGACATTAACTATAATCGAACCCTTTGAGAAGCTCATTTCAAGGCTCAAAATGGACAAAATGACCTTCAAACTTTTTCTAAAGACATTCAAATAACTTTTTTCTGAAAATTGAGAATATTTGCAAGAAAAAATGTTGTCACTTTTTGTAAAAATTGCAGAATTTTGGAGTTATTTAGGCTTGAAAATAGGCAAAAAAGCTAAAAGTGCTAGATCTGGTAATATGTATGATGCCACAGCTTTCTTTGGAAGGCTCCAAAAAATCTAAAAAAAATTCAGGAGAACTCATGGGATGCCTAGTAGGACATTTAGACGGATAACAAAGAAAAACAATGATTTTGCTCACGATCTCTCAGAGAACTATCCATATATAAGTCTAAATTTCGGTATAATAAAACGTACACGCACACACACATGTAAATACATTTTTGCCTTTTCCCAGAGTAAAGTTTTAAGTTTCGTTAATTCGCTCCAGAAACATGATTTATAGAGGTGATAGAAGATTGTGTCACATGATTTTAGAAAATATCTGTATGGATGCGTAGATATGTGTGTCCGTACGTATACCGCTTTATCTCATGATCCAATCGATCGATTTTAACCGGACTGGGCGCACTTTTTTTTCTTACACAAAAATTGATAAATGTTTTTTTTTTTTTTTAGTGGTAAGAATTATTGTTTTCCGTGTATAACGCTTTTGACAGAATTGTACGAATAAGGAATTATATTAAAGTACTTTTTTTAAGCTTTAAAATGCTTTCTGGTACGTTAAAGAATATTATTTTTGAGAGCTACAATAAGTATTTTAGCATCGACGAATTACAACAATCGTCAATAACCGATTTAGTCCAGTATTTTCGTATCCCACGAGGTTTAGAGGGAAAATAATATACGATTGGCACCGGATCGTTATTCTCCACATCAAAACAAAAAAAAATCCACTATTATAAAAAATCTTATCCTCAAAAACCAGTTCAAGCAAGGCTTAGAAATTTTTTCTTCTTTTCTGGCCCACTGTGCGGCGGCAAGGAGGCGTGACTGCGGCGAAGTCCAAGAAATCGGCCGTCTGGTAGGAGGGTTGTCCAGCAGATCGGGCTCGGCTGGCAAATCCATGTGCACGGGAGGCGCGTCGCTAGCAGACGACGGCGTGTCACCTCTCCCCGTTGGAGCTCGTGTCAGCGGGTCCGCTGGTGCAGCTCGCTGGTCGACTGCTGGGCTCTGGACTCGTGTCGGCGCGGCTGCTGATACAGTCCGCGAGCTAGATACAGTCAACTGCCGGGAAAACGGCACAGTACCGTGCGGCATAATATTGGGCTCCTGGACGGCGTCCGCAGTCTCAGCAGGTGATGGTTGTGGCACCCTTTTCAGGGCACTGACGTGAAGCTTAATGTTTTCACGTCCTGGTCGCTCAAGAATGTAAACGTCGCGGCTACACTTCTCCAATACATTGAAGGGCCCAGTCCACCATGGGGCTAGTTGGGCGTTGAAGCCTTCCGCTGCGTTAGAGAGGGCAAAATTCTTGGCGAGAACGAGCTCTCCAACTCGTAACGGATCATTACCTTCAGTTATCATCGGAGGGGCGAGCGCGATCTGATTCCTTCTCGCTGCGTCGATGCGTTCTTGCGTCGCCTCGTCGTAAGAGAAATTCCATTCTCCCGGGCGTGGCAAGTTGCGGCCAAGAAGCATCTCGCTCGGTGTTTGTCCTGTTATTCTGTTCATGCGCCTGCGCATGGAAAAGAGGATGGTCGGCAGGTGCAGGTCCCAATGGCGTTGGCCTCCACCAGCGATGTTGAGTCGTAACCCTTTCTTCAACTCTTGGTTTCTTCTCTCGGTTAGATTCGCCTGTGGGTGATACGCAGGCGTCGTATACGCGAGCACGCCCCAGGATGTACAGCGCGTCTGCCACGAGGTATCCCGAAACTGCGGCGCGTTATCGCTCAGAATAACTCGCGGGTAACCCCAACGCATAAAAACTTGATTTTCCAAAATCGGGGCAATTACATTGACTTCCGAACTCGATACAGCAAATGCTTCTACCCATCGCGACATCACGTCAGTTGCAACCAAAATAAAGTGTTTACCCGTCGAAGTTCGCGGATACGGGCCCATCAAATCAATCGCGACCGTATCGCATGGCGCGGTAGGTTGACGTGGTTGTTGTACGCCCTTTGCAATAGGCTTAGAGGACTTTGTTAGTAAACAATTAGCGCAGTTCGCAACTGCGTGGCGAATATCGCTTCGCATTCGCGGCCAATAGTGGTGTTCGCGTATGGCGCGAACCGTCTCGTCTGCTCCAGGGTGACACGCGAGAGGATCTTCGTGAAAATATACGATCACATCCCCACGACACGAATATGGCACGTAAATACGCGGCGGAAATCCAAGTTCGTGAACATAATACGCGCCATCGCTAAACTGCAGCGTCTGAGTCGGCTGCAGAAAGCGTTCGGCGTCTGTAATGTCCATGGGCTCGTCTTCTTGACCTCGTACTATACGCTCGTGCAGATCTTGCGCAATCATAGATGCAAGGTATAAGTGCTGCTGCGGTTCTGATCTTTCCGGCGGTAAAAGGGCTTCAAGCACGTTCGCGTCGTATGCAAAAATTTCCGTGCCGGGTTCACGCGAGAGCGCATCAGGCAATTCATTGTTTTTACCGGCAACGTGCTCTACGGTGAAATTAAAACTTTTAAGATACATGGCCCAACGGTGCAGTTTCCCCTTTCCATCCTTAATATTATCGAGCCATGTAAGAGCGCGATTATCTGTTCGCAATGTAAACCGTCCATCTTCAAGATAATGCCGAAACTTACGTAATGCCCATATTACAGCAAGGTATTCCTGCTCGTTGGAATGATACCGCTTCTCCGTTCTCGTGAATTTAGCAGACGCGTGTGAGATAATTCGTCGCTTACCCGCATCGTCAAGCTGATATAAAACCGCGCCCATGCCCGTTGCGCACGCGTCGGTTTGCAAAACATACGGTTTTTTTGTATCTGGCCGGCCAAGTTCAAGCGGTACACTAAAAGCTCGCTTCAATGCTTCGAACGCTCTCTGGCTTTCATCCGTCCACCACCACGACAGCTTGGAAAATAAAAGTGCCGTGAGCGGTAGAGCAATTAGCGAGAAATTTGGTACAAATTCGCGGAGCCATTCACAAGTCCCGAGAAATTTTCGAATTCTCTGCGATTATGCGGGGCAGGAGAATTTATAATTGCACGCACGTGTTCGGGTTTGGCTGTATTTCCCTCGCTTGTAATTTGATGCCCGAGAAATTCCAAGCTCTGTTTACCGAAAAAGCACTTTTTAATGGAACACGTGAGTTGATAAATCCGCAAGCGCTCAAAAACTTTATTAAGTTAACTTAAGTGAGCGAGGTGCTCTTCCCAAGTACTAGAGTAAATTACAAAGTCATCTAAGTAGGAGCGAACGAACTCATTTATAAAACCCGAGAGCACCTCTTACGTTATAAAATTATTGAAGTGCCCGGGCGCATTTTTTAACCCGAACGGCATTACTCGCCACTGATAAAGCCCGCCGTCAGGTGTCGCGAAAGCAGTGTACGGCTTTGCGCGTTTCGTTAGCGGAATCTGCCAATATCCATGTTTTAAATCTAAAGTCGTGAAGATTTTTGCTGTCCCGATATCTTTATTGGCTTCGCGGATGACCGGGAGATTCTGCACCGTGTCCTTCGTTATGGCGTTTAATCGACGAAAATCGTTACAAAATCTAAACTCTTCGTTCTTTTTGCGTTCCATTACGATCGGTGAACTATACGGCGAGAACGAGGGTTCGATTAATCCGTCAGCCAACATCTCTCTCACCTGCACCTGAATCGCTTTCTTTTTCTCCGCGGAATAACGGTACGGCGGGAGACGAAACGGAACATCGTTCGTGAGTTCTATGTCATGTTTAATATACGAGGTTTGGCTCAGAGGGCCAATGGGAAAGAAAATATCGGCAAAATCGAAGAGAAGCGCTTCTAGTCTCGACTCGCACTCTTCTGGGAATCCGTGCTGCACACTCGCGAAAAAGTTAAACGGCACGTCAGACTTGGGTGTTGTGTTATTATTACAAGTCAAATATACGCGATGCCGCATTTTATCGCCAATATATAAACAATCAAGGTCATGATCGTGGACTACCTTTTGCGCTTTGAGCCAAGTTCTACCCAACGTCACGTCCGTGCCTAGCTCATCGCACACGAGAAACCTGACTTTTTCCGTATGTTCGCCTAAAGTAAGGGGAAGCACGCAAGCGCTTCTCACAATCATTGTGCGATTTTTACATGCCGTTTGAATTACGCACTGCAATTTTTCTAACACTATGTTCGATGTGAGATATTTACTGTGTATAAAGCAATCGCTTGCCGCCGAATCTATTAACGCGCATGTATTTTTTCCGTTCAAAACTACCGACAAAAATCCTATGCGTGACGGGTCCGAGAAAACGGACGCAGCTAATGGGTGGCGGAGTACGGAGCAGCTTTCGCCGCGATTATCGGTACCCCGCTGTTGTTTTCCGGCTGCTGTAAATTTGGATTTCGCGGGCAGTCTCGATTCCAATGACTCTCAGGGCAATAGTGGCAAGGTGGTAAAAGTCGCGCAGACTTTTGCGTAAAGGCGTAGCAACTGTCGCCGGCTGCGCGGTCGGCTTCATCGCTCGAGATTGGGTAGTGTCGAGAGGTGTGGAGTTTTGCGCAGAGCGTCGATTCGCATTGCGCTTCTCCGTCTCGTCCTGCTCAATCTGTCGCGCTCGAATGATTAATTCGCCTACTGTCTCGAAAGTTGAAGAACGCAATAATTTCTTAGTTGACGGACGTAGAGCCTCGATCAAAATGCCGACTATTTGCTGTTCTGGGGCATCCGGAAACAAACGGCGCGCGAGAAGGTGTCTCCAGAAAAAGACCCGTCGATTCTTTTTCAGTTTGCGACTGGCCGTAAAGGTTCGCGGACAATTTCATGAGTGTCGTGGGCGAAGCAAAGCGATTCCGGATTAACTCGCAGAATTTTGGCCATGTTAAATTTAAATTTTTATATACCGCGAACCAGCGCGCGGCATCTTCTTTTAGAGCGCGGGACGCGAGACGCACACGCATGTGCGCTTCAGTATTGGTTGCTTCAAAACTTTGCTCGCACTCGCGTAAAAAGTTCTCTGGATCTTCGTGTCTGCATCTTGTCCGGAAAATTCTAGTAATTGGAGGTTGTTTCGGACGAGTGCGCGAAGCAAGTGCCTCCAATCGTCCATGTTCGGTTGAATAAAACGTGCATTATCGACGTACGCGGGCGGAGGCTGGTTTTGTACAGCGACTACGGGCGGAATCTGATTCTGCGCAAGATTTACGGGCGCGTTCTGGTTCTGCACGACGTTCGCAGGTGCCGTCTGATTTTTCACGACGCGCTCATTTTCTCGCACTTCTTGCGCATTATTCTGCGCGGCATTATTTTGCTCGGCGTTGTCGGGCGGGTTTAGGCGATTGGCTTCGTTCGCGTTTCCGTTCGCGTTTGCTTGTTCCGCGAATCCGTCCATATTCGCGTTCACTCGAGCACTATTCACTGTACTTACGTGTATCGCGCGGTCCTGGCTATGCGCACGGCAATGAGAGGTGCTGGCTGACGCGGTTCGTTCAGGTCGCGTCATCACTGGAAGACCCTCAAACAAGGCGCGACCTCGGCTGCGCGTTTGCGGGCGATTGTCGGGTGTATGGGCGCCACTGACTGTTTCTCGACTGTCAGAAGTCGTGTCAGAACGCCGCGATCGTGGAGGCGTTCTGAACATTCCCTTTTTAAGGCTGGGTTCGTTTGAGCCCTCCGAGCTCACTCTCAGTACCACCACAGTATCGCGGGCGCGATTTATTTCGAGTTGCCCCACGTTTGGGCGACAGTTGACGTAAGCTCAAAGGAGAGAATAATCTCAGGGAAGGCGGAAATAATTAGGCCTAAAGTAAATAAAACAAGAATCATCGAAAGAGCAAAAAAATAAGACTTATTAAAATTATGCCCGGCAGAGCATATTAACTAGTAAATTAAAAAGAAAAGAAAGAAAATGAATACTAAAAAAAAATAAATAACTAAATCAAAAAGACGGTTGTATGCGGCGCGTTTATTTCGCGGTCTCGCAAGGCTCTTTCGTGGCGTTCCTGCCTTATTCTAAAATGACACCGAGAAGGGCTCGGCAAGTGTCAACCCTTTATGCCTGAGTGGCGCATTCGTCCGCACTTGGCGAGGGAAGAATACTCCTTTTGCCGGAATGGCGACAAGTCGCCCGTGGCGGGAGTGCAGGCTAGGCTATGCGGTTCGAGAGTCTGGCGAGAGCAGGAGATCCGTCGCCGAGACGGAGCGGCGAGAGAGACTGTGCTCCGAAATTACGGAGCACAGCAGAATACCTCGGCGGGCAGAAAGGGCGAGGATTCCTGCTTGCTGATTGGCCGCCGTAAAAGAACAGCGGCGAAAATCAGCGGTGAGGCTCCCCATCCACCGCAAGTCCGCGGGGTGCGGCCCGCCGGCAGATCGTGACGTCGAGCTTCCGCGAAGCTCTCCAGGCGCGACCGAGGCTCGACTTCCCGAGAAAAGTCGAGCGTTCAAATTCTCGGGGTTGTTCGAAAATACTTTTCTTTTATACAATATTTCCGCGTCGCTTGCGGACGTCAAATTTTAACCCTTAACACTTAAAACCTTAACCCTTGAACACTTAAAGCCTTAACGCTTAAACCCTTAGCTCTCAAACCCTTAACCCTTAAACCCTTAACCCTTAAACCCTTAACCCTTAACCCCTTAATCCTTAACCCTTAAACTCTTAACCCTTAAACTCTTAACCCTTAAACCATTAACCTTTAAACCCTTAACCCTTAAACCCCTTAACCCTTAACCCTTAAACCCTTAAACCCTTAACCCCTTAACCCTTAAACCATTAACCCTTAACCCTTAAATCCTTAATCCTTAAACCCTTAACCCTTAAACCCTTAAAACCATCGTGCAGTTTCTTAAATGTTAATGAAAAAAAAGTAATTAGACTTTTTTTCGTTTATAGTGAACCCTTTTATTCTCAAACGATCTGTGCAACGGGTATCTGACTCTTAATACCTATATTTTCATTTTCTCTTTTTAACATCCAGCAGTAATCCGCCATCATATTTACACCCCACACGCCTTGGTATCTTCTCTCCATTACTTCCAAATCTTGATGAAAACGTTCACCTTGCTCCTCACTGTAATCACCTAAGTTGTCTGGAAAGTACTCCAGATGAGACTGCAAAAAATGCAATTTAACAATCATCAAACAACCTAAACGTTGGTAGAGTTATCGAGCAAACCATTGACAAGTTGGTTATATGTAGCAAATGGTAGGTTTTGATATAATTATAGAACTTGTAGCTAATGGCCGTACTACTAGGGTTTGTTAATAAATAAAACAATGAATTACAACGTTTCGGACATTTTAATATGTCCCTCTTCAGGTTCTAGATACAACAAAAATATACAAAATTTATATAAAAAATGTTTTTTACAATTCACAATTTTACAAATTAACTTCGCAATAGTAATTAAAACTTACAATTGAAACGTATGGTCAATTAAATCTATTACATTTTTTTTTTATTTTTACTAATATTTTACTTATTTCTAATACATTTTTTTCTCGAAGTAAAAACTCTAAATATACGCCTATCTAAACAAAATTATTGACTACCCAGTCATGGTTAATGTGACCGGTCCAAATTTCTCTACGAATAGGGCCACCGCGATTTTCTATATAATTGTACCAGAATTACACCAGCGAACTGACTCCCAAGCGTGAAAGGCTGAAGACCGTCATGCCAGCCACACCGCCGAACGGCTCGCCGAGCGCCGGGAAGCTCGGCGAAGGAAGAAAGAAGAAGAGCGGGAAGTCCGCGCTAGGACCGCAGCGGAGCCGAAGAAGGCCCGCGGCCAGCGGCTGGCTGGGGAGCAAGCGTTGCTAGGCGCCCGCCTACAGGAGGCGCGTTGCCTAGAGGGGCGCCTCACCGGGGCGCTGGCAGAGGGGGCCGACCAGCCGGCGCCAGTCACCCCAATGGCGGAGGAACCGAGGAGATCGCGGTTCTGTTGAATCTGCGGGAGGCCCAGCGTAAAGGATGCACGCCGGTACCCCGATCGAGTGGGATACCCCTCGAAGACTCGGAAATAACCTGTACCTTAAGAAAGGAGAGTCACCACCTTCTTCGTTGTTCTGCCTACTTATCCAGCGCCCTTCCCTTTTCAGATGTAGCGTCAAGGGTACGCAAAAGCTAGAGGGAGGGGGAGGGGGGGTAACGGTCGCCGACACAAGGAACGAATAATCACGTATACTGCGTCACGAGATTCGAATTTCGCGCGCTTGCACGTATCGTGATCTGCAGCGCGACATGCGGCGCGCGAACGAGGCAGAGCAAGAAGAAAAGAAGCCGCCGTGGCCATGTTGCTAGAGTCACCGCCGCGAGTTCCTTTGTGTGAGAGTTTGTGTGCATGCGTGCGTGCGTGCGCGCGCGCGCGCGCGTGTGTGTGTGCCTCCACCGCTGCACCGAAGTAGCCGCCGAACAGTGGGATATAAAATGAAAAAAGTATCAAAATTTTCGATACACTAGAAAAATGAATATTTTTTGATTATTTTGCTCAAATCGACAGTTTCAAACATTATCTTTAACATTTTTTTATCGTTTACAGGATTATTTTATTTGACTGTATACGTACAAGTTGAAAAAATTGAAGAATCATTATTTCCGCTTTTAAAATTCGAGCTTTACTCGAAAACTGGAGAAATAGTTTGAGACATTACATGGGTAAGGTGCGAATAATAAATAATAATAAATAATAAATAACCATACTTATTTAATTGTTAGCACACTCACATACACACACGTACACGTATACACACGCACACACACACACACGTACACGCACACACACGTGCATGCGCGCGCATACACACATACACACACACACACACACACACACACACACACACATTTACATATCACTTTCAGAATCTGAAATTTCAGATTCATTTATATTCAGATCAGATTCAATTTCTGATTCACTATCACTTTCATTCCTTAATTTTAGCAGTTGCTTCATTTCTTTGGTTAGCTCTTTCACCTTCTTCTTTGGCAACTTCCTACTTAAAGAAATTTTCCGATCTGAACATAGTAGCAAACGATAAAGCAGGTCTGTGTTGGTAGCGATTCTGCAACATTATTTTATTTTTAATAGTTAATTTAATTTATTATTGAAATCAATTTATTTTGTAAAAAAGGAAGTTATATAAATAAGGATAAATTTATTACATGTTTTAATACATAAATTAACATAAGCTATAAAATGTTGTTTGTAGCGCAAGCACGATTTTTGCGCTTTTTGAACCTATTAATAGAGCCGAAAGTGACCACTTGTCAACCAGCGGGCGGTGAAAACTGAAAAGCGCCCGCTGTCCGCCGTAGCGGGCGGTAAAAATCGAAAAGCGCCGGCTGCTAGCAGGCGGTAAAAATCGAAAAGCGCCCGCTGCTCGCAGTAGCGGGCGGTAAAAAATCAAAAAGCGTTCGCTGTCGTTTTTGAATGGAATTTTCAAGACTGTTTAAGAAAATCATCGATATTTTTAAAAAACGCAAAAATCTACACTTGCAGTACAAAAAATATGGTGTGCACCAATGGCTAAGTGGGTTTTTTGACCTCGTGTGGTTGCAGTACTCGTCTTCGGTTCACAAACGCACTCGCCTTCGGCTAGTACTAGCTCACCTTCGTCTCCACGCACTCGGTCTAAAAAGACCCACTTTACGCCCTTGACACACAATATACTATTACGGAAATTTTATAATGGTTATCATGACCTTGCTAACAAGTAATAAATCGAAATATATACTATAACAATGAATTTACTTTGGGGGAGAAGTGTGTCGGGAAGGGATAGAGGGAAAGGCGATTTTGGAAGGGGCGCAATGAATGTGCGCAAATACTACGATTTTGATATAAAAGAAATATAAACACTATTTTATTTAATCACTTGAAATACACCGAGTGTCGATCGTTGAGCGCCAGCTGCACAAATGCGGCACGATTTCTATTTCTAAACGCAATTCGCGAAAACCGACGCGAGGCTCGACAACGCTTGCTGGCACATTGATCACTCGCGGCACACCAGACTACTTACTTCACACACGCTTAATCCACACAAAACTTGAAATGTAGGTTACACAGTGGCTTTCCTACTTTCTCGCACAGAAATCCAATTTGCTATCGCAATGTGACTGCAAACGAAAACTACTTGCTCTCCTACTTTACTACTCCAAAACTACTTTAGCTAACTGCTAGAAACAATACTTGCGCAATAAAAGATACTTATAGGTTCAAGGCTCAGTACAGTGTGCGAGCGCGTCTTTCGAGCCCGCGCTGCCGCGCTCGGCCGTAGCTGCCGCAGCGCTCTCGCCGGTGCCCCCTCTCACTCCCTTGATCACCGCCTGGTCGCTCTCTCTCTCTCTCGTCTCTATACATGTGCGTGTGGTGGTATCGGTGTCGTATCAATCGGCGCTCTCGTGCGCACGCGCCTCAGCATAAGGTGACACGGATATGCCGTCCTTCGGAGTGTTGGTGATGCGCTGCTGCTGGGGGAAGACTGTCCGCTGCTGTCCTCGATGTCATCCTCGGAGGTGGTGCCGCTCTTCTCGCCAAGGCTGCTCACATAGAACCGTTGTCACTCTTCGAGGTTATGTTGCTTGTTGCCACTGCAGGTGAGGTCTGTGTATCACCCATGCTCACAATCTGCCGGTGTCTGATTACTAGTGCTTTCTAGTGTGCCTGATGGTTGCTGGGGCTGCAGAATATCCAGCTGGTTGTTGTGCTGTCGCAGACGCTGCCACCAAATACTCCATGAGTGGGGCCACAGGTGTTGGATATAAACAACCCTTCACTTCAAATTAGTGCAGCATCTTTCAGCAGGTAAGCACCCTTTCAATGTATTTGTAGTTTTACTATTATTTCAACTAGTGTCCAAGGGTGGTGATATCCTGCTCGAGCGACCCCATTTCCATAGGCATTTGACGGGTGATTATGAGAGCATAGTGGTTATCGTTCCAAGGGATTAGTCCAGTTCACACTCAAAAATCCACACAGTGAGTACGTCATGTCCCATAGTAATTGTTTCATATGTATGTTTCAGGTGCGTCATGATCCAAGTATGAGGGAAAGATACGATAAGCATGGTGTGGAGAGACGAAGGGGACTTTTGACAGGCTGTGACAGCTAAGGCTCCTGCAGTGTATAGTATATCGCTGTTCTACAGGATCTTCTTCTCTAGCCTAACAGAGAGTTCGCATACTCTCTTATACAAGGTACATCTATGTAGAGTAGGGAAAATATACGTAATTACTGTGTTAGAGGGAGGTCTATAGGCTACCTAGGGCCTGCTCGTCAATCTAGGTTTTTCTCGAGTTATAGGATTTTCTGTTCGACTACAGTATTCTGTTCGTAGGTCGAATATCTATATACTACCTATTGTAACATCAAAGTTGATGTTACAATACAATAACGTGGAAAAAAGGATAATAATTGCGAGTAAAATATTTGCAAGTGCATATATTTTATATATATTTATTTCATTATAATAAATCGATAAAAAAGATAATGAACTTATTATCATTTATGATTTCAATACTAAAATTAACCCATTAACATCTGAAACAACAAATTTTCGTGCGCAAGTTCAAGCGTACAATTCAAATAGAAAAACGGGGTCATTTTTTCTCAAAATCATATATACGGGGTTTTCGAGGGTGCACTTTCAGAATCTGGCATTGGTTTTGCATAAAAACTTCAGAAACCTAATTTTTTTGGGTATTTTCAATAAAACGTGATTTTTTGCGTCAATTTTTGTTTTTAAACTCAATTATTTTATGTTAGCCGATTTGAAATTACCATATAATTAATAGAAATCGTGTTATTAGCGTCGTAACTTAACAAAACCATGGTTATAAAAGTATTTTCATGTTTTGGTTTTTTCGAAATGGCTATTTTTGTACAATAGTGTTATAAAAAAATTCATGAAATTTTTTTTCGAAAAGAATCAACTTTACAAAAAAAAATTTATAGAACAAAAAATGCTTAGAATTAGCCAAAGAATACGCGTGAATTTTTCCGGAGCTGTTCGGGACATTTTTTATTTTTTTAAAAAGTGGCCATTATTTGAAATATGCAAAATGTTCAGAAAAATTCTGAAAAAAATCAAACGTATTCTATGGCTACTTATAAGCATTTTTTGTTCTATAATTTTTTTTTTTAAAGTTGATTCTTTTAGAGAAAAAAATTCAGAATGTTTTTCACATCATTAAAATTAATGAAGTTAAAATGTACATGCACTAAAATTTGCCTGTACATTTTTTCTACGTCAGCAGAAAAAACATAGCGGTAAAGATGCCATTGGCAAATTTAATCAATGAGGTTAGGTAGAAAATTAGGAGCAGCGTGCAGCAGATCATTCAACGAGAGAGCCGATTCAGTGCGCGTCGAGCCATTGAATACGGTTCGAAGTTTGGTGGTGGAGCTGGATTCCTTCCAGACACCATGATGTAATAAGAAGAAACATTCCTCAGACTTCTTAACCACTTCCGCCTCGTACGAGGAGATCATATGAGTCAGAGTGCGATACTCGCTCATAAAATCGTGATAGTCTACTCGGAGCTTTTCGTCTTTTTCAAACCTAGTCTCCATGCGCAGAAGAAGGCGGAGAGCTGTGGTGTGAGAGGCACCTAACGAGAGCGCTCCTTCAAGAGTTGATTTGAAGAGCAGACGAACAAGGTAACGCCTGCTCGAGTCCCTGGAATGAGTAGATACAAAGTGATTCTCGCACTCCTGCTCTTCAGAGATGTGAAGAACTTTAGTAGTCAGTTCTTCGATATTCAAAGACCACTGAAGGGCCTCATCCAGAGAGGGCGTCTCAGCGCAGTGAAATGAGAGGGGAGGATTATCTTCCACTCCAAGAACATCATCAGATAGAAGCCAACCAAGCAGAGAAAGCGTAGGTATGTGTTCGTTTTCCTTCCCTCTAACGACTTGACCCTCTACAATTCGAGAGTGAATCGCTGCTCCTAGAAGCAGATCAATATGTCCTGGATTCATAAAATTAGGATCAGCTAGATTGAGACCTGAGATGTGAGACATCTCACGAGGCGAGCGACTAATTGGGGGCAAATACGAAGAAATACGAGGCAACGCCAATGCCTACACTGTATGAGAGAAGGTTGATTCAAAACGAGGCCGAATGGTGAAAATTGCCGACTCAGAAGAGGCGGCAGTAGCTTCGCTGCCCAAACCGCAAATAGGTATGTGAGCAGGTTTAATTTTCAATCTCAACCGCTGACAGAGCAACTTGCGAGCATTGATCTATCAGTGCTCTAGCTATCACAGGCAATCCGCTAGGACCCACCACATGCACACGCGCGGTGGCGAGTAACACTTGATTGTAAGGGCACCTAGAGATTTTAACTGAGTATTGGGGAAAGTGCCCTGTGGCGAGTTCGTGAACTTAATTGGTTCAGCAGATGACTGAGCATCTTGTGTGCTAACCACTGGCTGATTATGTTGCGTGTGCAACAAGGTACGGTGCTTACCTTGACACGTAAAGCAACGACGGACAGAGCGACACACTCGACTGGAGTATTTTTCCAAACAATTCCAGCATAAGCTTTCCTTCTTAACGAAGTCCTTGCGTTCAACGAGAGACTTTGCCTTGAATAATTCGCAAAAAGCGATGAAATGCGATTGTTGACAGCAAGAACATTTTTGATTGTCCTTTTGGCTGACCTTTCGAGAGGCAGTTTGCAAAGAGTGAGCAGAAGCATGCTCTTTATTTTGCTTACCGGAAGACTGAGACTTTCTGGGAGAGTTTGAAGTAGGTATTTTACTACTACCTCCTATAGACCTATAGACTTTAAAGTGAAAATTTGAGAATTTAAAAATTTCTTTAATTGGTCATAAGTGGGGGTATCGATTGAGTTGCCCTGCTCCTTTTCCCAATCCTTGTGGAGATTGGTTTCCTGTTTGCTAATGGTAAAAAATACAATAATATGTCCCCATTGATCCATTGGGCTTTCGAGAGACGTTAAGGCATCGAGAGTGATAGTAATCTTCTTGAAGAGCCGTTTGAGTTCGGCAGAAGTTTCAGATTTTATAGACTTCACGCTAAACAGTTGAGAGATATGAGAATTTACTAATCTGCGTTTATTCTCATAATAATCTGTTAGTTCCTTCCAAGCCTTTTCATAATTTTCGTTAGTGATAGACAGATTTTTTATCTTGTCTAGCGCCTCATCAGTGAGCGAAGTGCGCAAAAAATAAAGTTTGAAAACAGGAGTCAAATCGGTTCTGTCACCGATGAGAGAGAGGAAGACATCGTGAAAATTCTCCCAATCAAAATATCCACCGGAATACTTAGGAATATCTATTTTGGGTAAAGATTTGCTGATAGAAGCTATTCGGGAGACTGAATTCCAGTCGGAATTCCCAGAGACTGATCAGCATCGAGCGACTAATCAGAAGGTTTCAGGAAGTTTTTAAAATCCCCCTTTCGATCATAATAAGATTCTTCTGAGAGCGAGAACATATCTAACGTAAAATATTCATGATTAGGTAGGGTTCCGACAGAGCTAAAATTGCAGCGTGATTTTCTGATAATAGCTGAAAGGCGGTTTGAAGACCCTCCAACCGAGCTTTGGTGTTGTCTCGAGTCATCTTAGCTTGAACTTTGGACTTAAAATTCTTATATACATTTGCAGTTCTTGTTGAGAGAGTGAGGTATGTTTGGTACAACGCCTCCGTGATGTTGAAGATGAGATTACCAGAGAGAGATCTACTTGATGAGAAAACCTAACCAAAAGGGGGAACGACAAGTATCAAGGGCTTGATTCTTCGACTAGCAACAAATTGTAGTAACCACAATCTTAAAACCAGAAAACAAAACTAATCCTTGGTATTAGCGAATGAATACCGTATTAATACTACTGAAAGGTTTATACAGTATTAATTTGCAAACCTAAAAGTGAAAGTAATGAACTAGCGACAGACTGAATTATACACTAAACTAAAGGTGAGATCACACATCACTGACTAGGAATCATCGACAATTGGCTACTCGAACCTAATTATTTGCAGCCGACAGCCTGAACTACGGCTAAGTGTAGCGACTAGAAGAGCTTATCAGTACTGAATGTTGCTGGAGTAATAAACAGTCAACCTCAATCGCATTTGCACATGCATTCGCTTCACTTGCACATTCAGCAGCTGAAATTACATTAATTTAATAAATAATTGCAATCAACTTCAACGTAAGAATCAACCATTAAGTATTAACCTAACCGTTACCAAAAATAAACACCAGGGTTCAATCCTCTCACAAAACTACAGCAATCTCAATTAATATTTAACTTAAAATATCGAAGCAGATTATCAGTATCGATAAACAAGGGCAACATTCAAGATTTTTAGTGAATTTTACTTACAAGAATTGAAAATAACTTGCTAAATGCAAGACTTTAGTAAAAGGACCATGTGACAATACTAAAAGGATGAAGTAAAAACTCAAAACAATTTCACGCTCAACGTTTGTCTTCAGAATACTCCCTGGCCAGAACGTTGGTAGCCAGCTGGACGAAGATCGGGCTGTGGCGCTCCTTGATATCCGTAGATGTACCGCAATGAGCATAGGAGCTCGGCTGTTGAGAGGTTGAAGCTCCTTGGAGTTGACGATGTCGACTGCAGCTGGCAACGAGTGCCCGACTGCAATGAAGATCTAGATGATCTGATAGAGGTGACTGCAGCTGGCAGCAAGTGCCTGATGCAACGAAAATCCAGATGATCTAGTAGAAATACATGCGGCTAAAAAAGTTTTGACGAGCCATATTTGGTAAAAAAATGCCATGTTGTAAAGAAAATTAGAAATTATAGTTGACCTGTTTCGAGGCTTAAAAAAACACATAGAAGGGGTGAGCTACCCCTATTTAGTTACTTATCTTTTAGTGATTAAAAAAAATTAATCACAACATTCCTTTGGGTTTTTAATTTTGTAATGCTTATTTTGACTCATATTTACTATTAAAAGTTAAAAAAATAAAAAATATTTTAATTTTAGTGGGGGTGGCTATTCCTATTAAGATTATTATTACTAGATTATGAGCGAAAACTTTTCTTCATTTTTATTAATTTGAACTCGGTGATGATTTGTCAATGTAACATATATAAATATTACAGAAATTGGTGAATTTACAAATTTTATTCAATATACGTTTGACAAGAATGATAATCTGTGAAAAAATGTTTAAAACACAATAGCTTTTTACACCATGCACATCGTATGACTGCAATTCATCCACATATGTCGCGAAGTGGTTGCTCTTGAGTATGGAAACAGAAATCTACTGGATTTTGATGTCTTGGAGGTTTTTTCGTTAGGTATCCACTTTTATACCAGGCATATTTAAAAACATTTTCAAATCTTGGTAAAGAAAGTTGATTAGGGGTTAGAGATGGTAGTTTGATTATATTATTTCTTTCGTGTAATTTAGCATCATAATTCATAAGAAGTGTTATGTCTGATAATTTTCTTATAAAGTTTTTCCATAATCGAAAACCATATACATCAAGAGGCTGTATCTGACCAGTTGTGCATTTTGGTATCGTTTTCAATATAAGATGACTCTTTCGGTAAAGCTTCTTTTACAGCGTTTTTACATTGTCCACTCCATGAATCTAATAGCAGTATAGGTGAATTCCCACTGTGAATCAAAAATACATTTTGAATCCAAATTTGAAATAGTTCCTTGGCTAATTTACCGGACGCTGATGCTTCTACGTATATATTTTCTGGTTTGAATAATGTTTCAATTACTTTAGGTCCAAATTGCCCATGAGCCTCTTTCAAAACTATAAATAACGGGGACATAAGCTGTCCCTCTGCTGATATTGTTGGTTGAATAGTGTAACTATGTGTAGTAGAAGATACCGACTGAACGATGTTTTCTACATTTTTAATCCCCTCATAACAAAGAGTGCGACCACTATGTATCTCTAAATTGAACCCACTTTGATCGGAATTGAAAACGTTTTGAGCACCATGTACATTAATGAGATTTTTGACATCGTTAAAAAAATTTTCTTTGTGCTGTTCTACTTCTATTGCCTTCTGTGTAGATGACAAAGTAATAAACTTTGTTATTTTACGTGAAACAATGTGATGTTTTCTTTTTTAATATTTGTATCCATCTATGTGAAGCTTTAAACCACGGAATATTTAGTTTTGCTTTCTTTACGAGAGCCCATCTTTTTATATCAATATCATGCAGAGCCATTTTTGATTCTATCGCTTCTTTAACTTTTTGAAGTGCATAAGTTGTTATTCCATATAGAATAGTTTTTCTGGTACCCCCTGCTTTAATTTGTAATTTCCACCGCCGCAATTGACGATCGGAAGTAACTTTTCTATACTTCGATTGTACACTTATCAAGGATAATGGCTTTCTTTTTCCACTTTGCCAATACTGCACTGCCTGTTTCTTATATTCAAAGTCTACATCTTCTTCATTCGGTAAACAAGCAGGAACCTCTGAATAATCTTTATTTAATTTATCCTCTTCTTCAATAACTTGTGGAAGTGTATCACTGTAGTCATCCTCGAAAAGTAAAGTATATTCTTCTTCTGTATGTAAATTGTAATTTACACTCTCCTTTATTATATTTTCTATTACATGATATAAAGTTATCTCTTGTTCGTTAGCTTCTGATTCTTCAATTTTAACATTGTTAGGATTAAAGATTATAGATAATAAAGATATTACAACCAGTGGATTAATAGCCATTTTTTAATTTTATTTGAGGCAATGACGTTCAAGCAACAGCCTTAGATTATTTAATCTGTAATTATTATTTTACTTAAGGACACGCCGGAGTAAATGTATTTTAAATGGAGGGTGGCGCTGTATTCAGTAAAACGTGTTTTTATTATATAACTTAAAAAATTCTTATTTTTTTGGATTTTGGAGACTTGAGCACGTTTTGTATATAAATTGTAAGTATTCTCCCAACATTCCAGTCTAATCGGTTAATTATTCGAAGAGAAAATTTTGAAAAACTAACTGACAGGACTTCGACCTCGCCTTAAAATAACTTTATTTTATTTTCATGAACGTCAATTGAACTTACATTTATTACAGATATTTCATAATTTTATCCCCTTTATTAAAATTGATGGCTATGTTATTTCACGTTTTATTCGTATTCTGATTAGTCGGAAGCGTTGCAATGCTGTAGCTATGTGCATGGCAACGTAATGTTGTTTGCTTATATTTTTCTTATAAGGTTATTTTCCCATTTTTGAATATTGTATGCAAAGCATAGTGCATGTCCGCGCGCGCAGCGCGCGTTTGATCTAGTCTTCTTTTTAAAATAAAGTTATGTTTCACTGAAATAAAAATATTATAATTACTACAATATTATGTGACACACACAAATAATTTAATTTATTTTATTTGTTTATTATATGGTACAGAGAATCGTGCCAGTTTAATATAATAAATATAAAAATAATGAAATTGAATATATGTACTTACACTCAAGCGCGGGCACGCGCTCACACGCTTACACACGCACGCTCATACGATTTCATTAATTTTATTTATTAATTGTATCAAATGGGCAAGATACTTAATACAATAAAATATTATACTAGTTTTATTTAAAACAGTTATTGAGGGCATGTCGAATAAGAATAAGAAACTTTACCGACCACCACGTGTTTTAATTAAAAAATTAATTTATAAACATCTATTTGGTATAATCTCGACTTCAGGCCTTTGATTTGTGCGGAGATAATTTTCAGAAATTTTGTGGATCATTTTTGTTATAGTATCTGTGAGATATTTGGGTTGAAAAATCTGACTACTTTTTTAGATAATTGTAATTACTTAACATACACTCAATAAAAGGCAAACGAAAAATTTATTAATATATCATGATATGATATTTATGTATATAATAAATATTATACATTCTATTAACTCTAGAAAAAAGTGAAAACAAGTCGATGTTTTTTTATAAATATTCTTCTTATCATGGTTATATTAATAAATTGAACATTATTAGAATCATTATTTTATTTTACGTTTTTATAATAATCCTATTTACATTATATCACTTCTTTTAATCAAACTTACTATTTGACTTTAGATATCAGTTTAATATTTATACTATTTTATTTTTTTCAAGAAGGTTCTTATTTGTTTAAACGTTTCGCCCATGTGACTAAAAATAAAATAGCAACACTTACATTATATAATAAAATGTATAATTATATCAATTTAAACAATTGTCTAAACACCAACAATATGTAATCAGTTTAGTAACTAGCGTGTAGTCAACAGAAAAAAACACTACAAGCTGACCACAGTCAAATAAAAATATCTCTTGTTTACTCGAGAATTATCTCGTATTCAAAGTTTATTTTTAACTTAACAATATTTTTATAAATGTCGTCGCGAAAAAAATATTCGTAGAAGCGTGATGACATTGAAAATTGTAATGTAAATTTAATATAATTATAATTATATTGCATATTTCGATAAGAATGAAACCTTCGTTGATAAAAAAAACTTAAATTTTTATGACATCAACAATACAAGTATCAATACGGGAAATGAAATATAATCCTAATATAATATCCTAAAAAAAAAGATGAATTTTTAACAGAATTTTATCCAGAAAAGTTTTTTGTTTATAAATAATTTCATCATTAATTTCATAAACAAAAAAAAATAATGGATAAAAATTTTCTTGCAAATTTTCACTTAATGTATTAAATTTTAGTAGTCAATTTTAGTATTTCACGTAAAATATGATTTGAAATAAGCATCTCAAAATTAAAAATCAAAAAGAATGTTCTGATCAATTTTTTTAGTCACTAAAAGATATATAACTAAAGTAGGGGTAGCTCACCCCTTCTATGTGTTTTTTTAAACCTCGAAACAGGTCAACTATAAATTTTAATTTTCTTTACAACATGGCATTTTTTAATCAAAAATGGCTCGTCAAAACTTTGTTATTTTAAAAACAGGGTGAAAAAAATTATATTTACCCCCATAAAAATAGGGGGTGCAACCCGTTATCATTAAAACTGTGTCCAAATACTCGCCTTTTTATAAGAAACAAATAGTTGTTTAATTAAAAAATTCCGATTCCATCTTGAGATATTAAAAAAAACTTTTTGGAGGTTAATTTTAAGGGTGGTTTTCACCCCCAGAGGTCTTTCTCCACAGATAAAAAAAGATACGTGTCAAATATTTTTCGATACTCTAACCAGTTGCAAAGTTTCATGAAAATCGGAGGCAGACACTAACAAAAAGGTGATTAATTAAATTAGGAGTAATTCACCCCGTCGACGTGTTTTTATTTTTAAATCTCGAAACAGGTCAACTATAATTTTCAATTTTCTTTATAGCATGGCAATTTTCAATCAAATTTAGCTCATTAAAACATTTTTATATCAAAAATACAAGGGAAAATATCATATTTACCCTTATAAAAAATAGGGGATGCAATCCCCAGCATTAAAACTGCCGAAAAACTCGACTTTTCATAAGAAACAAATAGGTGTCGGTTTCATTAAAAAACTCCGATTCTATCTTGAGATATTAAAAAAAACGATTTTTGGGGGTGAATTTTAAGGGCGCTTTTCACCTCTTAGATATGTTTTTCCGCCGATAAAAAAAAATACGTGTCGAATATTTTTTGACACTCTACTCACATGCGAAGTTTCATGAAAATCGGAGGTGGACACCAAGTATCCTTTCCTTGTTAGAGCATCGCTGGCTCCTTTGTTTTTAATAAAGCCAAACTGTTTTTCGCTTAGTATTTTATGCTTGTTGATAAAATCAAAAATTCTTTTGTAGATTACCTTTTCGAAGATTTTTGCAATATTCGATATGAATGATATCGGTCTATAGTTATTAACTATTAATTTTGCTATCTCAAAGAGAAAGCTGTGTAACGGTGAAAATTTTCGAATCAAAGATTTTGACGAATTTCGATGTTTTTGAGGTCCCTGAGTCAGAATCATAGGTTTTTAGAAAATGTATGTATGTATATATATATGGGTCGTTCCTGTACTTTTTTTAAAAAGTGTGCGCGGGGGGGTCGTCGATTTTGTCGACGATTTTTTTTATGAAAGTACATATAAAAAAAATAGCTTGTGCAAAATTTCAGCACCTTATCTCATTCCTAATTCCTGCTGGAATTTTTTTAAACCCTGATTTTGACCTGTTTTTAGCCAGTTTTCAAAAAATTCTAAAAGGCTGAAATTTTGACAGACTGAGGTCGGTGAGGTCTCATTTTTGTTGTCTTTCTTCAAATTTTAAGAAAAAAAATACACTGATATGAAATGATGATTTAGGTTTTATTGGCGATCTGTGATATGGCCATTGCATTTCATCATTTTTAGATCATCTTTAAACCTCTATATCTCGTAACTGAGACTCAATGAGACCTTTCATTTCTTTTTTTGAGGACCTAAATTGATTGAATAGACTTCAAGATACAGCCTTTTGAAGTTGACGTTTTTATCAAAAATCGCGAAAATCAACCGTGTTCATGGTCACAGTGTCAACCGAATTTTAATTAAAAATCATTAACAAAAGTATTTTTCATTAGAATATGATGTTATCTAACTATACTCTTTTCCTATCATAGGAAAAAGTCAAAAAATAATTTTTTGTCGAGCATTATAATATCTAATTTTTCGATACCTAAAATAATCAAAAATGGCTCTCTACTGACATGAATTCTACCATCTTATAATTATTTTTGACACGTATACGTAACATAGATACAAAGGTGATTCCTAGACCTTTAAAATCCGTAGTCGCTGATTTTTCTAGGACCACTAGAGCCAAAGTTATAGCCGTTTTTATAAAAAAATATTTTTCAAGTGGTAAAATTAGAGCTTGTGAAATATAGGAAAAGTTTTACTTACAAGATCAACCATAAGTTTGGCATAATTGTCCTAAAAAAAGTGCTGAGGCTGCATATTTTGAAGATCATAGGCCGTGTCTACACTATGCGAGAAGCACGTGCGATCAGCCCAAGCGATGCGAGCAAGCAATGCGTGTTGGATAAAATATTTAAAATACTTAAAATGATAAATAATATCATCTCACTACGATGTTATTGACGGTATTATTTATCGCTAAATATAGATCTACTAACTGATCTACTACGATTGTTCGAGATTGAAGTATCTAAAGTGCCCGCTAGATGGCAAGCGTCCGATGCGGTCCCACTATGAACAACATCACCCAGCGTGCTTAAATAGAATCCTGCGGCGCTTAGTCGCTACGTGCTTTATGCACATTCCTTTTACCTTACCACTTTCCGTTTTACCTATACAATGCCTTATTGCCTGTTTACTCGTACGCATAAGCGTTCATACCTTTTTCTGCAATCAACTTTCACTTTCGAGTAGAGTTGGTTGCATAGACTCTTGAAGTCTAATTTTCCCATTTATTTCTTCTCGCTGACAAACCCTAATAATATAAACTCACGTTTACGTTCAATCGTATACAACGATATTATTTATCGTTTTAAGTATTTCAAGTACTTTGTGCAAAACGTATGGCTTGTCGCATGCGCGCACCGGTTGCGCTTCTCGCATACCTAGTATAGACATGGTCTTAAATGCAGGTTTTCTATAGTTTTACGTGCGTTATACGTATAAGCTCAGGTTAAATGAAACATACATAGATAGTTTCATTTAACATGTGTTGACGTAAGTTAATAGATGACAGACATCCGTTTTTCTGTGCGAGACACCCGTGAACCCGTCATCCGTTACACGACACACGGCATGGAATGTCCTTAAACAATGAGTACAAGTTACAATAAAAAATGAAATGAATATTTCTAAGTAGAATTGTGAAGGTAGTTGAGCAGAACTATTACCAAGTATATCAGTATTGGTTCGGTTGAGTTTTATAAATTGTACAATTGTGTTTTGTAAGTGTTATCTTCTCAGGAATTGAAAGAAAATGATGTGCTATATTGGTGAATTGCATGAGGATGATAAATGTCATTTAGAGCATTACACAAGAAATAAATCTCTTAATCTAATTAGTAATCTTAGTAATGAATTAAAGCTGTATTTATCATTTAGGATTAAAAATTTTGATATTAATGTAGAAAATAAATTTATTTGCGACCATCATCTTCATAAATATGATACTCGATATAAAAGTAGACAAAGGAAGTGTTGCAATTGTTTTAATAATCATTCAAAATCCATTGAGAATAATTTAGTAATGATTAGTGCTGATAAATATGATAAATTTCGTAACATTTGTAATATAAATTTAGATCCAGGTAATAAGTACTGTAAAAACTGTGAGTTCAAAATTACATCAATAATAACAAAAAATGCAGAAAAAGATGAAAACACTGGGAATGATGGTTTAAACGTAAATAATAATGAGCAGCTTTCTTCAAGTAGTCAAGTTTCTTCAAGTAGCCAAGTGTGTACATCAGAAAGTTCAGAAGATATATTATTGAGCCAAGGATTTCAACGTTTAAATAAAATGCTCGATGGATTTGATGAAGCTCCTCTTAAACGAGAGAAACTTAGTGATTATCGCTTGGAAAATAAAACATACAGTGTTTTAGAATCAATGAATACGAAATTTTGTACAACAGTTAATAAAACATTTAATCTTAATTTGCCAACTCAATGCAATCTTAAACAGCTACAAGAGGATAGTATGTCATTTCACGGAATGATTGGAAACATAATTAAGTGTTATAATGAAGAAACTAATTTTGGTAAAAAAATATCGCTATTGACATTACTTCCAAATCATTGGAAATTTGAACAAGCAAAACATTATTTCCAATGTTCACGTTATATGTTTAATAAAGCAAAAGAACTTAAAATTACTGTAAGTAAGTTAAAAAATGGGTTGTAATAAATTCTTAATATCTTTATTATAGACATAGTGTAAACATATAGAATCGATAATCCTTTATACATTAGGTTACATATATTATATTACACTTGAGAATTATTAATAGAAAATTTTAGTTTAATTTACTAAAATCTATGTAATTTTTGTTCAAGTAACTATAATGATAAAGGGTACCCCTATAAAATATTTAATTTAAAATCCTCATAATTATTTGTTTATATTACTCATGTATTATTACTTAAGTATTATTATTTATGTATTACTTACGTATTGCTTACGTATTGCTTAAGTATTGTTTACGGATTAAGTAAAATAATATATGAATTGTAATTTAAACATTTAAATGAAATCCGATTTAATTAGAAAGAATCTATATTTGAGAAATCTCAATGTTCTCTCTGTTTACAAGCTGTAATCTCATATTTTTTTTTAATTTTTTAACATTGAGGAACGGGAGAAAAAAATAATTTCCAAAAAATGCGATTTTTAGACCTTACTGGTATAAGGAGGGGAGATAGGTCCCCGGAAAAATCGTAGAAAATTCTTTTTCTGGTATACTTCTATGAAATCACTGTCATTTTTCGCTTTCATTAATAGTGGCATTTTGCCTATCTTAACATGGGGTACCCTTCGTTATTCATTATTAGATAAAAAATAATAAAGTAATTATTGGATTTTAAAAGAACTATTAAACTTAATATAAAAAAAAAATAAAAATAAATTAATTCTAAACTATTTCTTTTCTTCCAATATAACAAGTCATAGTAATAAAAATAGAATAAACATTGAGCTAAATTTTATCGTCTTGATAATCGTTAAATTAAAAAAAATAATATTGTTATTATGATTTTATTTTGTGATTAAGTATACACTATTTGAAATTAATTTCAAAATATATTTTTCCAGGTGTCTTAGAAACTATTAAGCGTAAAGTGTACAGCATTCATTCTAATGAAGTTAGAGAATCTGTAACTCAGTATTATAGAGATGAAAACAATAGTAGAATATGTAGCGGCATTAAAGATTGCATCAGTGTTAAAAATCCTATTACTAATATCACAGAGAAGTTACAAAAAAGACTGTTGATGTATGATTTGAAGGATCTATACAACAATTGGGTGGAAGAAGAATATGAACAGCATTTTAAAGATCAGCGCAAACCAGGTTTCAGTATATTTGCTTCTTTAAGGCCAAAAGAATGTATTAGTGCTGGAGCACCTGGTACACATACAATTTGTGTATGTCCTATACACCAAAATGTCAAATTAAAATTGTCTGCCATCAACAAAAATTTAGCCTGCCAAGTAATTTTAAATGATTGTGTTTGTTCAACAGATTGGAGCGATTGTATGCTACATCTTTGTGAAAACTGTCCTGGTAAAGCAGAAATTCTGAAAATATTGGAATCAAGCTCATGCGAAGATGTTTCAGAGATTGAATATCATAATTGGGTAAATAATGCTGAATCACAATCTAATAATAGAGTCAGTCTTATTATGGTAAAAGAACCTACAAGAAATTTTATTATAAATTTAACCAATGACTTATGGGAGTTAACAAAGCATCATTATGTGACTGAAATGCAAAAATGTTATTTAAAACATTGCAAAACAATTATTACTCCAGATACATGTATTATACTTAAAGATTTTGCTGAAAATTTCTTATTTGTTTGTCAAGACTCGATCCAAGCATTTTATTTTAATAATACACAAGCAACTGTACACCCGTTTGTAGTGTATTATAAAGAAGACAATAACGACAAATTACAAACCTTATCTGTATGTGTTATTAGTGATTGTTTAAAACATGATGCTTGTGCAGTTAACACTTTTCAAGGGCAACTCATTGCACTTCTAAAACGAGATTTTCCGTTTACTGAGAATGTACATTATATGTCAGATGGAGCACCTACCCAATACAAAAACAAGTAAGAGTACTTTTATTGTAGTATATTAATACGTATTATATGAACAAAATAGACACCTTTAGATTTTTGTTCATTAAATGACCTGAAAAAATTTAATTTTAATTATTAAGAATATGTCAAAGTAATATTCTGAAAGTATATTTAATTTGTGTGAAAAACTATTTTGAGACCCAGAACATCAAAATCCATAAAGATCCTGGACCTGCAGGTTACACCCGAGTTAAAATTTTACATTATGTAGAAAACAGCTTTAAAGATAAAATGAATAAAACAGTTCTTTATTTTTTCTGTATATCAAATTTAAAAAAAGCAACAACTTCTACGATGCAAGTTCAAATAATTTGTATTATTATGTACACAATATTAAACAGAATTATTTTATTTTTTATAATTATTACCTTCAAGATAGTATTTATTTACTGTAGGAACAATTTCATTAATATCTGCCATCATGAGGAGGATTTTGGCTTAAAAGTTAAGTCGCACAACTTTTTTTCTACTAGCCATGGGAAAAGTCCGTGTGATGGATGTGGAGCAGTGGTTAAACGAACAGTACGCAGGGCATCCTTACAAAGAACATCTGAAAAACCAATTTTAAATCCAAAAGACATGTATGATTACGTTAGTGAAAATATTGATGGAATAAGGTAAAAATAATATAATTTAGATTTTTTGACTATATTATTTGATTATGTATTTGAATAATAAATCATTATGTGTTATAAAAATATAGAATATTTGGTTTTTAGATCTATTTGGGTGAGTCAAAAAACAATTGAGAAAAGGCGTAAAGTACTAGAATGCCGTTTTAAATTGACCCGAAATATACAGAATACAAGAAAATATCACTGCTTTATACCCATTGATGATTCAACATTAAAAGCAAAACTTACTTCGTTTGATAATGATTATAAAATAGTTAAAATAAAATGAATATTAAAAAAAAAATTTTACTTAAATTCTTATTTTCAACTTTAATTATCTATAAAGTCTGCATAGGTAATTTAATCAACCTAGAGCCATTACTATCGCTTGCTCGCGTCGCATGCGCGCATGGCTTGCTCGCATCGCTTGGGCTGATCGCACGTGCTTCTCGCATAGTGTAGACACGGCCTAAGATCTTCAAAATATGCAGCCTCAGCACTTTTTTAGGACAATTATGCCAAACTTATGGTTGATCTTGTAAATAAAACTTTTCCTATATTTCACAAGCTCTAATTTTACCACTTGAAAAATATTTTTTTATAAAAACGGCTATAACTTTGGCTCTAGTGGTCCTAGAAAAATCAGCGACTACGGATTTTAAAGGTCTATGAACTACCTTTGTATCTATGTTACGTATACGTGTCAAAAATAATTATAAGATGGTAGAATTCATGTCAGTAGAGAGCCATTTTTGATTATTTTAGGTATCGAAAAATTAGATATTATAATGCTCGACAAAAAATTATTTTTTGACTTTTTCCTATGATAGGAAAAGAGTATAGTTAGATAACATCATATTCTAATGAAAAATACTTTTGTTAATGATTTTTAATTAAAATTCGGTTGACACTGTGACCATGAACACGGTTGATTTTCGCGATTTTTGATAAAAACGTCAACTTCAAAAGGCTGTATCTTGAAGTCTATTCAATCAATGTAGGTCCTCAAAAAAAGAAATTAAAGGTCTCGTTGAGACAAAAAAAATGAGACCTAGTGAGCTCAAAAATGTGGAACCAGTTACGAGATATAGAGGTTTAAAGGTGATCTAAAAATGATGAAATGCAATAGCCATATCACAGATCGCCAATAAAACCTAAATCATCATTTCATATCAGTGTATTTTTTTTCTTAAAATTTGAAGAAAGACAACAAAAATGAGACCTCACCGACCTCAGTCTGTTAAAATTTCAGCCTTTTAGAATTTTTTGAAAACTGGCTAAAAACAGGTCAAAATCAGGGTTTAAAAAAATTCCAGCAGGAATTAGGAATGAGATAAGGGGCTGAAATTTTGCACAAGCTATTTTTTTTATATGTACTTTCATAAAAAAAATCGTCGACAAAATCGACGACCCGCCCACGCTCACTTTTTAAAAAAAGTACAGGAACGACCCATATGTATGTATGTACGTATGTATGCATGTATCTATGTATGTATATATGTATGTATATAAGTATGTTGGTGAACCTATTTGGCGAGCTATAGTTTTTTACCATGATTGAAGTATATGCTTGACTAAAGAAATAATATCCCTCTCTGGGGCTGAGGTATTAATAAAACTCGCCAAAAGTGGTCTATAGTATCTTAGCTCTTTTGACGAGCTCGACAAAAACGTCCAAAACTCACCAAAACAGTCGTTCCGTATCTTTTTTACTCGTCAAAACGTGCCAGAAATATAAATATGTATGTATGTATGTATATATGTACGTATGTATGTATGTATGTATATGGGAGTATCCAGCAGAAACGGGCCACCGAGCGCGCGCGGTGCCTTTTTTCGCGTAAAAGACGCTCTGTTTAACTCGTTCATAATCGTATGCTGCGTCTTTGAAAAAAAAAAACCAAGGACCTATATCGATAGATTTTTTCCTGCTCTTTCCAATGATGCCATTGTTTTTATTGCGAAACGTTTTCTTCCGAACGAAAACTCGAGTTGAATATTGAAAGCCATTTTTCTCAAAGTATATCATGTTTTTTTTTTCAAAATAAACTACACCATTGGAAAGTACAACTCTTAAGCTTCAAAACCCTATCTTGGAGAAGTTGGAGAAATAAAGGGTTTAAAAGTAACAACATGAAAAAGACAGCGCCGAGGGTCCGCGCGAGCCCCTCGCGCCCGTGCGTACGGCACGTTTAAGTGCATGCTCTATTCAATTCGCTAATAATCGTGTTACCAAGTCTCTGAAAAAAGAACTAAGGACATATATCGATAGATTTTTTCCTGCTCTTTCCAATGGTACTATTATTTTTATTCCGAAATGCACGAGAAAGTTTACGGAAAGTAACAGACAATTATATATTGACCCCCCAAGATTTATAAAAATGGGCAACTGAGTATTTCAAAAATATTGAGTGCTTTTTTTCATTAAAAGACGATTACTTAAAGGCTACAGAAAAGCTACAAAACAGGCTAGCCTCAGCTAAGACAATACCTGGAACTCAATTGTTTCACTGTATTAAATTATTAAATGATGCCAAAAAGTTAGAACTTAAAAGATTTTCAGCGTCAGAAGATTCTCAATTATATCCACCGATCAAAAAAGAAAAAGTACTTAAAACTCAAACAAAGAAAGAAGCGGATGTCGCTTTTTCTTTTCTTTTCTTTTCTTCGTTTCTTGAAAAGGACAATTCTTATAAAATCAAAATAATGTAAAAAAATTAGAATTTAAAGGAAAAGATAATATTGATATGCCAGATTAAACAATCTGTAAGGTTATTTTAAATTTCTGTTTCACTGCTTTCAGTGCATTCATGGATATTTTTATGTTTAATATATTATGTTTTTCAAATTTTGTTATATAAATGAACAAAGTTCATTGTAATATTATACTAACTGTTACAACTAGATCCACAAAATTATGTCCACGCATTGGCATTGTAAGTTACAAAACATTTTATATTTACAAAAAAGAAAGGGCGAAATAGCACATCGTGTGTATTTATCCGCCCTTGAGCATAGCGTAAAAAGTTCGGGCAGCCGCTGTCTTTTTGATCTTACTATTTTTGAACTTTTCATGTTTCAACTTAAAAATATAATATTTTATAGTTTAAGACTTGTACTTTTGAAGAATATAATTCATTTTGAAGAAAAGACTGATATTTTATTGAAAAAATAGAGTTTAAACATTCAAATGGAATTTTCAACTAGAAGGAAGCATTTCTGAATAAAAATTATAGCACCATTGGAAAGAGCAGAAAAAAATCTATCGATATAGGTCCTTGGTTTTATTTTCAAAGACGCAGCATACGATTATGAGCGAGTTAAACAGAGCGCCTTTTACGCGAAAAAAGGCACCGCGCGCGCTCGGTGGCCCGTTTCTGCTGGACGCTCCCATATATGTATGTATGTATATATATATGTATGTATGTATGAAACCAAATTTTGGCCCCGTCATAACTTTTGAACGGATGGAGGGAATCAGTTGATCTTTTGCATGCACCTTGAGTATGTCTCATCTTAGAACTGATTAAATTTTTGAGTCAAATGGATGAGTTCAAGGTCTTATTTTTTTTAAAATAACAATTTTTCGAAAATTTTTTTTTTCAAAAATAATTTTTTTTTTTTCAAGATGTTCGAAAGATATGCAAAATGGAGACCGATATTCTTAAAGTACATTTTATTTTCTTCTAAATTATGTATTTTAAAACTACTCACGAGTTATTTTTGATTTAAAATCGCGGATTTGAAAAAATAGCCACTTTTTAGAAAAATTAACTAATTTTATAAATTATCAATTACTTTTTTGGCATTACATCTGGAAGATGAATATAATATAAACACAGTTTCTTAAAAAACTTAGAACTGATTAAATTTTGGAGTCAAATGGATGTCTTAAAGACCTTATTTTTAAAAAAATAACAACTTTGCAAACATTTTTTTTTTTATTTTTTTTTTCAATTTTTTTGAATTTATGCCAAATGGAGACTGATATTCTCAAAGTACATTTAATTTTCTTCTAAATTATGTATTTTAAAACTACTCACACGTTTTTTCTGACTTAAAAATGCGAATTTGAAATAGTATCGATTTTTCAGAAAAAAATTTAAATACTTTTATGAATCATAAATTACTTTTTTAGCATTACATTTTAAATGAAGACCGATATTCCTAAATTATATTCGATTTCCTTTTAACCTTCTGACAGCCGGCATGACGCCATATGGCGTCATTCCATGATCGGCCCACATATACTATTACTTAAGAAACATTTATATGGAAAATTTCGAGAAAGTTACACTTTTTCAGTAGGAAAAATGCCGGCTGTCAGAAGGTTAAATTATGTGTTTTAAAATTAGTCACGTGTTATTTTTGGCTTAAAAATGCGGATTTGAAAAAGTAGCAAATTTTTACAAAAATTATATAATTTTATGGATTATAAATAATTTTTAATTATTACATAACTATTTTAAATATAATTTTCTAAATTATTTTGAATAATGTATTTATGGAAAATAAGATATACAGAAAAAATGAAATTTTATATTAAAATATTGATTTAAAAAATTATTTGAGATAATTTATTAATTCTCTTTGAGAAAGCATTCTGCTAAAGCAGTTAGCAGCGGTTTTTTCCCTAATTTGTAAATTGCTCGAGC
Source organism: Torymus aiolomorphi (assembly GCA_036365515.1). Taxonomy (NCBI): domain Eukaryota; kingdom Metazoa; phylum Arthropoda; class Insecta; order Hymenoptera; family Torymidae; genus Torymus; species Torymus aiolomorphi. Next base: position 9,775,715 of record CM070874.1, on the reverse strand, counting down.
GTGCAGGTTCCCGCTGAAAATGACCGCCCGCCTTTCTACGGTAGCGAGAATGATGGAGCACGTATATCGTACTAAAGAGCGCAGCCGCGTGGTCGCCTGTGTTCGCGTCGACTACAGCCGGGCACCAGCGGCGAGTGCATCGCTAAAATGGCCACGTAAATGTTCGATAGTAGAGAGATTTCGCCGGAGGGAGTAAAAATGAGTGACAACAAAACTTGTATTTTAATTTAATCAAGTTCAGTTTATTGCTCCGTACATCGTGCCGTCCATGGCTATAAAGTTCTTGTGCTGATGTGGAGTCGTGTCTTGACTCCTTGGCTATCCGACTGACACTGAATAGGCACGCGAATAGAGAGCGGGGGGAGACAAGAACTTTTGTACGTAGAAGAAAGCGTTGCGCTGATTGGTGGAGCCCGATCGGGTGAGAATCGACGTCACTGCTCGAGACTTAGAGAGGTGTCCTCGAAGTAAATATTGACGCTTCGAGCAGCTACCTTTCTCCAACAAATTTATTTACGTTTATGTTCATATATGTTTTTATTATCGTTTGGATTGATGTCTGTGTTTCCGTGCGGGCTCTGTATGTTCTTGTTGTTGTTTTGATTGGTTAGCTGAATAGCTGCTACTTGTGCGTATCTAGTATTGTCGACTAAGGAATTAGAAAAAAATTATTATGTAAAAAGTGCGCCTACTGGCCCTCACACACAGCCAGAAGCCCACTTAACACGAATGAAAATGGTGACGCATAGGGCTTGCGTGGATCGATTAAGTATGTTAAATAAATAAAAAATCCATCGAAACGAAAACCCTAGCTGATCCTTTTCTTGAGTTATGAGTGATTCAAAAAATCAGATAACACGCACTCAACGTATTATGATCTACGTATGTCTGCGCGTGTGTGTGTGTGTACGTGTGTGTTTGTGTGTGTGTGTGTGTGTCTGTGTGTATGTGGGTGTGGGCATGCACATATATCACACCCAGCCTGAATCCAACTTAACACATATGAAAATGGCGATGCATAGGGCTTGCGTGGATCGATTAAGTATGTCAAATAAATAAAAAATCCATCGAAATGAAAATCCTAGCTGATCCTTTTCTTGAGTTATGAGTGATTAAAAAAATGTTTGTGTGTGTGTGGGTGGTCATGTACATATATATATAAACTAGGGGGTACCTCCTTACACCCTCCGCTCGTCAACCCCCATTTTTAAAAAGTGATTGAATTGTAAATTTTGTTTGATTTTTTCTTCGAGAAAACCTAAACTTTTTTCAAATTTTTCACCGCCATATTGGTTCCACCACTTTAAATTTCGAAAGTCCGAAAACAAAATCTTGATCAGCGACCTTGATAACTCCTGTATACTGATTTTAAAAGAAATCTATGCTTCATTCGGATTTTTGACCATCCTTTTGAATTTAGAATGTCTGATAGCAAGATCGTGATCAGCGACCCTGCATTCTATTTTCGAGAAAAAAACTAAGCTTTTCCGAATCTTTAACGGCCATATTGGTCCATACATATTGTATGTTAGTACAAAATCGATAAATGAAATTGAAAAACTTACTAATACTGGCGTTAAATTAACGCAAATTGTGTGCTACGCGCGCCACCGTTCATTTGTTCCACTCTTATCGAGATTTGAGATGGATTCGATTATTCGAGATTTCGAGATTGTCCAGGGATAACACAGATTATCTAGAATTATCAAATTATATAAAGGAATAAAAGAAAGGTATTAACGGCGCCGATGTGAGGAAAGCGTGAAAGGAATCCGAACGTCCAATCGCAAGCTCTGCCATAAAAAAAAAAAAAAAAAAAAAATCTGACGTACAGAAGTCGGAGTTTTAGCATTGATTCACCAGTGATTGATGTACGTGAAAATACGATCGAGTTTTTTGATTGAAGGATATTTAAACAGCCGCTCAGAATACTCATAATCGTATATCACTCATAAGAAGTATAGACCAACAAGTCGCCCGCCTTGCGAGTCTCGAGCTTGGTGATAAAGCTCTGCCCTGCTCCTGTATGCCAGTCTTGAAATCGCTACAGCTAATTGGGACTCTAGCACAAAAGAGAAGAATTTTTGATGATCGCAGACATGATACTTCGAGTGGTCAACTAAGAGAAAGAGAGAGAGTAAAAGAGAGAAAAATAATACGTTTGATATCGATTTTGAAGTCTTTATAAAAAAGTAAAACCAAGTGATAGGAAGCGAGCGAGCATTTCTTAGTCTGAATATTCTTCCTTGAAATTTTGCAATTACAATTGAGGGTACCGGAAATAGAATGATTGTATAAATATTTTTCGCCGATTCATTAAGTATTGACAAATGACTGAATTTTCGAAATAACTCAAAAAAAATTTTCTACACATACGTATTTTTAAAATTGAGTTTTAAGCAATTCTGAAAATTCAGTCATTAGTCAATACTGAATCGGCGAATCGACTATAATCTCGATGACACTGTATAATTTTTTTTGGTATTTTTTCTCATACGATGTATGTTTTCAGGTTATTCTGCTATGATAGCAAACTTTTTTGTTTTAAAGTATGGAAGCATTTAATATTACGCAATGCTGCGAAGATCCTCGATGTACAATAGAAACTATTTTAGATGCTGTAAAATAAAAATTATTATTTTCTCTTAAAAAGTTGTGAAATCTATCTAAAAAAACATATTACAAAAGTTTAAACTAAGGCAAGTACCTATTAGTCTCTCTCCCACCCTATCTCTCCCTCCCTCTCTTTCCGACCTCTCTCTCTCTCGCTCTCTCTCTCTGGCTCTCTCTCTCTATCTCTCCCTCTCTCTCAATATCCGGCAAACTGAGTACCAAAAACTTTATTGAGTGCTTAAATATTTTTTTAGAAGAATCAACACGTTTTTTAAAAGCTAATTTTTTAATAAAACTTGCTACGAAAGTATAAAATAAGGCAAGTATAGACGTTTTTTCTGGATAATCTATAAAAAACAACACAATTTATCTAGTCCTTTTATTTCTTCGAATCTCATCTATTCAATAAACACTCTCTACAAATGGTAATAATTTTTTTCATGACTGTACAAATAATCTATAAAATAATAATATTTATGATTTTGTAAAAGAAATCAAATAAATACGAATGAAAAAGTCTTTTAATTCTTTGAGTCATTGTATGCTGAACAAATTATATGTAAGTACATTCAAAAAATTTTTCACTGCAAATCAAACAAACGAAAGTTGTGAAATCAATTATCGATAGCCAAGTAATGCAAACAACTCTCGGAAACTACTGTATGACTGTTCTCAGAAATATATTCAAATTTGTTCATCTTTCTGAGCTATAGAAATTAAACACAAGAAAGTACTGAAATCAATTTATTGTAGTCAAGTACCGGCCATAAGTTAACTTGACTGACATAATAGAACTTTTCGTATCTAGCGTGTAAAATTACATTTTACGCCCACGTTGTAACTTCAAAATTATTCAGCCAGCGGGCATAAAATACTACTTAGCGCCCAAGAGGCCCAATAGCTCACATAATCTTACAAAACTTTATAGAACCTACGCACTTTACGCCCGTGTGGGCGAAAATTATTTTAATTATATAACTATAATGCCTTCTCTTTATTTCTAAAATTCATAAGAATTTTTTTAGATATGTACGAAAAGTCAAAGCCTATATAAAAAAATTATATAGTTACCAACACATCACTATTTTTCATGATTCTTTCTCAATTTTGAACTTTCTATAATATTACGCACCTTGGGAGGAAAAGAGAAGTCTAGAGCTGCTCTAGCAGGGGTGGTACTCCGATCTCCCATACATACTTGGCGGGCCCGACGATTTGCAGTTCAAGGTGTAAGACATGATCATTTTCATATAACTATTCATATGTAGATAGATTTCACAACTTTTTAAGAGAAAATAATAATTACATAATGTGATAACGTTATGAGAGCTTATTATAGTATATTTTTAATATCATTATTAAATGGCTGTATTGTTATTCATAAAAGTTTTAAATTTGAAGAAACAGTCAAATTTTTCTTCAAGGAGCTCTATAAAATGGTTATATTAGTTAAATTTTTTGAAATAATTTAATCAAACATGTATTTTCTTAGGTATGATATAAATTAACAATATTATTAATTGTAAAATCATATGAAAAAAAACATAATTCTTTTTATTTTTATAGAAAGTTTTTATTTGTACAGACATGAAAAAAATTATTACCATTTGTAGAGAGTGCTTATTAAATAGATGAGATTAGAAGAAATTAAAGGACTAGATAAATTGTGTTGTAAAAACGTAAATAAATTTTTTTTTTTAAAACGTGGTGATTATTTAAAAAAAAATTTTTAACTCCTATTAAAGTTTTTGGTACAGAGTTCGACGGATGTTGAGAGAGAAAGAAAGAGGGAAGAGAGCGGGAAAAATAGAGGGCGAGAGAGAGGGGAGAAGAGACGGAAGGAGAGTTTATTATACAGAAAAAATGTTTGTACTTGCCTTATTTTATAACTTCGCAGAAAGTTTTATATCAATAATATTATTATTTGTACAGTTAATAATTACATAATGGGATAACGTTATACAGTTTATTAGAGTATATTTTTAATATCATTATTAAATGGGAGTATTGGTATTAACAAAAGTTTTAAATTCAAATGTTCTTTTAAGCTGCTTTTTCTATAGAATGTCTTGTGGGTTCTTTAAATTTGACAGACGTGTAATTTATGTATTTTACAACAGTTCTACTTATAAACTATTCAATCAATATTTTCTTATCCATATGATTCATACGTTCTGATACTCTGTAAAAATAAAAACAAAATGTCACAAAGTAACAATACTTATTATTATATTAATAACAGTTTTCTACTATATAAAAGTTTGCTACTTATCTGAATATTTATATTTTCATTTCAAAGTACAAATATACTCTTGATCTTGCATGTAATAACCACTGTCGAAGACAATGAACCTACTATGGAGCGCACCACCTAGACCTCGTCCAAGGCTACCTCGAACACCTGGACCTACTATTACATGCGCCCTGACATCTAAATGCAAAAAACTACGGAACGCAACACCTAGACATCGACATCGGCTACCCTGAATACCTTGAACTCCTATTACATTCGCCCTCACATCTAAATGCAAAAAACTACGGAGCGCACCACCTAGATATCGTCATCGGCTACCTGAAACACCTGGACTTCCTATAAAATGCGCCCTCACATATAAATGCACAAAGCTACGGTGCGCACCTCATCGACTACCCCGAACACCTGGACCACGTATTAGATGCACCCTGAGATCTAATCGCAAAAAACTACGGAGCGCACAACCTAGACGCCATTATCGGCTACCCCAAAGACCTAGACCACGCATTCGATGCGTTCCAATACCTAGAGGTAAAAAACTACGGGGCGCACCACCTAGACATCGTCATCGGCTACCTCGAACACCTAGAATTCCTATAAAATGCGCACTGACATATAAATGCAAAAAACTACGGGGCGCACAACCTAGACATCATCCTCGGCTACCCCGAACATCTGGACTTCCTGTAAAATGCGCTCTCACATATAAATGCAAAAAACTACGGTGCGCACCACATAGACATCATCCTCGGCTACCCCGAATACCTGGACCTCCTATTAGATGCGCCGTGACATATAAATGCAATAAACTATGGAGCGCACCACTTAGACATCGTCATCGGCTACCTCGAACACCTGGACCTCCTATCAAATGCGCCCTGACATATAAATGCAAAAAGCTACGGTGCGCACCACCTAGACATCATCATCGGCTACCCCGAACACCTGAACCACCTATTAGATGCACCCTGAGATCTAATCGCAAAAACCTACGGAGCGCACAACCTAGACTCCATCATCGGCCACTCCAAAGACCTAGACCACGGATTCAATGCGTTCCAATACCTAAAGGTAAGAAACTACGAAGCGCACCACCTAGACATCGTCATCGGCTACCTCGAACACCGAGACTTCCTGTAAAATACGCGCTGACATATAAATACAAAAAACTACGGTGCTCACCACGTAGACATCATCCCCGACTACCCCGAACACCTGGACCTCCTATTAGATGCGCCGTGACAACTAAATGCAAAAAACTACGGAGCGCACTACCGAGACATCGTCATCGGCTACCTCGAACACCTGGACTTCCTATAAAATGCGCCCTGAGATATAAATGCAAAAAGCTACGGTGCGCACCACCTAGACATCATCATCGGCTACCCCGAACACCTGGACCACGTATTAGATGCAACCTGAGATCTAATCGCAAAAAACTACGGAGCGCACAACCTAGACTCCGTCATCGGCCACCTGAAAAACCTAGACCACGCATTCGATGCGTTCCAATACCTAGAGGTAAAAACTACGGGGCACACCACCTAGACATCGTCATCGGCTACCTCGAACACCTAGATTTCCTGTAAAATGCGCACTGACATATAAATGCAAAAAACTACGGGGCGCACCACCTAGACATCATCCTCGGCTACCCCGAACACCTGGATTCCCTGTAAAATGCACGCTGACATATAAATGCAAAAAACTACGGTGCGCACCACCTAGACATCATCCTCGGCTACCCCGAACACCTGGATTCCCTGTAAAATGAACGCTGACATATAAATACAAAAAACTACGGTGCTCACCACGTAGACATCATCCCCGACTACCCCGAACACCTGGACCTCCTATTAGATGCGCCGTGACAACTAAATGCAAAAAACTACGGGGCACACCACCTAGACATCGTCATCGGCTACCTCGAACACCTAGACTTCCTGTAAAATGCGCACTGACATATAAATGCAAAAAAATACGGGGCGCACCACCTAGACATCATCATCGGCTACCCCGAACACCTGGACCACGTATTAGATGCACCCTGAGATCTAATCGCAAAAAACTACGGAGCGCACAACCTAGACTCCGTCATCGGCCACCTGAAAAACCTAGACCACGCATTCGATGCGTTCCAATACCTAGAGGTAAAAACTACGGGGCACACCACCTAGACATCGTCATCGGCTACCTCGAACACCTAGACTTCCTGTAAAATGCGCACTGACATATAAATGCAAAAAACTACGGGGCGCACCACCTAGACATCATCCTCGGCTACCCCGAACACCTGGATTCCCTGTAAAATGCACGCTGACATATAAATGCAAAAAACTACAGTTCGCACCACCTAGACATCATCCTCGGCTACCCCGAATACCTGGACCTCCTATTAGATGCGCCGTGACATCTAAATGCAAAAAACTACGGAGCGCACCACCTAGACATCGTCATCGGCTGCCTCGAACACCTGGACCTCCTATAAAATGCGCCCTGACATATAAATGCAAAAAGCTACTGTGCGCACCACCTAGACATCATCATCGGCTACCCCGAACACCTGGACCACGTATTAGATGCACCCTGAGATCTAATCGCAAGAACCTGCGGAGCGCACAACCTAGACTCCATCATCGGCCACCCCAAAGACCTAGACCACGGATTCGATGCGTTCCAATAACTAAAGGTAAAAAACTACGAAGCGCACCACCTAGACATCGTCATCGGCTACCTCGAACACCTAGACTTCCTGTAAAATGCGCGCTGACATATAAATACAAAAAACTACGGTGCTCACCACCTAGACATCATCATCGACTACCCCGAACACCTGGACCTCCTATTAGATGCGCCGTGACATCTAAATGCAAAAAACTACGGAGCGCACCACCTAGACATCGTCATCGGCTACCTCAAACACCTGGACCTTCTATTACATTCGCCCTGACATCTAAATGCATAAAACTAGGGAGCGCACCACCTAGACATCGTCATCGGGTACCCCGAAGGCTTTGTTTACCTCGAGTTCCTCGGGTACAGTTTGGGTGAGCCTCGAATTCACCTGAAGGTAGCCGCGGGTGTGCCTCGGATTAGCCTGGGCAGCACCTCGGCTGTACCTCGGCTCGAGCGGCGGCAAATCCGGGGCTGCAGCCGAGGTCCGAGCCGAGGTAAAGCCGAGGTCCAAGCCGAGGTCCCAGCCGAGGTAAAGACGAGGTCCGAGCCGAGGTAAAGCCGAGGTCCGAGTCGAGTACTCTATACCTTTGTAAAAGTCTACATTGTTATGACACATCTCGCGCAATTCGATCTTACATATGAAGTGTCATGACAGAAATTTTAAAACGTCGATTTCTCGAGAACACGTACAAGTGGGTTAGGTCGTTATTCCGGGAAGCCACAGATTTTATGTTCATGTTTATATGTATGTGTATATACATATATAGAGGTATATACATAGAGAGAGGTTATGTACTCATAAATATATATACTGTATATAATAAAAAATATACATATGTTTATGTCTCTTCTTCTCCCCCTCTCTCTCTATCTATATTTTTATCTTTCTCTTTCTCTTGTCTTTCTTTATTATTATACGGCCATTATGACTGCTTAACTCTTCATGGCTATTAATTCCTCGTGATTGTATGTGTGTATATATACAAAACATATATGACGTCACAGGAAGTCGGGAAAAACCGGATGCGAGGCTGAATATCATGAAGAAAGTTAAGAAATCGGAAAGCCAACAAAAAAAAATTCAGTCCCTTATATCTTTTGAATGAGATAATCTTTTTAAATAAAATCTTTTGATTTGAGTAGAGCAATGAAATGGCTTTCGATTAAGAGGGATATGTTGTATAGTTAAAACTAGCGCAATAGGTGTATAAGCTCATAGAATTTCTCGTACATCCATTTCAATGTATATCATCGCGCGGTCGTCCTAAGGCTCTTCTATACTTGGCTTCGGAACGCTCCCAGGTTCCTTGATTCAATCGGATGAAATGAATAAAGGAAGAAGATTCTTAAGTGAATATAACAATTTGTTTCCCTTGTTTAAAAAATGTGATAACAAATTTCAAACATACATGCGAATGAAATTAAGTACATTTGAGTATTTATGATTCAAATTATGTGACTCTCTAATGAAGAATTCGTGCAATTTCTATAAGCAACCCATTAAACCGGAAGAGAACTTGGTTGTCAAAATAAGGTTCAGTTATTATTATTATTATTATTATTATTATTATTATTATTGTTATTATTATTATTATTATTATTATTATTATTATTATTGTTATTATTGTTATTGTTATCCCGGGTTCTATCCAACGATAGATGAGCATTTTTCTATGCTACCGGGCGCGTCCCCAGGTTGTGGATCGGGGAACGGCCAGCATAGTCTGGTCAGCCGTGAATATAATGAATAAGCGGTCGCGAACAAAGAAATCGTGAGAATGGCAGAATGAATGAGCATTGTGCGAATGGGCTGCGGCCGACGGATTGTGGATATTCCTGCTAGACTAGCCAAAGGGAGAGTAGTAAACTCCCTAACCGGGGTGGCACGAGATGTCAGTACCTAACCTCTGCGTTTATTATTATTATTATTGATAAACGCATGTTCAATGTGGAAGGACCGCTCTAGTGCTCACTGACTGGAGCCAATGGTGGGGTTGAAGCAATCATTGTTGGGCGCAGGTCTGAAGGATTACCTGGTCAGTATTTCCTTATACCCGAAGTTGCGTAGGGCAAATCGCACACCGTCTAGCCCGAGGTTTGGGTCAGGTGTTGGGACGGACCCGACATCGCCCACTCGGTAGGGGTGACGTTAAACCTTTGTTTCATTATGGCGCGGGCCTATCCCGTAACCTTTTTTGTAGAGTCACTAGGTGCCGATAGGAGTGACCATCCGACAAACCGCCTCTCGGCTTCGGCATCCATAACTAGGGTTCCTTATAGGCGGGGATAGTAGCCACACCTAGGTGTGGCTCCCATAGTGGGCGAACCGTCTTAAACAACATATTCTATGCATGATGAATTCAAACACCCAACACAACCAACAAACTAAGGAGAAAGAAGGTGTATGCCAGACTGCGGTGGAGAAGGTGCTCGCAGAAATGCGAGTGCTCCTCAAGGTTATGGTGCAGGCGCTAAAAGCTCAGCCTAATATCAAAAACGATATTAAAAAGGGGTTGCCAGTTATGGTAGACCAACTGGAGCAGCTCGAAAGCGCCGTGAAAACAGAACTACGTGCTGCTAAGCAAGCCAGGGCTTACACACCAGCCAGGAGGCAAAGGACGATGTCCTTGGTAGAAAGTATGGGGACACCAACAGGGTCACTTGGCGCCGAGCCACTTGGCGGCACGAAGCGAGGCGCCTCTAGCCCACCTAGCCTGGATAAGGGGGAAAAGCAAGTGAAGAAGAAAAAGGCGGATATCCCTAAGGAAGATTGGGTTGCTGTAAAAAGTAGAAAAGGGCGGAAGCAGCCGAAACAACAGCAGCAGCAGCCACAGAAACAGCAGCCGCAACAACAGCAGAGGAAGCAGAAGACAAAGAAGAAGGAAAAAAGGTAACAAAGCCGGATGCGATCGTGCTCAAACCGGCAGGCGGTAAGTCGTATGCGGACATTCTGTCCACCATACGTAAGGCTGTCAAGCCGGAAGAGAGTGGAGTAGAGATCCGATCCATCCGGCAAACAAGAGCAGGTCAGGTACTCCTCGAGCTGAAAGAAGGCAATTCAGTAACAAGAACTGCCTTCTCAGAAGCACTCAGAGAAGCTACTGGAAACGACTGCACCGTTGTTAGGGAACTGATCCCCAGAGCCATCCTGGAGATCAGAGATCTCGACAGTTGCACGTCCAGTGAGGAAGTAGTGGAGGCCTTAAAAAGAGACCTGCAGGACTACAAGGGGTTCCTGCAGTCTGTCTTGACTAGGCCAAATGCGAGGGCACAACGGATGGCCATAGTGACGGTGGACACACCGGCTGCGGAAAAGCTAATGGCCACCGCCCGCATAAAGATAGGCTGGGTCAAGTGCAGGATCCGCAGGAGAGCCACGGTTACCCGTTGCTATAAATGTCTGGGCTTCGGCCATCTTAGCTCGGACTGCAAAGGGCCCGACCGCAGCAAGCGATGCTATCGCTGCGGGGCGGAAGGCCACATGATCGCAGGATGTAATGCCACCCCACGTTGCTTCCTGTGTCCAGAACAAGCGGACAAACCTGATTCCCGCAACCATACGGCGGGATCAGGAGCCTGTAGGGCCTTCCGAGAGGCACCTGCAAATGCCAAGAAAAAATGGCGGTAGTTCTGCAGGGTAATATGCACAGGAGCAGGGCAGCTCACGACCTCCTGGAACAGATCTGTTTCGAGAAAAACGCTGATATTGAACTAATCAGTGAACAGTATCGAAACAGAGATGGTCCAGGATGGTTTGCCGATGACCTGGGCACCGCAGCCATCTGGAACCGTGACCCGCAGAATATCCACATTGCGGGTCATGGCGGCGGCAGCAGTTTTGTTTGGGTGAGGCACCAGCAAACTCACTACATAAGCGTATACCTCACTCCAAACCAGACCATCAGCGACTTCCAGGCCAAGCTGGAGGGCCTGGAGGATGCAACACGGGAGATGCAGGGTGAGCTGATTATCGCCGGGGACTTCAATGCTAAAGCCCCGGAGTGGGGGGAAGCTCGGTCGGATCGTAGGGGCCGGCTGGTTATGGATATGGCCAGTCGGCTAGACCTCGTGGTACTAAATAAAGGTACCACGTCGACCTTCAGACGACCGGGCTACAGGGAGACCATTATCGACGTCTCCCTGGCAAGCGAACGCCTAGCCGGGCGAATCCAGAGCTGGCATGTGATCGAGGACTATACAGGAAGCGATCACATGTATATCACGTTCCGTGTGCGTGATAGCAGACCGGCTCCGTTTCCGCACAAGCGCGGCCCCCCCAGGTGGAACATCGCCAAGATGAACTACGAGAGGTTTGCCACGGCGATAGAACACGGACAGCGAACACTGCGTGAGATCCCGGAATCGCTGCCGCTATCTACGCGGGCAAAAATGGTGACCGACTACACCATGAAGGTCATCGAAAAGGCCTGCGCGGAGACGGTTCCCAGGAAATCAACACGTGGGTCAAGACGACCTGCTTACTGGTGGACGAACGACATCGCGGACCTTCGTAAGACGTGCCTGCAGTTGCGACGCAGAATGCAGAGGGTCAAAAACGCGATCTCGACGCAGCCCCCTTGGCCGCAGAGTACAAGGCGGCCAAGAAATCCCTAAAGAAGGCCATCAAGTCCAGCCGGCAGCGATGCTGGGAAGAGCTGGGGAAGAGATGGATCACAATCCGTGGGGATTAGGGTACAAGATCGTTATGCGCAAGCTGGCGACCTTCGGTTCGTCAGCGCCGAAAGATGCGCAAACGATCACGAACATCGTACGTGCCCTTTTCCCCGAACACCCAAGGAGACCGGATGGCCCAGCAACATCCGGCCCGTTCGAAACTCCTCTGTTTACGAACATGGAGCTCTCTATCGCAATAAAATCTTTGCGTAATAAGAGAGCTCCGGGGCCGGATGGATTACCAGCAGAGCTGCTGAAAGCCATCGGCGGCAGTCACCCGCGCCTCTTGCTGGACATGTACAACTCCTGCCTGAAGGCGGGCATTTTTCCTGCCCGATGGAAGACAGCGAGACTTGTCATCATCAGCAAGGACAAGGGTCCAGCAGACAGCCCGTCGGCCTACCGCCCGCTGTGCATGCTAGACACGGCGGGAAAACTTCTGGAGAAACTGCTGAAACCTCGCCTCCAGGCAGCCATAAGTGCGTTCGGAGATCTGGCTCCGCGGCAGCATGGCTTCAGGCGAGATAAGTCAACCGTAGATGCAATCCAGAAGGTGGTAAATGCCGCCAGATCAACGGAACCGGGCAACCATTTCTCTCGCCCTATTTGTCTGCTGGCCACCTTGGACGTTAAAAACGCGTTTAACTCAGTTAGGTGGGACAAGGCGCTGGAAGCTTTCGAGCGGGACTTTCGTATCCCCGCGTATCTTTTACGCATTCTTGGGGATTATCTGAGGGACCGCTCGATAACTTACGACACTGAGGATGGACCAATAAAGAGGGAAATAACATCTGGGGCAGCTCAGGGCTCCATGCTGGGTCCCGATATATGGAATGTATTCTATGACGGGATCCTGTGCATGGAAATGCCCGAGGGCACCTTCCTGGTTGGGTATGCTGACGACATAGCGGTGGTCATCGTAGCCAGAGACATTGACCTCGCTGGCTGCTACTCAACCGGGTAATGCGTCGCGTTTTCTCCTGGCTGGAGGATCACGGGCTTCAATTAGCCACAAAGAAGACGGAGGTCGTGCTACTCACGAAGAGGCACATCAATACCATGTGCCCCTTTCAAGTAGGAGACGCGACGGTCCAGGCAAAGAGTGCGGTGAGGTACCTCGGGGTGACGCTTGATAACAAGCTCACCTTCAGGGAACACCTCACTATAGTGACGGAAAAGGCGGCAGCAGTAACAGCCTCGCTGAGTAGGCTCATGGCCAATACCGCCGGCCCCCGGCCTTGTAAAAGGCGCCTACTCATGCGTGCCGCCGAAGCCGTCATGCTGTACGGAGCGGAGGTCTGGGCCGATGCGATACGGAAAGACGTGCACAGGAAGCGTCTCGCCGCGGTGCAACGGAGAGCAGCACTCCGGATCGCGTGCTCTTACCGCACGGTCTCCGAGCCCGCGATATTAGTGGTCGCTGGGGTAATACCCATCGACCTTCTTGCACTGGAGAGACGCTTCGTCCATCAGCAGAAGCCTGCTCTTGGGGTAGTGGAGGCCCACCGAACGGCCAGGGCCAATACCATCCAGGCTTGGCAGCATCGGTGGGAATCCTCCACTAAAGGAAGATGGACGGCCAGGCTGATCCCACAAGTGGACACCTGGCTGTTCCGAAAAGAGGGTGAGGTAAATTACTACCTCACCCAATTCTTGACGGGGCACGGCCTGTTCCACGCATACCTACATAAGATGGGTAAAGTCGCGGAGCCAGGCTGCGCCTATTGTGAGGGCCTCCCGGACGACGTGTTCCACACCTTCTTCGTATGCGGAAGGTGGACCGTCGAAAGGGGGGCACTAGAGGGACCTTGGCTGCATATCACCTGACAATATAGTCAGGCTGATGCACCAAGGTCCTCAACAATGGGCGAAAGTCGCCTCCTACGTGGAGGCGATCTTGCGCCAAAAAAGGGAAGAGGAGAACAGCAGAACGGCCGTCCGCAGGGCGCCGTAGCTGTTCACGGGAAAAAAAAAGACCCCTGCGGGTCTCAAAGGCCGATCTGAAGTGAGAAGGTGCCGCTCAGGCGAAGCAAGCCCTCCCCTGAAGTAATGTGTAAAACGGTGCCGGGGGAGGGTCTGTACAGTAGTGCAGAGCAGAAAGGGTTAGTGTTTTTAGTGGGTAGGAATCCCACAAGCCGTGGGAGTGCGGAGCCTCTTGCGGTGTCTCCTGGGCTGGCATGGATATGCGGCCCAGGCGGTCCGGTGGAGCATTTGGTCCACCGGACTGATGCAAGATTCACTGTTTCCCTCGTAAAAAAAAAAAAAAAAAAAAAAAAAAATTATTATTGTTATTATTATTATTATTATTGTTATTATTATTATTATTGTTATTATTATTATTATTTTTTTTTCCGAGGTCCCGGGTTCTATCCAACGATAGATGAGCATTTTTCTATGCTACCGGGCGCGTTCCCAGGTTGTGGATCGGGGATCGGCCAGCATAGTCTGGTCAGCCGTGAATATAATGTATAAGCGGTCGCGAACAAAGAAATCGTCAGAATGGCAGAATGAATGAGCATTGTGCGAATGGGCTGCGGCCGACGGATTGTGGATATTCCTGCTAGACTAGCCAAAGGGAGAGTAGTAAACTCCCTAACCGGGGTGGCACGAGATGTCAGTACCTAACCTCTGCGTTTATTATTATTATTATTGATAAACGCATGTTCAATGTGGAAGGACCGCTCTAGTGCTCACTGACTGGAGCCAATGGTGGGGTTGAAGCAATCATTGTTGGGCGCAGGTTTGAAGGATTACCTGGTCAGTATTTCCTTATACCCGAAGTTGCGTAGGGCAAATCGCACACCGTCTAGCCCGAGGTTTGGGTCAGGTGTTGGGACGGACCCGACATCGCCCACTCGGTAGGGGTGACGTTAAACCTTTGTTTCATTATGGCGCGGGCCTATCCCGTAACCTTTTTTGTAGAGTCACTAGGTGCCGATAGGAGTGACCATCCGACAAACCGCCTCTCGGCTTCGGCATCCATTACTAGGGTTCCTTATAGGCGGGGATAGTAGCCACACCGAGGTGTGGCTCCCATAGTGGGCGAACCGTCTTAAACAACATATTCTATGCATGATGAATTCAAACACCCAACACAACCAACAAACTAAGGAGAACGAAGGTGTATTGCCAGACTGCGGTGGAGAGGGTGCTCGCAGAAATGCGAGCGCTCCTCAAGATTATGGTGCAGGCGCTAAAAGCTCAGCCTAATATCAAAAACGATATTAAAAAGGGGTTGCCAGTTATGGTAGACCAACTGGAGCAGCTCGAAAGCGCCGTGAAAACGGAACTACGTGCTGCTAAGCAAGCCAGGGCTTACACACCAGCCAGGAGGCAAAGGACGATGTCCTTGGTAGAAAGTATGGGGACACCAACAGGATCACTTGGCCCCGAGCCACTTGGCGGCACGAAGCGAGGCGCCTCTAGCCCACCTAGCCTGGATACGGGGGAAAAGCAAGTGAAGAAGTAAAAGGCGGATATCCCTAAGGAAGATTGGGTTGATGTAAAAAGTAGAGAAGGGCGGAAGCAGCCGAAACAACAGCTGCAGCAGCCACAGAAACAGCAGCCGCAACAACAGCAGAGGAAGCAGAAGACAAAGAAGAAGGAGAAAAAGGTAACAAAGCCGGATGCGATTGTGCTCAAACCGGCAGGCGGTAAGTCGTATGCGGACATTCTGTCCACCATACGTAAGGCTGTCAAGCCGGAAGAGAGTGGAGTAGAGATCCGATCCATCCGGCAAACAAGAGCAGGTCAGGTACTCCTCGAGCTGAAAGAAGCCAATTCAGTAACAAGAACTGCCTTCTCAGAAGCACTCAGAGAAGCTACTGGAAACGACTGCACCGTTGTTAGGGAACTGATCCCCAGAGTCATCCTGGAGATCAGAGACCTCGACAGTTGCACGTCCAGTGAGGAAGTAGTGGAGGCCTTAAAAAGAGACCTGCAGGACTACAAGGGGTTCCTGCAGTCTGTCTTGACTAGGCCAAATGCGAGGGCACAACGGATGGCCATAGTGACGGTGGACACACCGGCTGCGGAAAAGCTAATGGCCACCGCCCGCATAAAGATAGGCTGGGTCAACTACAGGATCCGCAGGAGAGCCACGGTTACCCGTTGCTATAAATGTCTGGGCTTCGGCCATCTTAGCCCGGACTGCAAAGGGCCCGACCACAGCAAGCGATGCTATCGCTGCGGGGCGGAAGGCCACATGATCGCAGGATGTAATGCCACCCCACGTTGCTTTCTGTGTCCAGAACAAGCGGATAAACCTGATTCCCGCAACCATACGGCGAAATCAGGAGCCTGTAGGGCCTTCCGAGAGGCACTTGCAAATGCCAAGAAAAAATGGCGGTAGTTTTGCAGGGTAATATGCACAGGAGCAGGGCAGCTCACGACCTCCTGGAACAGATCTGTTTCGAGAAAAACGCTGATATTGTACTAATCAGCGAACAGTATCGAAACAGAGATGGTCCAGGATGGTTTGCCGATGACCTGGGCACCGCAGCCATCTGGAACCGTGACCCGCAGAATATCCACATTGCGGGTCATGGCGGCGGCAGCGGTTTTGTTTGGGTGAGGCACCAGCAAACTCACTACATAAGCGTATACCTCACTCCAAACCAGACCATCAGCGACTTCCAGGCCAAGCTGGAGGGCCTGGAGGATGCAACACGGGAGATGCAGGGTGAGCTGATTATCGCCGGGGACTTCAATGCTAAAGCCCCGGAGTGGGGAAGCTCGGTCGGATCGTAGGGGCCGGCTGGTTATGGATATGGCCAGTCGGCTAGACCTCGTGGTACTAAATAAAGGTACCACGTCGACCTTCAGACGACCGGGCTACAGGGAAACCATTATCGACGTCTCCCTGGCAAGCGAACGCCTAGCCGGGCGAATCCAGAGCTGGCATGTGATCGAGGACTATACAGGAAGCGATCACATGTATATCACGTTCCGTGTGCGTGATAGCAGACCGGCTCCGTTTCCGCACAAGCGCGGCCCCCCCCAGGTGGAACATCGCCAAGATGAACTACGAGAGGTTTGCCACGGCGATAGAACACGGACAGTGAACACTGCGTGAGATTCCGGAATCGCTGCCGCTATCTGCGCGGGCAAAAATGGTGACCGACTACACCATGAAGGTCATCGAAAAGGCCTGCGCGGAGACGGTTCCCAGGAAATCAACACGTGGGTCAAGACGACCTGCTTACTGGTGGACGAACAACATCGCGGACCTTCGTAAGACGTGCCTGCAGTTGCGACGCAGAATGCAGAGGGTCAAAAAACGCGATCTCGGCGCAGCCCCATTGGTCGTAGAGTACAAGGCGGCCAAGAAATCCCTAAAGAAGGCCATCAAGTCCAGCCGGCAGCGATGCTGGAAAGAGCTGGGGGAAGAGATGGATCACGATCCGTGGGGATTAGGGTACAAGATCGTTATGCGCAAGCTGGCGACCTTCGGTTCGTCAGCGCCGAAAGATGCGCAAACGATCAAGAACATCGTACGTGCCCTTTTCCCCGAACACCCAAGGAGACCGGATGGCCCAGCAACATCCGGCCCGTTCGAAACTCCTCTGTTTACGAACATGGAGCTCTCCATCGCAATAAAATCTTTGCGTAATAAGAGAGCTCCGGGGCCGGATGGATTACCAGCAGAGCTGCTGAAAGCCATCGGCGGCAGTCACCCGCGCCTCTTGCTGGACATGTACAACTCCTGCCTGAAGGCGGGCATTTTTCCTGCCCGCTGGAAGACAGCGAGACTTGTCCTCATCAGCAAGGACAAGGGTCCAGCAGACAGCCCGTCGGCCTACCGCCCGCTGTGCATGCTAGACACGGCGGGAAAACTCCTGGAGAAACTGCTGAAACCTCGCCTCCAGGCAGCCATAAGTGCGTTCGGAGATCTGGCTCCGCGGCAGTATGGCTTCAGGCGAGATAAGTCAACCGTAGACGCAATCCAGGAGGTGGTAAATGCCGCCAGGTCAACGGAACAGGGCAACCATTTCTCTCGCCCTATTTGTCTGCTGGCCACCTTGGACGTTAAAAACGCGTTTAACTCAGTTAGGTGGGACCGATATATGGAATGTATTCTATGACGGGATCCTGCGTATGGAAATGCCCGAGGGCACCTTCCTGGTTGGGTACGCTGACGACATAGCGGTGGTCATCGTAGCCAGAGACGTTGACCTCGCTAGGCTGCTACTCAACCGGGTAATGCGTCGCGTTTTCTCCTGGCTGGAGGATCACGGGCTTGAATTAGCCTCAAAGACGGAGGTCGTGCTACTCACGAAGAGGCACATCAATACCATGTGCCCCTTTCAAGTAGGAGACGCGACGGTCCAGGCAAAGAGTGCGGTGAGGTACCTGGGGGTGACGCTTGATAACAAGCTCACCTTCAGGGAACACCTCACCATAGTGACGGAAAAGGCGGCAGCAGTAACAGCCTCGCTGAGTAGGCTCATGGCCAATACCGCCGGCCCCCGGCCTTGTAAAAGGCGCCTACTCATGCGTGCCGCCGAAGCCGTCATGCTGTACGGAGCGGAGGTCTGGGCCGATGCGCTACGGAAAGACGTGCACAGGAAGCGTCTCGCCGCGGTGCAACGGAGAGCAGCACTCCGGATCGCGTGCTCTTACCGCACGGTCTCCGAGCCCGCGATATTAGTGGTCGCTGGGGTAATACCCATCGACCTTCTTGCACTGGAGAGACGCTTCGTCCATCAGCAGAAGCCTGCTCTTGGGGTAGTGGAGGCCCACCGAACGGCCAGGGCCAATACCATCCAGGCTTGGCAGCATCGGTGGGAATCCTCCACTAAAGGAAGATGGACGGCCAGGCTGATCCCACAAGTGGTCACCTGGCTGTTCCGAAAAGAGGGTGAGGTAAATTACTACCTCACCCAATTCTTGACGGGGCACGGCCTGTTCCGCGCATACCTACATAAGATGGGTAAAGTCGCGGAGCCAGGCTGCGCCTATTGTGAGGGCCTCCCGGACGACGTGTTCCACACCTTCTTCGTATGCGGAAGGTGGACCGTCGAAAGGGGGGCACTAGAGAGGGACCTTGGCTGCATATCACCTGACAATATAGTCAGGCTGATGCATCAAGGTCCTCAACAATGGGCGAAAGTCGCCTCCTACGTGGAGGCGATCTTGCGCCAAAAAAGGGAAGAGGAGAACAGCAGATTAGCCATCCGCAGGGCGCCGTAGCTGTTCACGGGAAAAAAAGACCCCTGCGGGTCTCAACGGCCGATCTGAAGTGAGAAGGTGCCGCTCAGGCGAAGCAAGCCCTCCCCTGAAGTAATGTGTAAAACGGTGCCGGGGGAGGGTCTGTACAGTAGTGCAGAGCAGAAAGGGTTAGTGTTAGTTTAGTGGGTAGGAATCCCACACGCCGTGGGAGTGCGGAGCCTCTTGCGGTGTCTCCTGGGCTGGCATGGATATGCGGCCCAGGCGGTCCGGTGGAGCATTTGGTCCACCGGACTGATGCAAGATTTCACAGTTTCCCTCGCAAAAAAAAAAAAAAAAAAAAAAAAAAAAAAAAAAAAAAATTATTTTTTCCGAGGTAGCAGATGAATCTTCTGGGGCGTCCGTCCTTGCGTTTAGCAGGTAGAAACGCCCACTAAGACCATCACGGAGCGTCGGGTTTCGTGGTGCAGGGGATTTCTACGCCGTAAACACCCAAAACCTTTCCAACGGCGTTCACTGAAATCCGGCCCTGAACTGTTATACACATTACTTCGGACAGGTCGGCGTGTCTATGCCCTGCGACAATCTTGTCTATCTTGTCTGGTCTGTGTATTCTTCGTCTTCTGCGCCAGTTTTCAAGGCAACCGTCAGTCTTTTTGCTTTGTAGTATGTGAGTCACGTAGCGTGATAGGTCGTCCCAGTTTCGTTTGCTTGATAGCATCAGTGTCACGACGTTTTCCGGTGTATGTGACATGTCTTTGACTGTAGTCTGTGTCTCGCGACTATCTAGCGGGGAGGTACGAAAAATGTATGCTCCGCGTCATCTCTATCATGTCCGCAGTGCCTGCAGAAGGAGGTTGTTACCTTCCACATCCAGGCTCCTCTCTTCTGCCAGAGTTGCACGTCAGTTATGAGGTGTCTCCCCCCAAAACAATCCCCCCAAGGTCACCCCCAGATACTTGGCGGACAGTCCAGGACACGTAACAGACGTCCCCACGGTCATGGGTATCGTCGTGTCTATCCGTTTCCTCGTTAGGTACAGTAACTCCGTAGTTTGCATGGCCAGCTGTACTCCCAAACTTTGCATTCGTCCGTCCACCTGTCTCATGACTTAGGTCAGCCTCATCTGAGCCAGTCGTGTGTCCTTGGTCGTGATGACGATGACCAGGTCGTCTGCATAGCCGACAAGATAGACCCCCGGCGGCATCGGAAGGTCCAACACCTCATCGTAACCCACGTTCCAAATATTGAGGCCAAGTATCGAGCCAGCGCTACCTCCGCCGTCAATTTTCTTTTCTTGACCCCAGTCTGCGTCCCGTACGTAATGTAACGGTCTCGTAAGTAGTCCTTCAGGATTCGGAGAAGGTGTGGGGGTAGCGGGAGAGCAATGGAGAATGCCCACACGATATCGGTCCACCTCACCGAGTTGAAGGCGTTTCGTACATCCAGTGTTGCCATGAGCACTATTGGCCTGTCCTTATGGAGTTTCATCTGTGCTCTGTCAAAGGAGTTGACCAGTTTTTGAATCGCTCCTATCAGCATTCCGAACCGCCTGTTGGATTCAAGGTCTTAGCAGCATTTCAAAGAGCTTGCCAAGTGTATTCAGCAAACCCAGCGGTCTGTAGGATGATGGAGAGTCCGGATCCCCATCCTTCCCTTTATCAATGAGGATCAGTCGTGCCGTCTTCCAATCTTTGCTGAACACGCCCTTCACCAGGCATATATTATATAGGTTCAGAAGTATCCCCGCGTATTGTTTTGCAACTATCCCGAGGATTTCCGCTGGGGTGCCGTCCGAATCTGGTGCCATCCCCGCCGCGAGCTGCGCAACAGCCAAGCTGAGCTCAGCGCGGGTGAACTCCGACACCTCGTCATCGCCAGCGTCGTCGCTCCCATACTTCTTCAGGGTGTGTTGGGAAGAGTTCGTCGACAATTCTGTCCATCGTTTCTTCGTCCCTGTGGGGCAGTGTCCATTCAGTCGTGGGTGCACTATGTCCTTCGGTAGAGTCGTTGATATTCGCGCCGGAGGCACGCGATCTCTTCATTCCACCGGTTCTTTGTCGCGTCTCGTCCATTTTCTTGGCATATAGGCGTCGCACAGCCACCTTAAGAGCCCAGCCGTTTCCACTGTCAGCTTCTCAGCCTTTGCCGTACCCACGATGACGCGGGGGATCGCCGTTCGGGTCCGATTCCCGGTCAAGCTGTGTCGTCAGTTTGTCCTTGTCTAGTGTTCTCAGGTTCCATCCGGCGGGGATTGGGAGCGTCCTCGTTCTGTTCTGTGCTTTGTCTGTCATGCCGGAGACGATGTACAGGTGGTCGCTGGCTGCGTAGCCCTCGAACACCCACCACAACTCGACTCTCGAGAGAAGTCCGCCCGTCACAAAGATCAGGTATGGATGTCCCGTAGCGTGGTCTCTTGTACGTCGACATCCGCCCCACGTTTGCAACTGTCAGCTCTAGCCTCGGGGTCATTTCCAACAGCAGCCGGCCACGTTTGTTCGTTGGCCCCACTCGATGGCCTTGGCGTTGAAATCCCCCGCAAGAACCACGTCGCCGGTGATGCCCCGCAACGCGTCCTAGGGGGTCGCCACTTTTCCTTTAAACTCGGCGGCGGAGCAGTTCGGAGTGAAGTACACGCTGACATAGGTCACGCCAGCTATCCTCATCCAAACCTAGTTATCACCCTTGCTGTGGCCCGTCATCCGCGATGCGGAACACCCTCGAATTCACAACGCCACGGAGCGGGAGAGATTAACGTACCAGTTAGGGATGTGTCTGTCTCTGTACGGTTCGCTTATTAGTCTAACGTACGCGTGCATCTCCCCGGCTAACTGAGGCAGCAGATCAAGCGCCAAGCTACTGCCATTCAGATTACCTTGGAGAACCGTCGTTATATTTATTTCGTGCGTGAAGTCTTCTGTCCTGTCTTTGCCTCAGTCAAAGCCGTGTTGAAAACAGGGCACGCTGCCGTACTCGGCACGTGCCCCCCCCCCCCCCCCCCGCAACCCGCCACCAAGGGGTAAGCAGAGAAAATAGGCGGGAGCTCCCGAACAGACTTTGGCCGCGTGTCCCTTCTCGCCCCTCTTTCAACAGCAGACCCGTCTGTTCGGTCCTGTGCAGTCCTGCCGGTAATACCCGTCACCGAGGAACCTGTAACATTTCGGTACCATCAATCATATCCTCACTCGACAGTTGACAAACCCCACTTTAATATGTCCCAACTTAAGGAGGCATGTCGCGTCTCATCTCTCGAGCACACAGCCATCATCTGCCCCGGCTGTTTGGGCCGAGGACCGAGATCTTTCCATCTGAAGCAGTCTTCAGTTCCCTGGTCAGAGCATTTTGTACAACGTTCGTATCAGTGATGCAGTCATGTCCAGGATCTCCAAGGTGACTTTTGGGATCATGTTTTTAACGACCCCTTGGTCACCCAGGGCATTCCGCAGCCGTCCACTGAGGTCGTGTCCATCTCCTTTTGTATGTACAAGTACGGAGCCGTCCTTCGTCTTTGTGACGCCTTTAACCGCAAGGCTGTTGTCAGCGTTGTCAATCATTCGTATCGTCCGTACCACGTCCGCAAACGTCTAATCGCCTAAGCGCCGGATCAACACCACTCCGCCCCGTTGTTTTGGGCATTGTGGGTCGAGCGTCGTTCGTGTCCTACGGTTATGTTTGCGTCCGTCATGTCCGTCGTCGTCTCCTGTCTTCCACTATACTTCTTTCTATTTTTTTCGACGCTGTCTACCAGCCTTCTTGGGGCGTTGCCGGCGTTCATGTCCGGTATCGTCTCGGATGTGGCTCCACACAGTTTGGGGTCAATTCCTACAGCAGGCGGGTGTTCGTGATATAGACGCATGCACAACGGAGGAGAAAGGAAGAGGAGCGATAGCTCAGGCAGGAGTAGGAGGCGAGCTCGTGATTCACCTAACCCACACAAATAACGGGAGCCAACTCTTGGCGATAGTACTGTACAGGAGTCATAGGCGCCAAAGTTACTTCAGACTGATAAACTTAAGGGGGCTAGACACCTTTTTTCTCTGAAATAAGAAGTCACATTTTAATACATAAATGTAAACTAATTATTTCATACTTTTTACATATAAAAGTGGGTATATTTACTCCACCTTAAAACTTTCTCCGATGGGCCATTTATATGGTCCAGAACCATAGTCATCGATGAAACAAGTTTTTTCACTATCCGTAAGCTTTGAAATTTTCCTGTGGATGGATTGACTTCAGATTTGAACTAAATTACTCCTGAATAGTATAATTCTCATATGAGTGTAGGGATTTTTGATCTAAGAAGAAAAAAAAAAATTGTGCTGTTTTTCAAGAGTTTTTTTTTAATTTTTTAAAATTTTTTTATATTTTTTCATAATTTTTCTGATGTAAAAATTTTTTCCGACATTTAATCCTAAATCCCTACACTCATATGAGAATTATACTATTCCGGAGTAATTTAGTTCAAATCTGGAGTCAATCCATCCACAGGAAAAATTCGAAGCTTACGGATAGTGAAAAAACTTGTTTCATCGATGACTATGGTTCTGGACCATATAAAAGGCCCATCGGAGAAAGTTTTAAGGTAAGGTAAATATACCCACTTTTATATGTAAAAAGTATGAAATAATTAGTTTACATTTATGTATTAAAATGTTACTTCTTATTTCAGAGAAAAAAGGTGTCTAGCCCCCTTAAGGTACGTTGGGTAATCTGCAGGGTACGCCGCAGGATACCGTTACTCAGGAACTTTAGGTGCCTTGGCAACGGACACTATGCAGGGGACTGCAGGGAAATTGACAGATCGAAGACATGCTACAAGTGTGGACAGAAGGGGTATCTCGCGACGAATTGTGAAAACGAACCGCACTGCGCATTGTGCGTTGAAAAGGCTGTTGAGCAAATTCAAATCCTAGGGCCAACAACGTGTCGGGCATTAAAGTTAGAGCCAGAAACGGGGAAACTGCAGCTAGAAAATGTCAGGAGAAGTTACAATAGTGCAGGTCAACATCCACAGAAGTCAAGTAGCGAGCAATCTGCTCAGACAGATTCATGCTTAGTAAGAAGCGAACCTACTACTCATAAGCGAACAATACAAAAACATGGACGTACAGACGTTGATCCCGGATGAGCCAGGGACTGCTGCTATCTGTATCGCAGGGGGTAACATACTTTAGCTGCTGTTTTACAAACGAGAGCCGTGGCGCGTTTAGGGCGAAAGTAGGCGGCCTAGAAGATGAAATTCGGGACTGCACGTGATATGTCGTGGTAGGAGGTGATCTCAACCCCAAAGTGGCAGAGTGAGGAGAGAATACTGACGCGAGTGGCAAAGCGGTGGTATAGCTGATAGCTAGAGCAGGGCTTCTTGTGATTAATAGAGGCACCGTGACGACCTTTAGGAGACCAGGGTATACGCAAACGATAATCGATGTTACATTTGCATCGGAGGGAGTTACTCGTAGAATAGGTGACTGGAGAATTGGCGACAGGCAGTACAGCTTTACACCGGGGCTCCTAACTGTAGACACAGTCAGAAATCATTACTCTCGTAAGATCTGCGTGGCAGCAACATCACATGTCAGGACTGCGTTTAATTCGTTACGATGGGAAGATGCTCTCCATATATTAAGAGACAGGTTTAGAATCTCGGGATATCTGCTTCGTATAATGCAGAGTTACCTTAGCGACCGAGTATTGCTTTGTGATACAAGCGAGGAGCGCAGGACCAAAGTAGTGACAGCTGGCGCGACTCAGGGTTCGGTACTAGGACCAGACATCTGGAATATAGACTACGATGGTATGCTTGGTTTAGAAGGTTTACCAGAAATCGCTAGCCTCGCAGAATACACTGATTATATCGTGCTTGTCATTACTGGTAGAAAGTTAGAAGAGATCCAAAGAAAGCTAGACGTGGCTATGAGGCGTATAATGAGCTGGCTCCCACAAATCCGAGGTAGTATTACGCACGCGAAAGAGGATAGACACTATTGTAGCGGTGACAATCGTGGAAGTGACTATTGAGACCGAAACGCCAGTAAAGTACTTAGGGCTGTGGCCAGATAATAAGCTAAACTTCTATGAGGACATTAGAAAAGCGTCGGAGAAAGCGTAGAATGCTACAACACTGAGCTGGCTGATCGACTAGGCGAAGACTGCTGCTGTCGATCATCATGCGAGGTAGTAGACGTGCGTGTACTTACCGACAGAGAGAGAGAGGGAGAGAGGGAGAGAGAGGTGAGAGAGAGAGAGAGAAAGAGAGAGAGATTAGTTTATTTACCAATTGGCAACAATAAAATACAAAGGAATACAAAAGTAGTTATCAGTGCAGTATACAAATCATATGAATCATCATAATGCTATTAATAACGGAATAAAAACATACCAAATATAACGTATCAAAAATCATTATAAAATATATTAAAAGTCCAAAAGAAAGGATAATCGTATGGCAACAGTGAAATAAGATAAAAAAAAGAATAGCTTTAGATTAAAAATTAAAAGTACCATGAAGTTTCCGTAAAATGAAACTAAACTGGAAGTGATAATTACACAGTCCCACAAAAAAAAAAAAAAAAAAAAATCTGTCGGTTCTGGAAAGGAGACTATACTTTTCTTTTGTATTTTTTCCCCCTGAATCCGAATCCGGCGTTAAAAGTAGGGGGTTGGCCGCATATTTTGAACATAACCTCTAAAAACTGTCGAAAAGCCGTGTTTCTGTGGAAAAACTAGATAATAAAAAAAAAAAAACATTGTTTCCATCACATCAAAAATACTTTATTTTTATGTATTTTGGCTTGCTGAATCCAAATTTATTATGGAAAAAGAGGTTTGACAGCCGAGTTTCGGAAATAACCTCAAAAAACTGTCGGCCGTGTTTCTGTGGAAAAACTAGATAATAAAAAAAAAACATTGTTTCCATCACATCAAAAACCCTTTATTTTTATGTATTTTGGCTTGCTGAATCCAAATTTGTTATAGAAAAAGAGGTTTGACCGCCGAGTTTCAGAGACAACCTCAAAAAACTGTCGATAAGCCGTGTTTCTGTGGAAAAACTTGAGAAAAAAAAAACATAGTTTCCATCACATCAAAAACACTTTCATTTTATCTATTTTGGCATGCTGAATCCGAATTTGTTATGGAAAAAGAGATTTGACCGCCTAATTTCGGAAATAACCTCAAAAAACTACTCATTCAATTTGCACAAGAACTAAATTGGCTTACGCTTTCGTATATGCTTGCCATCGCACAACCTATGCAAAGGATTTCTACGCCGCTTTTTGTTATTAGATTGTACATCTCTTTTTAGCATCCAGCAGTAGACCACCATCATGTTGACCCCATATTTTCCTTGCCGCCTACGTTCAAATTCCTTCATATCCTGATTAAATCTTTCACCATGCTCTTCACTGTAGTCACCTAGGACTGGTGGAAATTGATCAATGTGCGAATCGAGAAAGTGGAGTTTTAAATTCATTAAGCAACCTAATTTTTTGAAGTTTTGTACCATAGTTTCTACGATGCTCTTACAGTTCTCATCTTAATTGTTACCGAAATTTTCTTGCAACATCTTTGAAGCTCAACCAGGCTGCCTTCTCGGTATCATTCATACTTTTAACGACACGGCCGACAGTTTTTTGAGGTTATCTCCGAAACTCGGCTGTCAAACCTCTTTTTCCATAATAAATTTGGATTCAGTAAGCCAAAACACATAAAAATAAAGTATTTTTGATGTGATGGAAACAATGTTTTTTTTTTTTATTACCAAGTTTTTCAAAATCGACCACATTTAATCTGAAATGCACGGGAAACGATTTTGCAGGACGCACGCGCAATCTTTAGTTCTGGTGGCGACCCCCTGCTGGTAGGCCTGGACTTATGCTTCGTGAAAAATGCTGCTAGATATTCAGGCTCTCGCATCCGGGTAATTTTATACATTAAAATAGCAGTGAAGTAAAGCTTGCGAGAGTCTGTACGAAGCCAGCCCAAGCGTTGCCTGCAGGGGGTCCCTCATAACACCAAAAATGTATCGCATATATGAATTGCTCAGTCGCTGCAGACGGATACGTTGTTCGTCTGTTGCGTCTAGAGACACTACGGAGCTCTAATCCAGGTGCGGTTGGACTAAAATTTCGACCAATCTTCGGCTAAGTGTCTCGGTGGTACATGCCCAAATAAATCGCAGGCTGTATAGGGCCTTGTTGACTTTTTTTGCGATTTGATTTACATGCGGTTTCCATATCAGTTTACTATCCAATGTAACACTGAGATTCACGACCTCGGCACTGAAAGGGATGAGCTCCCTCTCTGCATCTCAATACCTGGCAGACTCATTGCTATTAAATCACTAATTTTCTTTTTCAAACCGAAGAATATTGCCTTCGTCTTTCCAGTATTAAGACGAAGTGTAGAGTGCCCGGCCCATCCGTATACGAGTCGTGCTGCTTCGGACAGTCTAGCAATGCCTTCGTGTATTTTGCCCATAGTGGACTGTGTGTAGATTTGAAGGTCGTCTGCGTTGAAGATATGCTTGACCCTACGTCCGTTAGGAGTGTTCTGTAAATCGTTGACGTATAAGCTGAAGAGCAGTGAACCAAGGACGGAGCCCTGTGGAACACCCAGATGTTTCTAACCAGTCCGAGTTTCCATTATTTTTGGAATTAACAATCTGAGTACGATCTTCTAAGTATGATTTAATCCACAGAAGCGCCGTACTTGAAAAGCCCAGTTGCCTGAGCTTGCTCAACAGCTTAGTTGGTGATATAGTGTCAAACGCTTTACTGTAATCGAACAAGAGAAGCAAAGTGACTTTCTTTTTATCTATGGCCATACGTATGTCGTATGTTATTTTAATTAAAGCGGTCTGGGTACTGTGGTGACGACGAAAACTGGTCTTGAGGGGGCCAAGGATATTGTTTTTAATTAGATGCTCCATGATTTGGGGTATGGACGATATTTTCGAGCACCTTGGAGAGAAAACACAGCAGCGTGATGGGACGAAAATCAGAAACATATGCCGGAGCGGCAGAATTTTTCAGCGTAATCAGCTGTGCTTTCTTCCAGGCACTCGGAAAGATGCCCTGAGCAAAAGAGGAGTTAAAAATACGTACTAATAAGTCGCCAATAATCGGCAGAGCCTTCACAACCACACTCTGGGGAATCTCGTCTATCCTTCTTGCCTGCGAGGAGAAGTGTGAGATAGCAAGTACTACATCGTTGATATTTAAAAGAAAAGCGATCCTCACTTGCAGGGGGAATTATGTCCATTGCTTCTTGAAGATTTTCAAGAGCGGAGACGGAAATCCTCGCGAAGTGGGTATTCAGCTCGCCAGGCGTAAAACCGTGAAGTTCCTCCTGCTTATGCTTAGATAAGAGGACGAGATTGCGCAATTCCTTCCAGATGTTTTTATTCTCATCAAGAGCGTTCACTAGTTGTTTATTAAGGAAGGAATGACGCTCTTGCTCAATGTGCTCGTCGATCTCGTTACAGAGTCGAAGGAACTCCCGAAACAGCGCAGCACACCCCATGCGTTTGTATCGCCTGTGTGTAGCATTACGCTTATAGATGAGTTGCCTCAACTCCGACTCACGGAGTATGATTTTTACGCGGACTAACATTTTTCAGCGGTGCTAACTTATCTATTGCGAGTTTAAGATTACTATTTACGCAGGATCTTAAACAGCTCGGGATCTTTTTGCATAACTATCTTGGGTGGCCTGTAAATTATATCGACTAGGATGGAGGCAGAGTCGCCCTGCTGTATAGCACAAAACATATACTCGGGGATGAGAGGCCTACCCAAGCCAAGCGTGTTTATATCCGTTACGTACATACAGGGTTAATTCCCCGTCATTTATATTGCGGTCTTGTCGCAGAATTGAAAAGCCATGAAGACTGACCAACCTGTCATCCACGACAGGGTCCAACCACGACTCAGCTATTGTGAATAAGTGATAGGAGGGATTGTCCGCGATAAACCGACGGAACTTTTCCATGTGAGCCCTAATAGAGTTCACATTGAGAAAACCCGCTTTCAGGGAACTCCCGTCCCTCCTCCCATTGGCAGCCTCCGAGTCCAGTCTAAACTGTTTCCGGCCGTGAGGCGGTACTGAGTTTATTCATTTCGTTTCTGGTGGTGTTTTTTCCTCTACTCTGTTGAGGTTTGCTCGACACGGGCAGATACGCTCCTTTAATAGCTTGCAGATTAGCCGTGGACAAGAAGACATGCGCACGCTCACCACCCCTACGCTTGACCAAAAAGTTGCCGCCCCTGTGCCAAATATATTTGAAGCCCAGACGCTGTGCAATGGGCTTCAAACTCTTGAAAAGCTGAAATTGGGAGTGGGGCAACATTTCGTTAATAAAAATCTTTCGTTTTGGCACATAGGCAGCAACAATTGGGTCGAGCAATTTTAAATTAAGGTCATTTGTTGTCAGATAATTATTGGTGAGCGCACGCTTGGCCTGTATAACTTCACGAACTAATTGGTGACTTTCGAGTCTAACTATGCAAGATGGCAGAGCTTCCGACCTTGATACGAAACTGCTCCCCGGGTCTTCATTCTGTCTCTCAGACGAGCCCCGCGACCGAAGGATGCGAGTACCGGCGACGCTCCGTTTTTCCAGGGACGAAAGGACTTTGCTGAGTGCTGCGAAGGCGATTCCATTGATAATTTCTTCTGAGGCATTGCAGTTTTCTTTTAACGCATAATAATTTCACAGCACTCAGAGCCGTCACCGAACCGCGCAGTCCCGCCCCCGACGCTCGCATGAGAAGAAGAGTTCACCGTCATGCCAGTAGATGCCTGCGGCATGGGGTGGCCGGCATAGACCGAATCAGTTATCTGATCAGAATCCTGGACTACGTCAAATTTTGTTCTTAAAGTACTTAAATTGTCTTTTAATACCAAGTTGTTCTTGAGAAGAAGATCGCATTTATTCTGTAGCTCCAATAAACTGGAGCTCTGCTTATCGATTAGTCCCTCAAGAGTCGAGATCTGCCCCACCAACTCATTATTTCTATTAGATTCTACAGGTGTAGAAGTAAAAGAAACATTGCGCATGGCATTCCCTCGACTCACAAGGGACTTCAACTCGTCTAACTGCTCCTGAAGCATGTCAAAACGTTTCAATAATAATTCCAGAGTGCTCACCGGAATAAAAATATTCGATACCCCGAGTAACTGGGAAGTACTAAGAGGTGCATCGTCCGATTTGGATGTTGAAAACTTCGAAATTCCAAGCTGCATCTGGGATTCGCTGGGTCTCTCGGTGTCTTCCTTTGAGGAGTTGCTGGTGGTGTTGTTGTTAATACTGCTGGCTGTGGCGTTGCTGATGTTGAATGCCTCATTTATATCCTTGCTTATCTGCAGTTTATTGAGATTTGGCGTGCGTCATGGCGTTGGTGTAGAGGCATTCTCCCGTGAGCATGGCAGCAGAAGCGGCGCTTTGGATGTATATGAAGCGTCGCTGGTTCCTTCTCTCGAGTCAACTGGGACGGGTAATCTGAGTGTTGCATGCTGAGCATTAACAACCTTGCTCATCGGGGATATGCTCTTCTTCGAAGTTGATGTGTGGCTCTGTTTTGCCCGAGTCGCTTTCCCAACGACCGGGCGCTTTATAGCAGTGAGCGCCTTCGTACCGGCAATCCAGCGAGCTGACGACGAGGAAATTAGCGTTGCACTTGATGCTTACCCGCACGACTTTGTCGCAGCCTTTGATTGCGTCTTTTTTGTGCTGGCTTAGACTCCGGATACTTGCATGTCATGCATACATAGGTGATGCGAGAAATGTTCGGAGATGTTTCAACCACGAACATGCGCTTGCATATTTCACGAAATGATTTTTTACAGTCCACGGAGTTAATGACTTCTTGCACTTTCTGCTTTTCCACTTTTTTGCAGACACCGAATGATTTTGGAGCGGTTTTTGGAGGCATTTTTATTAGTTCGTGAATAAAATCGAACGATAAACCAAGCAAACAAGTATATCAAAACAATTGGCTCAAGTGTAGGATATGAGTAGCCAGTCGGTTTTGTTTTGGTTGCGACGAACTGGAAAGCTTACGTGCTAGGTGACACGGCTGAATTGGTGCTGATATTGACCTTTGCTCCTCCCTCATCAGTTAGACCAATCTCTTCTCTCTCTCCTCTTTCTCCCTCTCTCTAGCAGCTAATTTTGATATAGGTAAACATTCTCTTATATGTGAGTAAATGCAGCTAATGTGTATTGCAGGCAAAAATTTTTTCGCAAGTGTCCTTTTAGTTAAAGGCCCGAATAAAAAAATTATCAAAAAATACGAAAAACAATAAGTCAATGTCTTATTGTAGTCAAAGAAATTTATCAAAGGTGTTTCGTCCAGGCTACTAGATTGGACTCATCAGTGATGATCTAGTATCGGCCAAAGGTTTATAGACACAGCCACCTTTTTCCCAAGTGGAAAAGGGGGCTCCATCTATCGGTGTATTTTTCACACAAACACCGCATCAAGTATGAATTTAGTGAAGCTAATGCCTGTAGATCTTAGCTTCACTAAATTCATACTTGATGCGGTGTTTGTGTGAAAAATACACCGATAGATGGAGCCCCCTTTTCCACTTGGGAAAAAGGTGGCTGTGTCTATAAACCTTTGGCCGCTACCATCCTGCGGTAGGTGTCTGATGACGGATAGTAGATCATCACTGATGAGTCCAATCTAGTAGCCTGGACGAAACACCTTTGATAAATTTCTTTGACTACAATAAGACATTGACTTATTGTTTTTCGTATTTTTTGATAATGTTTTTATTCGGGCCTTTAACTAAAAGGACACTTGCGAAAATTTTTGCCTGCAATACACATTAGCTGCATTTACTCACATATAAGAGAATGTTTACCTTTATCAAAATTAGCTGCTAGAGAGAGGGAGAAAGAGGAGAGAGAGAAGAGATTGGTCTAACTGATGAGGGAGGAGAAATTGTTGCTTGTAAAATAACTTGAACTGAAGAAAAAAATAATTAGCGCAAAAAAGTATTATAATATTCGGTAATATACTAACAATACCAAAATAGAAAAGTGAGTCGTATAATAGATACGTATTTTACAAGATAACTTAGATTTTATCTCAGGTTATCAGGTTGCACAACCTATGTAATTTACTTCTATATTGTGAAAAAATCTATGAAAATTATTTACAATAAAAAAGGATACATGAGTTGAGAAATGAGAGTTGCATATGATAACATTCCAAAATGCCAAAATGATACATTAGATACATCGAGACTATCGTAATTCACTAACTTATATATATGCTTGGTAGCACCATACAATATAAATGACTCTAGTAATGAAAACGTCTGTTTTTGTCGTACAATATTGGACTGATTGTCAGAAATATTTAAAAATGGAATCCGTTGACTACTAGATTTTCTGAAAATGTATGATATTTGAAATATGTCATTAATAGAAAATATTAAGATTAAAACTATTACTTACAATAAACCTTGCGGTACTGGTACAAAAGCATTACATTTACATATCCATATAATAATATAGTATGCTTGTGTAAGAACTACTGTTCTTGATGCCAATGATGACTTCATAACGTGTAAAGCCTGGGAATCGAATAAATCAGTTTGGGTTAATATTATTTGCTGTAAAATAAGAAGATTCCTACAAATAGAAAATCTTAACATTGAAATTTGAGTAATGGTTTCCGATATTACTGAAACACCCAGATAACTTCTAAAAAGACAGTAATAACTATTTAATAAAGTGTTTGAATTTTCCAAATGCTGTTCATTCAATTGTAATTTATTGGGCTGACCAAGATCATATGTAAGTGTTTCTAGTAGCATAGCCATAGCACCTGACATGTCCTTAACATTTTCGAGTATACGGTTTATATCTGATTGAAAGTCAGCACCTGTAAACTGATTAAAATTGTAATTAAAATATTTTAGTGACTAACTAAAAGAATAATTATAGGTAGTAGTAAGTAAACGTCAAAAAGTACATTTGATACTTATAATACTATTAAATTAATTTAAAAATTTTAATATAACTATATGTATGGTACTAATCGGTCAAAAATGGTACTCAAAGCTTCATATAGGTGACGGAGCAAGAACTCGTTGAACAGACTCATAGTTAAGAGCTAGCACTGATGTCCATGGTGGTTAATATTAATTAAAATGCATAATTACCAAAAGGCGTTGTTACGATTAAGATATGAAATTCTTACAAACTATTATTCTAGTAATAACCTATTATGAATATATTTTTATTCAGCGAATTTATATTTTCCGCCTAGTCTATGCAGGTAGCAGATCAGTATTTACTGAAAGTGAGCGACGAAATAATTACATACGACCACGCGTTATCTAACTGTAAAAGACAGATAGCATGTTTGAACATAACATAATAGAAAGTGAGACAAACGATAATAATTATTTATTTAATTTATTTCAGAACACATGCAACGAAGAAACATGTATTTATAAGGTTGATATACTTGATTTAGCTGTTTTTGTAATTTTTTTGTACCTGTAATAAAAAAAAGTTCAATAATGACGTCTGTCCCCTTAAGGGGGTCGGACACCTTTAGAATGACGAAAACTCAATTTTTTTTTTATTACATATTTTACTAAAAAAACACTTGTAGAATATGTCCCAATTAGTTTTAAAGCATTATCTATTTTTGTTTTAAGAATATACACAAAACACTGATAAAGCTTTTCATTTGTTTTTTGTTCAAATTACATTTTTCCCCTTGTATACATAATTATATAATCATATATTATTTCTACAAATTTTTTTTTTCATTTCACTCTTCTTAATATATTTAAAATTCTCACTCTAAATATCTGTCTGTATATACTTTAAAAGATCCAAAAATAATATTTTAAACATTAATACAAAGATAAAAAATGAATAATATAATTTATGGACGATATTTTTGACAAAAATAAAAATTTGATTTTAAAACTTATATAGCAGTTAAGTTGGCACCGTAACAACCTGACTTATCAACGACAGCCTCTTACGGGCTCACAGCTCACTCCTTTATTGTAACAGTCAATCCACATTGCATGCCGTATGCCGTATGCCGTATGCCGTCAGAAAAATAGTTGTTGTCCGAAATCTATAATATTTATAACTCTATGGTTACAATTCCTATAGGATTTATAACCATAGAGTTATAAATCTTATAGATTTCAGACAACAACTTTTTTTCTGACGGCATACGGCATGCAATGTGGATTCACTGTAACAGAGCTGATTTTAACCTACGAAAAAGTCCGCAAGCAATGTAAACATGCACAGCTGTCGTTTCATATAAACACTGTGATATCAGCATCAGCACCTTTTCTATACAAAGTGTTGTTCTTAATTTTCATTGTTTCCAACGGATTTGGGAGTAAACATTTAGTGTATTATAATACATAAAGGTATTTTAAATATGTTTTTAAAAGTGTTTGAATAATACGTGTGACAGTTGAATTAATGTTTTAGAAATAGCTTTTAGTACTTGAACTTTTATTGGAAACTTTATACTTAAAATAACAGGGATTGATACTGTAACGGTCATAAATGCCTTACATTAAAAAGTATATAAGGAATTCTGTTTACCGACGCAAATCCCTCACTGTGACCCAAATTGCCAAAATTGATACTCAACCTGCCATCTACGTGATAGAGCAATAACTCAGTCCATAAGTGCCTAGATGAGTGCACTAGCACTAATAGCCACGGCGGGAGTTTTGAATTACGAATCCTTTTTGATTAATAACAATAATATATATGATACGCATAATTAACCAGAAATACTCAATTAAATAACATACAAGCTACGCTTTTATAACATACTACACATGACCCCATATTAACATAATGATTAATACCCAATTTTGAATTCCGCGCCATACAATTACAGGTGACAGATAAGTACAATAAGAGTCATGTAACTATAATAGATAGTTACATACCAGTCCAAGTATTATCTGATGAAATCAGACAAGGATAGCACAATGGAAAATAACATGGGTGCGAGTGAGACAGATTGTCTTAATTATTTGATTTAAGTTATTCTGGTAAATATACCAAATAAATACGTAAATAACAATTATATTCCCATAAATTTAAATATCTAGCATCTAATTTTTTTATATTTTTACTAATAAATTATCAAAGTATTTAATTTGTGTCCAGTAGTAGGACAAAGTATCTCGCGAATCAAACCAATTATAAAGCGAGAATTCTCGGCAGGTTGCGCAATTATAACCTACGGTATATGTAAATGAGTTGATTGCGCACCCTCCCGAGCAAGTGATCAGATAATCTATCATCTGCGATTTTTCCATATAAATATAGGGCGCACGCTACGAGGAGCGCTCAGTCTCCAGCTCCAGCCCCAGCTCCAGTTGGATCTCCACCAGTAGCGCTAGCTGGTCGTTTCCTCGCGCTCTTCCTTCTTTTTAGAGCAACCGGGAGCACGTACGCAGCACAAGGAGTTCGCAACGTGTGATACGACGACGACGACCACCACATGCTGAGACGCAACCACATTTCTCACGCAATAGATATTTCCATCGAAGTAAGCGAATACGCGCTAGGTCTGGGATTAATCCCTCAGGACAAACCAGACGAGTCGAGTTGATTCGCCCAACTCGGCGACCAGTAGGATAGGGACTCAGGAGTGGGGTATAAAACCAAGGGACGGCATAGCCTCTCTCCCGGTCCTGGTAGAACTCACCGCAAGGCGAGCCTACAGACGGACGACAGGGTTGCCCTCCGACTTGGGGATCTTCGCCGTAGTTAGAAAAAATATATATATACATATATATACGCGACGCGTGTTAGACCGGATCTTTAGATTAGGCTTTCTTTTCTCTCTCATCGAGAGTAAAATTATTTGATTTCTTATTTTTTGTTACGGGAGATTCAATATGTGACGCGGTATCATTTCCCGAATAGTATAAGTGCAATTTCCCGAGCGCCATATCTCGGGAAATTCTGGCAGAAAATTGGAAATTTCGCGTACGGGGAATTCGGATAGTTACGCGCCTTTAAATTCCGCATAGTGAAAGTGCAATTTTCCGAGCGCCATATCTCGGAAAATTTTGGCGGAAAATCGAAAATTTCGCGTGCGGGGAATTCGGAACGTTACGCGCTTTTAATTCTCGCATAGCCGGAGTGGAATTTTCCGAACGCCATATCTCGAAAAATTCTGACGGAAAAGCAGAAATTTCGCGTGCGGGAAATTCGGAACGTTAAGCGCTTTCAATCCCCGAGTATCAATGGTGAAATTTTCCGAACGTCATATCTCGGAAAATTCTTACGGAAAATCTTAAATTTCACGTGCGGGTTTTTTAATGCTTTACGCGCTTTTATTTCCCGGGTTGCAACGGTTCATTGTTCCCAGCGCGATTTCTATGAAATTTCTGTTGTGCTCAGACGATCTGCATCGCACGCAATCATTTCTTTATTTTCGTTGATAATTATTTTACAGTTAGTGGTAGAATACGAATGATTTTCGAGGGCGGGCGTGATTTTTTTTATGCCAGGCGTACGTACGACGCACGAATTTAGCTTGTAATAGAGACAACGAATTTAGAGTATAATAACAGCGCATCACCGGCGCTCGGAATTAACCTTGCTTCATCGAGGCACGTCGGTCACCGCTACGAGTGTGTACACGTAGGTGCTTACATATGTATAGGTGATTTGTGTATAATACAGGGGACCAACGAGTCTGTTACGGCGCGAAGGTTATTTGCAGGAGAATTTCACACCATAATAATTTTGATTTATATCGAGTCATAATTTTTGCCCGTTTTTGGGAACTCATGAATGTAAATTAATAGTATACATACATAAATATATAAATATTTACACTAATCGGGGTTTATGTAGCCCAAGACTGTATATTAGTACCTACAGCCCAGAGTTCTCTATGGCAAGTGACTAAAGAAATAATGGACCCTGGAATTATAGACTCTACATCGGGCCGTACAAACCCCTATATTTAGAAATATTATGAAGCCCGGGCTGCATCATAAAAATCGGGCTCGATATACCCCTATATATAAAAAAACGGACTTTATAAACCCCTTTCGAGAAATATATATATATATATATATATATATATATATATATATATATATATATATATATATATATATATACATATATATATATATATATACCCGTTTTTTTATATATAGGGATTTATTGAGCCCGATTTTGATTATGCAGCCCGGGCTTCATAATATTTCTAAATATAGGGATTTGTGCGGCCCGACCTAGAGTCCATAACCCCAGGATCCATTATTTCTTTAGTCACTTGCCATAGGGAACTCTGGGCTGTAGGTACTAATATAGAGTCTTGGGCTACATAAACCCCGATAAGTGTACACACACACACACACACACACACACACACACACACACACACACACACACACACACACACACACACACACACGCACGCACGCACGCACGCACGCACGCACACACACACACACACACACACACACACACACACATATATATAAAACAGATCTCCCGAATAAGGGAAGATAATAAAACATATTTTCTTGCATATCATCATTGTTATTAATTTTCCTAGGCGTTTTCCACCACCGTTTCCTATCTCCTGACATCTACCCTTGCGAATAAAATACCAATTATTATTATTATTATTAATAACTTATTTGAACTTTTTTTTATTTTGCTAATTATTTTTGAATATTTTATTTAACTATTTTCTGCTTTTAAATACCTTTAATACGACAAATTTTGCTATTATTTAATTCTTTCAATATTAAATTCATTATTTGAGAATAATTACATAAATATAACACAGGCCCACAAAAAAAAAAATCTGTCGGTTCTGGGATGGAAACTATACTTTTCTTTTGTATTTTTTCCCGCTGAATCCGAATCCGGCGTTAAAAGTAGGGGGTTGGCCGCATATTTTGAACATAACCTCTAAAAACTGTCGAAAAGCCGTGTTTCTGTGGAAAAACTAGATAATAAAAAAAAAAAAACATTGTTTCCATCACATCAAAAATACTTTATTTTTATGTATTTTGGCTTGCTGAATCCAAATTTATTATGGAAAAAGAGGTTTGACAGCCGAGTTTCGGAAATAACCTCAAAAAACTGTCGGCCGTGTTTCTGTGGAAAAACTAGATAATAAAAAAAAAACATTGTTTCCATCACATCAAAAACCCTTTATTTTTATGTATTTTGGCTTGCTGAATCCAAATTTGTTATAGAAAAAGAGGTTTGACCGCCGAGTTTCAGAGACAACCTCAAAAAACTGTCGATAAGCCGTGTTTCTGTGGAAAAACTTGAGAAGAAAAAAAAACATAGTTTCCATCACATCAAAAACACTTTCATTTTATCTATTTTGGCATGCTGAATCCGAATTTGTTATGGAAAAAGAGATTTGACCGCCTAATTTCGGAAATAACCTCAAAAAACTACTCATTCAATTTGCACAAGAACTAAATTGGCTTACGCTTTCGTATATGCTTGCCATCGCACAACCTATGCAAAGGATTTCTACGCCGCTTTTTGTTATTAGATTGTACATCTCTTTTTAGCATCCAGCAGTAGACCACCATCATGTTGACCCCATATTTTCCTTGCCGCCTACGTTCAAATTCCTTCATATCCTGATTAAATCTTTCACCATGCTCTTCACTGTAGTCACCTAGGACTGGTGGAAATTGATCAATGTGCGAATCGAGAAAGTGGAGTTTTAAATTCATTAAGCAACCTAATTTTTTGAAGTTTTGTACCATAGTTTCTACGATGCTCTTACAGTTCTCATCTTAATTGTTACCGAAATTTTCTTGCAACATCTTTGAAGCTCAACCAGGCTGCCTTCTCGGTATCATTCATACTTTTGACGAAATCTTCGTTCCTGAACATTTTGCGAATTTGAGATCCGTCAAAGATACCTTCCTTCAATTTAACCAGTTATATTCGTAAAGATGGTTTCTAAGTATTTGGCTCATTCAACTGTACTCAAAGAAGAATAGTATAACATCGAAAAGGTTTTAAATAAAATAAAGTATAGTGAACACGAATGGTTAATTTGCGGAGACCTGAAAATATTGTCCATGATACTAGGTCAGCAATCAGGTTTTACCAAGTACCCATGATATTTATGCATGTTTGACAGTCGAGATAGAGCAAAACACTATAATACAAAAGTATGGCCAGCAAGGCCATCACTTACTCCAGGTTCCAGCAATGTCATCAATCATACTCTTGTCGATCCTAGCAAAATCCTTTTGCCTCCTTTACATATCAAATTAGGACTGATGAAACAATTTGTTAAAGCTCTCGATGAAGAAGGGCGATGCTTCAAATACTTAGAAACCATCTTTACGAATATAACTATGGTTAAATTGAAGGAAGGTATCTTTGACGGACCTCAAATTCGCAAAATGTTCAGGAACGAAGAATTCGTCAAAAGTATGAATGATACCGACAAGGCAGCCTGGTTGAGCTTAAAAGATGTTGCAACAAAATTTCGGTAACAATTAAGATGAGAACTGTAAGAGCATCGTAGAAACTATGGTACAAAACTTCAAAAAATTAGGTTGCTTAATGAATTTTAAACTCCACTTTCTCGATTCGCACATTGATCAATTTCCACCAGTCCTAGGTGACTACAGTGAAGAGCATGGTGAAAGATTTAATCAGGATATGAAGGAATTTGAACGTAGGTGGCAAGGAAAATATGGGGTGAACATGATGACGGACTATTGCTGGATGCTAAAAAGAGATGTACAATCTAATAACTAAAAGCGGTGTAGAAATCCTTTGCATAGGTTGTTCGATGACAAACATATACGAAAGCGTAAGCCAATTTAGTTCTTGTGCAAATTGACTGAGTAGTTTTTTGAGATTATCTCCGAAATTGGGTGGTGAAATCTCCTTTTCCATAACAAATTCGGATTCAGCAAGCCAAAATACATAAAAAAAAGTGTTTTTGATGTGATGGGAACAATATTTTTTTTTCTTCTCAAGTTTTTCCACAGAAACACGGCTTTTCGACAGTTTTTTGAGGTTATCTCCGAAACTCGGCAGTCAAACCTCTTTTTCTATAACAAATTTGAATTCAGCAACACAAAATAGATAAAAATAAAGTGTTTTTGATGTGATGGAAACAATGTTCTTTTTTGTTCTCAAGTTTTTCCACAGAAACACGGCTTTTCGACAGTTTTTTGGGGTTATCTCCGAAACTCGGCTGTCAAACCTCTTTTTCCATTACAAATTTGGATTTAGCAAGCCAAAATACATAAAAATAAAGTATTTTTGATGTGATGGAAACAATCTTTTTTTTTATTCTCAAGTTTTTCCACATAAACACGGCATTTCGACAGTTTTTTGAGGTTATGTTCAAAATATGCGGCCAACCCCTACTTTTAACGCCGGATTCGGATTCAGCGGGAAAAAATACAAAAGAAAAGTATAGTCTTCATCCCAGAACCGACAGATTTTTTTTTTGTGGGCCTGTGATAGTCATTTATCTAACGACCGAGGACATCAGCAGCAGAGCAAGCAGCATCGATATCTTCAACACTCACTCATTGTATATGCACATTTAGTCACCAATGCACTTAAGGTGACTCCTAACCTGGTGTTCTCTCCCCTATTCACAGAACCTACTTATAAAACCTTACATTATTAAAGATGATACTAAAGAAAAATTAAGTCTATATTGATTGTTACAAAAAACATTTAGTGTACAGATTTAAATCAACTTTTAAAGCAAGCGAAAGATATGCTATTGTGCAAAAAAATGTTATGGAACCTTCGCTTCTGCCAGAAAGCTACCATTATCAGCCATTGCCTGAATCTCACTATGATATAATTGACATTTTATTTCCTGAAGTAAAAACAGTTATGCACTGCAATAAATTAGTATCAGTCGTATTCTATTTATTGAGTAATAATATTATATGTGAAAAAGAATAATGAAGGACAAGTAAAGAAGTTCACCTTATCAGACATTAAAAGATCAATATAGGAATGTTGCTGCTATAAATATTTTTTTCAAGCATTTGGCTATGGCGATACTGGCTTCATAACATGCATGAAGGATTTTGGATTTCTCAACACATTCTTGATTTACCTCAGTATATATATAAGAATCTAATATATGTGATAAAGATCATTAAAAACATATGGATTTAAAAGCACCAAAGGATCTACATATTAAACCACTTAACAAACTTGACTGACTGATGTAGATATAACTGTTACGCGTGCTCATAGCCTACAAGTGTGATAGATCGTATACTGAGGTACCAGAATATTTGTTCTAAATGTAAAATATTTTGAACGAAAAACAATATTTTTTTGTATTTCAGGGCAGAGATGGAGTTAAGAAATAATGAAGAAGAAATAAAGAAGAAGAAATAAAGAATAATCTTAGTAATTTTATCTTTAAAGTTGTTTTCTACATAATGTAAAATTTTGAGCTCTGCCGTCGACTCCAGATTCAGGAACTGCATATATTTTAATGGGAGAGGTCCTAAAATTTTGGTATTTTATATGTCTATTGACTGAAGAGTTGGACGTATCCAATTTATTTGATTAAATAATTTTTTACGGTCAAAAATTCCTAAAAAATCTTAAATTTAAGTGAAATTCAGATTTTTTTAGCAATATTTGACCGTAAAAAATTATTTAATCACATAAATTGGATAAATACAACTCTTCAGTCAATAATCATATAAAATACCAAAATTTTAGGACCTCTCCCATTAAAATATATGCAGTTCCTGAATCTGGAGTCGACGGCAGAGTAAAAATTTTGAAATGGCCATATATTTGGTTAAAATTGATCAAAATTTTTTTTTGGGTCTCATTTTATCATAAATTGAATATATTTTTAGGATATTACTTCTAAATATTTCTAATTATGAAAATTAATTTTTTTCAGGTCATTTTATGGAAAAAATTGTAAAGGTGTCTGACCCCCTTAATGTTAATTAACAATAATGTAAATTAAAACTTCTGTCTTGATGAGTTGATTCAAGATTCAATTATTTCAATATTTACTTTTATAATAAGAATAAAATATATAAAAAAATACAAATCAAATAATGTTTATTAAGCGTTCGAATATTACGTAATAATAACGATCACTAACTATATATTAGCTAACCTATATATGAAATTATCTTTGTTTCATATTTTGATTCTTATCCTCTTTTTAAAAAACTAGAGTCTAAAGCAGAGCGCGCTACATGCTCCTGTAGACACTAACATATTTTTTCTAACCTTTTTTTTTACTGTTATGACGGAAAATAATTTTTCGTCATTTTCGCCTCTCTCCGCATTACGTCTGTATTAACATATTGAGATCGTTAGAGGAGCAGACGACGCAAAAGGACGCCTGGCCAAGAGAGAGAGAGAGAGAGAGAGAGAGAGAGAGAGAGAGAGAGAGAGAGAGAGAGAGAGAGAGAGAGAGAGAGCGAGGAGCGCGCGCAACCCGGTAGAATCGAGAAAGAGTCTAGATTAGTCTCGCATGGTATAGCGCCCGCGCTCCTCGCTTCAATTATGGAAGAATATACTGTGACTTGGCGACGCGTTCCCCGTGAGAGTGAGCGTGTGTGTTTGTGTGCACCCGGCCACGACTTCGTGGCCTTCTTCAGCCTCGAGACGACCGAGAGCGGCGCACCAGGTGTTGGACCTGGCGCGGCCTAAGGCCGGCGATAGCGATACTACGCCACTTTGTAAGTACAGGCTCGACTCATCTCTCTCTCTCTCTCTCTGACCCGCGGCAACTCGGGCCTCCTTCGGCCCGAGGACTGCGCCTCGCAAAGTGCACTTTCTTCCCGATTAATTGAATAAACCGAAGACCCTACTTTATACGCGCGAGAGTTATCATTTTACCTTACCCTGTTCTCCCTTAATAATTCAATCATTAAGATTCGCATGCAGCGTGCCTTGCACGAGGTGCGCTAGCCTCACCGCCGCATGCACTCTATTTGTAACCGGATAATTGTCGAGCAGCCGGAGAATAAATTATCCGTTACACTGTATTAGCCAATGAAATTTTTTGATAACGTTCTGATTTTGGCTCTAAGCTTCAATTCGATAAGAAATCTCTATCTCCCTTTTACAATCTGATCATTATGATGATGATGACGGAAAAGTGAAACTGAAATAAAATATTTCTAATTGACTTATTCGTATATTCTCTAATGCCTGATGTGTTAAAAAGATGTATTATAAAATGTTTAACCTAAAAATTTGTGTACTCTCAAAATTATAACCTCAAAAATTTTGTATGTAAAATGTATTATTAAAATTATATAATATAATTGAAATATATGAAGTAAGAAATTGAAAAAGCTGCGTAATTCAAATATGAAAATTAATATAAGTATTAATTAAAATGTAAGGATAATAATCTTATCATTTATCAAATTTTAAATATTAAATTACATATATGTATTAAATAAAAATTAGCTACCACTGATATTATTTTTACGACCTTACATTATTAAAAAATGAAAAATTAAACAATTTTACTCCAGGTCTTTTGCAACAAACAAAATCATTTTTAGAAATATCAAAATTTTAAATATCAGAAATTTCAAAAGTATGATATGGATGAAATCTTGCACATTTATTATTTACATTGGCTACAAAATAGTCTATAAATTTCGAACTAATACATGAAGCCGTCA
This sequence comes from Torymus aiolomorphi, assembly GCA_036365515.1. Classification (NCBI taxonomy): domain Eukaryota; kingdom Metazoa; phylum Arthropoda; class Insecta; order Hymenoptera; family Torymidae; genus Torymus; species Torymus aiolomorphi. Next base: position 9,731,629 of record CM070874.1, on the reverse strand, counting down.
TTTAGGATTTGCGATTTTTAAGAAGATGTAAAAAATATTTTAACCTTCAATATTTCTAAAAATTAGGATCAAATCTTTTTATCTAAAGAACTTTTACAATATATATACAAAATCAACATCTAAACAATATTTCAACCAATTTTCAACCAATTTTCAACCAATTTTAAACCAATTTTACTATAATTATCATGCAACGAAGAAAATGACTGACAAATACCAAAATATACCAAAATTTTAAATATCCAATATCTCTAAAAGTAATCGTATGATCTTGACGAAAATTCACGATATTATCTATATCACACAAATTTGTCTATAAAGGCTATAGCGGGATAAGATGGTCAAAATTGCACTCACCTGGATTTTTTTTTGGGATTGACTATTCGAAAGTACATTATTGAAAACCTCTCTAGCCAAATTTTCAGCTTCCTAGGTGATGATTTGAGTCTTCTAACCTAAAAAACGTATGTATTAGAAAAAAATTTTTTCCGCTCGACCCTTTCTTTAAAAAAATCAGAAAAAATTCACGGACGTCTGTTTTTGAGCAAGAAAACAGCCTGATTTTTTCAGATTTTTAAAAAAAAAATTGAGCTCAGGAAAAATTTTTTAATTTTTCAATTATTTTTTAGGTTATGTAGGTAATTTTTGGCTAACTTGTAAATAATGATTTTTTGTGTATTTTTTCCCGTTCTTTCAAATGGCGGTGTCCGAATTTGTGTTTTCGAGCCGGAAAATACTCAAAATTCGAAAAAACCGATTTTTTAAGCATTTTTCCCATGTTTTTGGCACATAACCTCAAAAACAATAGCTAAATAAGTGTTTATGAACATTTTTTTTTTCAATTTCTTTCTATATCTTCGAATTCCACTGTCAGAACTACCATTTTTACATCAAATAATGCTATAAAATCAAATTATAAACATTTTTTTCGTGTTTTTACCATGTTTTTGGGACATAACCTCAAAGAAGATCGTTCAATACGTGTTAGGGCATACAAAAATATTCTAAAAATTTTTAGAATCGAGTATTACTTCGTCGGTAGCTACGAAGGGCCTGATATAGCCTTTTAATTAATTATTTTTATTCAAATTAATTTGTAGATAAATAAAAATGAGTAAATATTTCTAATAGAAATTAATTATTATAAATATGTTATGAATATTTTTGTGCTTTTATTAAAACAATAAAATAAGTATGTACCATTTCATATTTGACCTTTATTCTTGCGAGAATTGTTTTTAGAAGTTCTATTTGACAAAATTACATGAGTAATAATTTTTAATATTGAATTATAATAATATTTTTAATCCTCGTCACTATCTTCGTCTATTGCAGGACCAATATCTGAAGTAGTAAATAATTCGGAAAGAACTTTCGCTGGTCTTTTTTTTTTGACTTATATTTTGCATTACTGAGATAATATATGACTGCAGCAATGTGAGAACAGGATCCTACAGTTCGTAATCCATTGGCACAGTCACACGCATGGCGTAGGATACCGCTGTATCCAATTGAGTTAGGTTTATATTCGATGTAGCATTTGTAAGTCTTACTGTTAATATGCCTGGACCTTATTAATACTTTAATGATATTTGGTTTGATCTTAATATATTCCAAACTGATATTGTTACTATCATCCATTAACTCAGCCAAATAACATACGGCTTGAGCTAATTGATAGGTAGCTGAAAAAAATATTTTGAGATCTCTTTCAGTCATCTCCGGAAAGTCAATGATTTCTTGGGATGTTAGCTTGATCGTAGTAGTGGGCCGTCTAGACCATCTGGTTGTCTCAGCTTCTAATGCTAAAGTATTTTCACTTTGATTAGAATTTAACATTCTTTCGATGATTATACCTTGTAAGCCACCGTCATCTTTATCGCTATTCAAACGCTTACCAAAAATGTTGTTGAGAAAACATGCAATTCTACAATATGCACCAGCTTTTAGTAAAAGTTTATTATCTAATTGCTGGTGAAGAAGCTTATACTTTTTACCAAGAATTCCACGAACAGCCTCTACAACACATCTTAATTTCTTAACATATCGAGATTCATTCGATTCAGTCGTACTCAAGTTGGGTCTATTTCCCTTTAAGGCAGGCATGAGAATCTTAAAGCCAAGACTTTTTACATAACGTATCACATCCCTAAAACCTCTATCTACAACGCCAACATCACCTTCTCTCATGATAGTTCGTATACCATCTGGATCATCCATTACTTTCTTCATGATGCTTGCATCATTTTCTGTGGCTAAAAACGGACCAGGGACATCAACAACGAATCCGTCTGTCGTGCAAATAGTGAATGGCTTCGGCAAAGGATATTTCTTCTGACCTGAATATGACTTTCTTTGGTATTCATTATTTTTACTTTTTTGGTGACGTAAGTAAGTTCCATCAAAAACCAAAACAATCTCGTTCTCTAATTTAAACAGTTTTTTTTGCATAAATGGAAGTGTGATCACGTATGAGATCCTCCCTTTTAATACTTTTTACTCCAAAATATTTCGGTAGGACATCTTTTTCAAATGAATTAATTACTGATTCACAAAAATCTGAAACTTTTATTTCGTTTTCTATTGCGAAAATAGACGAAATAAAATTATTCGACGATCCAGTTCGTAATTTAAATAAACATATAACCAGGGCTTGTGTAACGTCTCTAGAATCCGATGATCTCATGGAAACTAATAATTTTCTCAGCTCTTGCAATTGATCAGTCGAAAGACTAGTAAAAGAGAATAATTGTTTTTCGCTAAGCTCTGATGATTTTATTTTATCTAAAAATATTACCGAGGCTAAATCTGAAATTTTGTTTAAAAATAAACATATTTCATCTGCAGTTAAAAAACTCGCGTTACTGTATATCTGTATTAGTTTCAGGTCATTATCAAAAAATCGTTTTTTTTATTAAATGCTCGGTACAAACTCGATTGCTATTTGGAATAAAGATTTGCATTTCTTTGAAACATTGCAGTCTTGCAGTCAATGGTACACATGTCAAGTTATTTTTATTTCTACAAACGCAACATGCTGTATGAGAAATCATAGTTCTTTTGAGGGGCAACTCGGTGGAAGATTTTTTTTTCTACAGTTGGTTTTAATACTACCTCAAAAACGCTCCCTGAACTCTGAGAGCTAGGTATTTCCGAGCTTGACTGCGAACTCATTGGCTGACTTTGATCACTGGTTGAAGGTTCTACTTTTCGTGTCCCAAAAAGAACAAGTCTTCTACATTTATCGCAAAGTTTAAACCCAATGTCAACATTATCTACATTTAACTACTCACAAACTGCTTCGACTTCACTAGCTGACTTAATGATCTTAATCTGAGCTGATATTTTACTGAGATTTCGCTTGAAGCAGTTGCAACATTGATCAGTATCATCAAATTCATCCATGTTCGATGTAAAAACTAAAATGGAGAATATTTAAGATATATTATGGGATCATGAATACAATTACAAAAAATATCGGTGATCTTTAAACAGTTACTTGTGTAATAATCAATCTTTTTTAAAGCTAAGCCATTATGTAATTATCACAAAATTAATGAATTTGATTATTATTTTATATTAAAATGATTTTTTTCACCAAGAAATATAATGCCCTTAAAACTATTTTGATAATAATTAATGAATGGTAAAAAATTAAATATTTCTTGAAATGTGGACTGTATTCTGTTTTTTGTTAGGTATTGTCGGAAATTGAGATGACGATCTATTCTAATTGACTCGAAAGTACAAGTATAGACATAGATAATGTAAGCAAAACGAAACCTTTATAAAGAGAGGGTTCTCTATTAAGAGAGAGCTTTTAAATACACTCCTTTTAACGCACACCTTTGTAAGAATGAGATTATCTATATATAAATACTTTTTTGGCAATTTGCTTGCGGAAAGCTAAGCAACATCTAGTGATTACAATCCCATACAAACACTAAAAAAAGGAGATATATTCTTAATTATTTATAATATTGTTTAAAACCTGGACCATCATTATTATCAATTTCCTTTAATATTAACTACTATTAAAATACTATTACAATACTAATAACATGTTGTGAAATTATATAGTGCAATATTTCATTATATGTAGGCTAGGCTTAAAACTGTGCATGACAATGCTTAATAGCAAGTTCTTATAAATAAAATATATGTTTTCAATGAAAAGATTTGATCTTTTTTTATTAGTTAATAAAAAATTCATTGGATTTGCAACATAATCCAAGAAACTAAAAGTTAATTAAATCTATACAATATTGTACTTAATCATCAATTAAGTTACCAAATATGTTGCACAATGGGTGCATTTCTCAATTTAATAAAAACCTCTACTCATTGGAAAAACCCATTTTATTTATGAGAATATGATATTAAGTATAGTGATACGAATTCTTAAATCCCACATCTAATATTTTTAAAAACTTTCCAGACAAAAAAAGCTCGATTTATGACTGCATTACACAATGTTATTTCACAACGCATTCAAAAAAATTAGTAAACTGTTCAAGATTTGTTTAGGTTATACAACATGGTAAATGAGATAAAATTAAAAAAAAAATTTTGATCGCTTTACCTAGAAAGCATTAAAAGTTTACAGAAATTAAATATTTAATAAACTCGATGCTAGTAGATTTCATATATATTGATAATCACAAATTTCTATCAATAGTATGTTCGTGTTCTTATCAAATTCAATTTTGCAATAAACAGTGGTTTACAGAGTGGTTTTCCAAAACATACTTTAAAAATGTATAACCTGGCAATTAAATATTTAGTTTGTGTAATGGTGCAAAATAACTGATACTTTCCTTTGATAAAATTAAATAAGAAAAAAAAAGAATAGTAATATTCTTCATACATATATCCGGAAAAAACTTACAACATACAAAACAGATGCAAAAACTAGCTGGCTTTGCAACAAAAGTTGTACTTAAATATTTGAGAAAAAATTAATAAGTTTTCGACTATCCTTTTAAATAGACTTGCAACTAGCAAGAAATTGTGATGTACTTTTTTAGTAGCAAGTATTTAAAAAAGTATTGTTCTTCATTTTAGATAAACAATATACTCACTCAAACTCATTTTAATAGGCCCGTTACACTCAAAAAAATATAAGGACCAGATACGGAAATACCATGGGTTAGTATATCTATGTATATGAGGAACAGTGCTTATTCCCGCTGGTCCTCGTATATATAGATATACTAACCCATGTTATTTCTGTTCGTTTCACAAGTGAACAGACCATTCCTGTCGTTTCTCCTGTCTAATTAACAAAATAAATTAGTTAAAATAGACAATTTGAGTTAAATAGAATGAAGAAAAGTAACATTTTTTTATTTTATTTTATTATATTTTAACATAATTTGTCTATTTCAACTCTTTTTTTTTATAACTAGACAGCAGAATCGACCGAAATAGTCGGTTCACTAGCGAAACGACCAATAAAAAAAACGCACCCCACAAGTTGATATTCAATTACTGAACTATTTCAATCGTTTGTTACTTTAAAGCATATTTTTATCATTATAATTATGCAGATCGGTAGTTGAAGTACAGATGAATATATACTCCATGCGGCACTTGACTATCTGCATATCAACTCATAATAATTAATATTGATGCACAGTTACAAATACATACATATGTTCATATGTTTCACGAATAATTCTGTAATATGCAATTTCCCTGCGCCTGAAAAAGGCTATATCAGGCCCTTTGTAGCTACCGGAGAAGTAATACTCAATTCTAAAAAAATTTTTAGAATATTTTTGTATGTCCTAACACGTATTGAACGATCTTCTTTGAGGTTATGTACCAAAAACATGGTAAAAAACACGAAAAAAATGTTTATAATTTAATTTTATAGCATTATTTGATGCAAAAATGGTAGTTCTGACAGTGGAATTTGAAGATATAGAAAGAAATTGAAAAAAAATTGTTCATATACACTTATTTAGTTATTGGTTTTGAGGTTATGTGCCAAAAACATGGGAAAAATGCTTAAAAATCGGTTTTTTCGAATTTTAAATATGTTCCGGCTCCAAAACGAAAATTCGGACACCGCCATTTAAAAGAACGGGAAAAAATACACAAAAAATCATTATTTATAAGTTAGCCAAAAATTACGTACATAACCTAAAAAATCATTGAAAAATTAAAAATTTTTTTCTCAATTCAATTTTTTTTTAAAAATCTGAAAAAAATCAGGCTGTTTTCTTACTCAAAAACACATGTCTGTGAATTTTTTCAGATTTTTTTAAAGAAAGGGTCGAGCGGAAAAGAATTTGTTCGAAAAAACACGTTTTTTAGGTTAGGAGACTCAAATCATCACCTAGGGAGCTGAAAATTTGACTAGAGAGGTTTTTAATAATGTACTTTCGAATGGTGAATCCCAAAAAAAAAATCCAGGTGAGTGCAATTTTGACCATCTTCTCCCGCTATAGCCTTTGGAACTGATTCATCGAGCCGTTCTCGAGAAATTACGATTTGAAAAAAATGTTAAAAAAATGTTAACCTCAAATATTTCTGAAAAGTATGGACTAATCATTTAGCCCAAAGAACTCGACCGAAATATATCCAAAATCTAAAAACGAATCTACGAAACGAAAAATGGAATTTTGATCCGCAATCACACCAAAAAAATTAGCCGCGAACGATTAAAATCCATTTAGTATAAGCTGTGATCCAGGCGTATACCGCAAGCATATATCCATACAGACATTTTTCAAAAACGATGTATTTTGATTCCTAACACCGCGAAAAACAATTATAACATGTTTTTACAACAACTCAAAAAATTACTATCACAAGTTTTCTCTAGGACGAAGCAAAAATATTAAGTGCAATCGGATTTGTTTTGCCTTATAAGGTAGGTAGGCAATATAAATTGCTTTGTTTATATCGACAAGTAATATATATTTACAAACATGGATACGCCCACACACACATACAATAAATGATTTTTGTATTTTTAGATTTTTAAATTTTATATGTAACTTTGTTGTTTTTTTTTTACTTCAGTAAATTGATGATTAATAGCCGTTCTATAACGCACATATCTATAGCTGTATTGCTTTCTCAAAAAGAAAGCTTTGTAACGGTGAAATGTTTCGACTCTTAGATTTAGATGATTTTCATTATTTCCGAGCTCCCTGAGTCGAATATGCATTTTCTAGAAAATATTTGTGTGTATGATGTATGTGTGTGTGAGTATGTGTGTGTGTAATAAATTTATCGGCACCATAATGGCACGAGATATCAAGCTTATCTTTGGCAGGTATATGAAGTCCATTTTAAAGCTTTACAAGTTCAATGTTATAGTTGATTACATAATATTAAGTTGGTTAAAAGAAATAAAGTAAAATATTAAAAAATCGAAAATAATTTTTTTCGAAGCAAGGTTTAAAAATCGGTTAGAACTAGGAGCATTTTCTAAAAGTACTTTTGATTTCGTGTCCATTTTTTTTATTCTAATAGGATAATACTAAATCGGATAAAAGAAATAAAGAAAAATATAAGAAGGTTGAAAATAATATTTTTCATCGCGGGGTTCGGAAATCTGCTAAAAATTAGAGCATATTCTTAAACTACTCGTAAATTTATTTTCTTACACATTTTTTTAAGGCTATCAGATAAATATTAAGTCGTTTAAAAAAATATACGGAAATCTTAGAAAATCGAGAAAACTTTTCTGTTGCGGATTTTGGTACTTTAGAGGAAATGAAAGCTTATTATTGTCTCACTATTAATAATTTTCTTTATATTTATATTTTTTGCAGATAATCGGATACTATTAATTTCATTTAAAAGCAAAAGAGCAATCTTAAATAATCGAAAAAAACAAATTTTCAGTGGCTGGTTTTAGAAACCTGCTAAGAAGTAATTCGTGATTTATTAGCAACTTCTTTCTCATCTATTTTTTCAGATTTAATTGAATAATATTAAATCGTTTAAAAAATATATACAAATCTAAAAAAATCGTGATAAAAAACTTAATAACTCCATTTTGTTATAAATAATTCATAAAACATTTTTTATAATTTTACTATATTTCGTCGGGTGAAAAGAAGGTTCTATCTCAGTGAAGAGCGTGAAAAGGTCTTATCTCAGCTGAACGCGTATGAAGGTTCCATCTCGGCGAAGCACGTAAAAAGGTTCTATTAAAGTCGAGCGCGTAAGAAAATGACATCTCGTATCTCTAAAAGTAGCGAGATGGCGCTTTTTTATGAGCTCGTCTTTAAGGGGGCTAGACACCTTTTTTCTCTGAAATAAGAAGTCACATTTTAATACATAAATGTAAACTAATTATTTCATACTTTTTACATATAAAAGTGGGTATATTTACCTTACCTTAAAACTTTCTCCGATGGGCCTTTTATATGGTCCAGAACCATAGTCATCGATGAAACAAGTTTTTTCACTAACCGTAAGCTTTGAAATTTTCCTGTGGATGGATTGACTCCAGATTTGAACTAAATTACTCCTGAATAGTATAATTCTCATATGAGTGTAGGGATTTAGGATTAAATGTCGGAAAAAATTTTTACATCAGAAAAATTATGAAAAAATATAAAAAATTTAAAAAAAATAAAAAAAAAACTTGAAAAACAGCACAATTTTTTTTTTCTCATTAGATCAAAAATCCCTACACTCATATGAGAATTATACTATTCAGGAGTAATTTAGTTCAAATCTGGAGTCAATCCATCCACAGGAAAATTTCAAAGCTTACGGTTAGTGAAAAAACTTGTTTCATCGATGACTATGGTTCTGGACCATATAAAAGGCCCATCGGAGAAAGTTTTAAGGTAAGGTAAATATACCCACTTTTATATGTAAAAAGTATGAAATAATTAGTTTACATTTATGTATTAAAATGTGACTTCTTATTTCAGAGAAAAAAGGTGTCTAGCCCCCTTAATAGGACCTTTTCAAGCGCTTCCCTGAGGCAGAATCTTTTTTCCACCCAATGATTTGACTCTTATCATAAAGATTTTTTTCATTGCAAATCTTATTTCAATGAATTCATTAATTCAACATATTCTCACGCGCAAACAACTGTGTACGAAAAAATTTGTCAATTTTATTTTTGTACTATTGATTTCCATTATTAGTTTTCCAAAAATATGAATAATTGATATATTTGGTTACATAAATATTGTTTTATAGATTAAAAGGATATTGTTCATATCTTTTTATACTTAAACTTCATGCAATTACTTTGCTTAGATTGGGTTCAACGTACCTTACTTAATGTATAATTAGGTATGAAAATTACAATTGTAGCCTAGTTTGCCAATATAGGTTCGGGGTCCTGGTCATCCAGGAGCAAATACGAGAAAAAATGCATGCGGAATTTGAGTGCATTGCAATATTTCCTGTGCGAGGTAAGGCTTTTTACATATTATAAGCAAGTTTTATTGTTTATTAATTGTTTATTTATGCTCGTCCCTTAATGGCTGTTTGCACATGTACTGTGTGGGCCTAATAGAGTATGTATACAAAATTTAGACCGTTTAGTTCATTTCCTATAAGACTAACAGCTTTTTACATCCCGTTAGCTACTTTAATTCTTGATTAACTATTTATTTATGCGCATCCCCTTACGCTGATTAATACGTACTTTGGGAGCATAATGGTGTATGTGTACGAAATTCACGATTGATATTTCATTTCCTGTGTGAGGTACGGCTTTTTAATTTTTGTAGTGGTATTATAGTGGTATTTATTTATATTATTGTAAATACAAATAAGTTTCCGCCGCTTTTTTATAAAAATTATCAATTTATTGTAAAAAAAAATATACGTTACATTTTATTCAAAATATTGTCCGTCATTGGCTACTACTTATTGCCATTTTTCTGGCAGCACTCAGATGCCACGTCGAAAAAACTCTTCATCTTTTGAGGCTACCCACGAATCGACCCAATTTTAGGCTTCTTCGTAAGAAGTGAAGTGCTGCTTGACCAGGGCGTGAGCCATCGACCGGAACAAGTGGTAGTCCGAAGGAGCAATGTCTGGTGAATACGGCGAGTGGGGTAAGACACCCCATTGTAAAGCTTCCAAAGTATCCTTGACGACTTTTGTAACATGTGGCCGAGCGTTGTCGTGCTGAAAAATCACTTTGTCATGTCTTTTGGCATATTGGGGGCGTTTAAGCTTCAATTCTCTGCTCAATTGCAACAGTTGCTGTTGATAACGTTCTCCAGTGATAGTTTCGTTAGGCTGGAATAGCTCGTAATAGATTACTACAAGCTGATCCCACCAAATGTACAACATTAACTTTTTGCTATAAATATTCGGTTTGGCCGTTGAAGTTGGTACATGGCCGGGCTTACCCGATGATTTCCTACGCTTTGGGTTGTCGTAGTAGATCCACTTTTCATCCCGCGTCACTATTCGATGCAAAAAACCGTTTCTACTTTGTCTTTGGAGAAGTTGTTCGCACGTGAAAAGACGGCGCTCGACGTCTCTGGGTTTCAGTTCATGCGGAACCCAATTTCCTTGCTTTTGTACCATACCAATGGTCTTGAGACGGTGTGAAATCACTTGTTGAGTCACTCCTAAGCTTTCTACAAGCTGCTCTTCAGTTTGTCATGAGTTTTGGTCCAATAATGCCTCTAACTCAGCGTCTTCAAACTTGACTGGCCTTCCTTCACGTTCTTTATCTCCCACGTCAAACTTGCCGTTTTTATACTTTTGAAACCACTCACGACAACTTTTCTCACTTAAAGCAGTATCACTGTAAACTTCTACAAGTGACCGATGCGCCTCAGCAGCAGATTTCTTTAAATGAAATAAATAAATCAAAACTTCCCACAAATGACGCTTATTCGGTACAAAACTCGACATTTTCGAACAAAAAAAATGTATACTGCCAATATAAAGTAAATAGTATTTTAAAGTTATGTTGTTGCCAGGTGTCCAAACTTTCTATATCACATTTTAGATCGGACGATTTCAAAGTAATCTTGTCGGTGGAGCCATCTCTTGAAAACGGCGGAAACTTATTTGTATACCCAATAGATAAATTCTGCTTATTATATTGGAAGTAATTACTGAAATAAAAAAGATATTTTTCGGGACACCCCGCAGACGCACGCAGGCACGAACGCACACACACGCACACGTACACGTACACGTACACGCACGCATGCACGCACATACACACACGCATGCACACACCGACACATCCAGAAATGCATATCACACGCATACAGACATACGTTCACACATATTTACACAAAACTTATGTAATAAAATAATACGTTTATTAAAAATATGAATGTTTTTTTTATTATTAGTATTAAGCATTTGAAACCTGATAAAGTTAATAAGGTTACTATTTTTGCTACAGAAATATCAAGGAACGCGGGAGCGCTCCGAAGGCAAGTATAGAAGAGCCTTAGGATATTATATAACTCTTTTTTTATTTTGGAGTAACAGGACCCAAGGAATAGGATTCTAAGGACAAAATTCCCAAAATTAGAAAAATAAAGATGCTGTGACGTGGTTAAAGATGCTATGGCATGGTTTTTCAAAGAGTTTTACAATAATTACAAATAAATTTCGTAACTACATACAATATAATTTTATTAATTTTATATTTACAAAACTTTTAATTTTTTCACCACAGTCGAACACTAATTTTCATCATGGCCATTGCAATCACTACAATCCAAAGACATAGGGAAGAAGCGGCTTGGCTGGCGCGGCGGTTTCGACGGCGCACCTGATTATTAGAATTATTATTCATATTTTCGACATGTAAGCTAGTTTTTCTTAATTAAAAATACAAAATTAATAAACACACACAAAACCATTAATATTGGAGCCTATTCTGATAAAATATTAAGAAAAGTATTTTTGAGTCACTTCTCATGTGGTTAATATCATGTTCGAAATTGATCAATTGACAAATCTGAAATGTTATGATAATAAAGACAAATACGCCATAACATAGTTTAATTTATTTACTTTCATATAGTAAAACTCGATTATTACATTTATTTATTTATAATTAGGAAATAAGTTGAAATAATAAAAAAGTCCGAAGCAGCTTGATTGGCGCAGGCATTAAAATACACCGCCTAGCTTTTATTTATCAAAATGAGTGCATTCTTATATTCTCTTGTTATAATGTTTACGTATTAAGTGCATTATTTGATATTTTTACTCGCGCAGCAAGTGTGTATAAAGTAATATCGTCCTTGAGAAAATATTTTGAGGGTATGATTATTTAGATGGGCAAGATTGCAAAAAAATACAACCAATTGTATTGACAAAGATAATTTGGAAATGCTATAAATGATGTTAAAGATGGAAAGTCTATTTCGAGCAGGTGCAGCACATTAGTTTGCACAAGAGATCTAAAGCTATATACGTGTGCGCCAATCAATCCGAACCGCCGGGTTGAATGGCGCAAATTTTTTTTTAAATAAATCGTTTATATTCAATAAATTGTAAATACTATGCTGTAAAATTTTTTAGTTCGGTACAGTAGATGTTTGGCTATCTTCACGTATAGTTCATTTTATGCTTTAACTATTTTCTCATTTAAATAATCAAGGACAAAAGTTAGGTGCGCCAATCATGCCGCTTCTCTCCTATTCATCAAATAATCCATTTCATCGCTTGATTTGCCGGATAACGATTCCTTAGACTCAATATTTAAACTACTACAATTTAAATTAAAACAACTGTCTTCTCGACAATGTGCACAGAGATTACTTCATTTTAATCCATGTTTTTTACAGCTGCATGTTGAGTCGACACACCCCTTTTTGGAGCAGGAACATGAAATCTGTTCGAGCAATTTTTGGGGATTCGTTGGAGTTGTACTTCCAATGGGAGTTAAAATATTATTTCTAAGCTCCCATCCCCAATCTGTTGCTTTGAGACTCATATTCCCTAACCATAACTGTACTTGATAAAAAACACGAAGAGCGTGTTGTTTTATGGCTCCTTCTTGGAGGCAATGTCTCGACCGCAAATTTTGTTTTCAATTTGGCTTTACTGAAGTGTAAATACCGTAAATCATTAAGTGAGAAAGAGGTCGATTTTTCAATAAGTGTTTTCTCCGCTTTATTTGCGTACATACTTCTAAACAACTGACATGCGCTATTAGCCATTTCCTCGGAAGTGGCACGTTCATTATAAAATACTGAAGCTAATGGTAATAAAAGATCGTTTGAAATCGCTTTATTAATTTATGTTTACCTTGTTTGTAGAATCAGGATGTAGTATCGCATCCACAGAATGCGTCCAAAAAAGCTACTATTGGTTGAGCATTTAAGTATTTAAAACTATTGCTTGTGTAAAATTGAAATGGCTTCGCGTCTTTACTTTCTTTACGGAAGTATATATTTGTAAAATTACGTGCCAGATGCGAGAAAATAAGTAATAGATCAGTATCCTCGCCAACGATGACAGCTGTACTATCAGTTTCTGCGCGAGTCTGCTCGATCGCAGTTACAATAATTAATCTGTCTGCGTTTTCTGGCGCAATTTTCATACGAAATCCAGTGTAACTCAATGAGATACATAGCATTTCAATGAGTTTACTTTTGTTCTTCTCATTGCTGAGAAATTGTTTTTGATTCATAGTAATTAGTGTATTACTATCAAAAGCAATTTCTCGGCTAATGTTTTTTATCTGGCGTCGCGAACGCTCTACGGATTTTGTAGATAATAATCGTCATCGAGATAACTGTTAACAATAATGAAACTATTGCGAGGAAAGTTTTTAATCGCGAACGGAACCTAAGTATTAATTATTTTTTTCTATTTTTTCGTTGTTTGCCAGACAACTTTGTGCAGAAAAAATCGGCCGTCTACTACATGCGTAATATTTTGTGCGTTGTTTACATCGTATACGCAACTGAAATTCGAATAAAAACTGATTTCGTAGTTTTACGCATACCGTTTTCGTCAAAAAGTGCAAGAGGAAAAGGTGGAAGTTCATATGCACTGCAATATTCCTGCAGGTCACCTTGCTTCTCAATATTTAAACAAATTTTTTGAAAAATCAATAATGGCGATGTATAAACGTCTTCGTTGGCAGAATTTTTTACAACGAAATTTGCGGCTGCTAGGTGCACAACTTTACTATTCCGTTTTTACTTGATTTCGGCCAATTTTTTATTCGACATTGCATTCACTAATTCTAGTCCTATATCATACGCTCTGTGATAATTAGCGGTAGATATATCGCCAAAAACGCCGGTATAAATTGAAATTATTTTGTCCATTTCGGGAAATGGATTGTATGTGTCGAAAAATTGCTCAAGTCTTCCGCGTCTCGACTAATGCGAGAACACGATTGACGACATGCTGCTCCGACGAAGAAGTAGTGTTGCAGAAGAACTCTATGCAGTTACCGACCTCTAACACAGCTACTCTCGACAACATCCATTTCCCGATTACATTTTCTATTAATCTGCGACTATGTATTAGTCCCCCGCTACATTTCATCGCACGAATTAGAACTTGCTCTGTAGTCATGTTAGACCATGTGGCGCACCAATACCGATTAGAACGCCTGATGGTAAAAAATCCCTGTTTACAAAATTTGTCATATTCCACAATATCCATCGTATCTCTTAAATTTGTCATTTGTTGGACGTATATCAGACATACTTTGGCATATAAATGATGACCAGAAGCGAGAAAAAGGTGTCATTAATTGAACCATTTCTACATGTACTTAGGAATTGCCAGACCTCTCAGCATCAACACATCTTTGAAGAAGACAAATAAGTTCAAAATATTGTAACCATAGTTTACTAGTAGGGCCACTGTTGTCTAAATTATCTATAGCATGTACGACTTTATCTGTAATATTTTTCATTAAAGTATTCAACAAATAGCTTTCGAAATTTTCGTCTCCTACTTTTTTAAGACCTTCATTGAAAAACGTTCTTTCCTCATCTACAAAATCAATTTTGTTTAGAATCATGGTCGCAAGTGCAGCTTGAACTAACAAGTGACCTCTCACTGACCTCGAAAAAGCATGGCCCCTTAGAGCTTTGTCTGCTGATAAGTCAGCATAGATTGTACAAAAGGCCTCTTGAGACCGCTATCTGTCATAATATTGCCAATCCACGAAGAAACGACATCGCTAGATGAAAACTTTCTAAATGAGAAATAACTGATCGTAAATTATGGGGATCATTTGTAGAATCTATGAAAGCTACGACTTCACTGGCTTTGATGTACAGTGGTAAATCAAAAGTCACAAAACAGTGTATTTGATTATTTTCACTTGATCACTGTCTAGGACCAATCAAAGCCGTTAAAATTGTTGTGAGATCACTTCGCGGTGCTTTAATAAATGGTAAAGCAATGATTTTTGTCGTTGAGTGATCTTCGTTTAAATTATGATATTTATTCATAAGTCCATGCCAACTGGGTGTTGTTTTTGGTGCGGTATGTTTGCCGTAAAAATAGAATAAATCTATCGGTTCGATTCGGGTCGAGAAATCAATACGATCAATGTTTTTCTAATCACGTAAGATCACAGTATCTATTTTGAAAGGCTTGTTTTTCTTCGGTAACGCGCCTTTTTAGCGAGGAATACTGTTTTTGAATGAGATTGAGGAGGATGCCGTCATGCACATTATACCTCCCATGCAATGAAACGTGTTTTTGCCATCTATAGTTGCAGTGTTATGGTCGGCATTACCCTATACAAAATGTAAATATGTGTCTGACATGAAATTGAGATGTTCCAAATCGCCAACTACAGAACTTTCAAGTCGATGCGTTTCTGCATACGAGGCACACAGACCTAAATTATGTAAGCAATCGATCTACCAGCGAGCAGAAAATTTCGTGTGCATCATGCACGAAAGGCCTAACATGATCGGAGATGAAAACGAGCGCGGCCGACAGCAGACATTAATATATGAGCTGCAATAATACTTTGATTTTCGTACTTATTCGTATTAGGAGTACGTTTATGCGTTTTTATTAAAATATCAAGAAATAATTTAAGCGTTTCAGGAATATCATCAGTAATATTATTTAAAAATTCTAATGGCGAGTTATAATTATTTATATCACATGACATTGGTCGAATGTCTTGCAATATAGTATGAGCAACCATTTCAACTAATCGAAGCTTTTCTTCGTGTTCGTTACTTTTTCTGTTGGAATATCAACTATCTTCAATGCATTTACCCATACTTCTTTTAAAACAAATAAATCTATCGTTTGTACTGGTATAAGTAATAATCTCATCTTGAAAAAGCTGTTTTAATAAATGCTCGATCCTATCAAGTCGTGGTAAATCAATTTGACCGTGTATATCTGGATATTTTTTTAAAATTTCTTTCAAGGAAAATTGACATTTGTCACTGTTTTCTACAATATAATTAATAATAAAACATGTCAAATACGACATTCTCTCGCTAATTGGTTTTCCTTTAACGTTATTCGGTTTATATAAATAAAATTTACTTAAACATTTTGCATGATAAACTACATTATTATCCACATAATATTCGTCGTTTTATTCATTAGTTCTTTTAAACGCGAAAAGATTAATCTGTTAATTTTCGATTTTGGATAAACTTCCAATTGCGCAATCATACTATCGATAGTACATTCTTTTGTAACACACTTGCATAATTGATACGAGTTATAACAGTTCTTCGAACAAATAAAACACTTCATCACAAAATCAAAAATTAAAATTAATACTTAAATTTTGAATGCCACGTTCTTTAACGAAGCAGAACTTGGAGGCTTCCATAATCTTATCGCATAGTTCCATAGTCTTCCCGCCTGTTCATCCGTTTCCGTTCGTGCTTGTTGGGACTCGGGAATGCGAGCTACACGAAAAAAAATTTGGAATTAATATGGGTTAAAGGTTTGGGATTATAGAAGTTCAAATTATATTTCAACTAAATCAATACATAAATTGATTTTTTACAAGTTGAAAAAACGTACCATAAAAGTTCAAACATACTTGAACTGCATGATTTCAAACCATCGCACAACGCGGTCTGATGTTTTGTATAACTATAGTTCTGTGCGCGCTGAACTTCTATAGTCCGACGCTCGACGCGCCGCATTTCGATATTGGGAATCTGAGAGGTCCAAGCTTTGAACTACCAGAGTTCAGACGCTAATTGAACTCATACTGTTCAAAGCTTGGACCTCTCAGATTCCCAATATCGAAGTGCGGCGCGTCGAGCGTCGCACTATAGAAGTTCAACGCGTCAAAAATATTTGAACTTATACATTCCCAAATTTTTTTCCGTGTATACTGCAGGCAGGAGTAGGAGGCGAGCTTGTAATTCGCTTAACCGACGCGAAAACATGGGCCAGCGCTTGACGATAGATACAGTACAGGAGACAGAAGCGCTAAATCTACTTAAGACTGGTAAACTTAAGGTAGGCTGGGTAATCTGTAGGGTACGGCGCAGAATTCTGTTAGTCAGATGCTTCAAACGATAGCAACGACACACACGTTCAGGACGAGACTAAACGCGCTCGAAGATGTCATCCGGGACTGCTCGGGATATGTTGTATTAGGAAATGACCTCAACGCCAAAGCGCCAGAGTAGGGGGAGAATACGAATGCGAGAGGTAAAGCGGTCGTATAACTACAGCTAGAGCGGGGCTTCTTGTGCTTAATAGAGGCACCGTGACGACCTTGATGAGACCAGGGTACAGACAGCCGATAATCGATATTATGCTAGCATCCGAAGGAGTTGCTTGTAGAATAGATGGCTGGAGGGTTCTAGAGGACTTTACCGCAAGTGATCACCAGTACATCTTTTTTTCGGTAGGTTCAATCGGGATCACGACATGTGTAACCGGTCAAGAAAGAAACTAGGTTTAATACCGATAAGCTGAACACGGATGTATTCGGCCTGATGATCTGCAGCGGATACAGCGAAATGAAACGAATACGACTCGGCCATCGGTGCGCAGAGAACATCGCGTCAACCAGAATGCGAGGCATACTGTGCGCGTGTGAGGCATCAACGCCCCGGAAAAAATGGCGATAAAAAGACGTGCTGCATATTGGTGGACTGAAGAAATCGCGGTACTAAGACGTACAGCCACTCGGTGTCGTAGGAAAGCGACGAGAGCTAGAAAGAGCGGGATGGATATGATCCTTAGATACGCGGAGTACAAGGTCGCGAAGAAAGCGCTATAGTGGACGATCAATAAAAGCAAACGGCAAAATTTAAATGCCTTATCCAGGATATTGACGCAGATGCCTGGGGAAAAGGGTACAAAATAACAATGCGGCGGTTAAATCCCCCTACACCCAGTGTAACACAAGACGAGCAGACGATGACTAAGATTGTAGACGAACTTTTTCCAACCCATGCCCCTCGAGAACCAGATAAGGCGATAGAGATAGATGAGATCCCCATGATTTCAGAGGCCGAACTAAAGCTAGCAGTAGACTCACTCAAAAGCAGGAAGGCGCCTGGGCCAGGACGACATACCGGCAGAAGCATGGAAGGCTACAGTACGGGCCTGCCCGCAGCTGTTGCCACTTTTGCAAGCAGTAGAATGTTCAGCGTCTGGTACTCATCAGTAAAAGGGAAGCGACCTAAATACTACTAGTGTGCAGACGCCACTGCGCATGCTGGATGCGGCAGGAAAGGTTCTCGGTAAGATCATTAGACCAAGATTACAAAGCGCAATTCAGGCTACCGGGAGCCTTTCTGACAGGCAGTACGGCTTGAGACTAGGGCTCTCAACGATAGACGTAGTCAGAACGGTTGTTAACATAGCTGAGCAGACACAGCAGGGCAATCATTACTCCCGTAAGATCTGCGTAGCGGCAATATTGGATGTCAGGAATGCATTTAATTCGTTACGATGGGAAAATGCTCTCAATACACTAAGAGACAGGTTTAGAGTCCCGGGGTACCTACTTCGTATAATGCAGAGCTACCTTAGTGACCGAGTATTGCTTTATGACACAACTGAGCGGCGCAGGACCAAAGTAGTGACAGCTGGCGCGGCTCAGGATTCGGTACTAGGATCAGTCATCTGGAATATAGACTACGACGGTATACTTGGTTTAACGGGGTTAACAGAAGGCACTAGCTTTCGTTATTTTAGATATCGTGCTTGTCATTACTGTTAGGAATTTAGAAGAGGCCCAGAGAAAGCTAGACGTGGCTATGAGACGTATACTCGACTGGCTCCGGAAGCACATCCTGCAACTCGCCACCCACAAATCCGAGGTAGTATTACTCACGCGGAAGAGGATAGACACTATTGTAACGGTGAGAATCGTAAATGTGACTACTGAGACAAAGAAAGCGGTATAGTACTTAGGGCTATGGCTCGATAATAAGCTAAGCTTTTACGAGCACATTAGACAGGCGTCCGAGAAAGCGTCGAAGGTTGCTACGATATTCAGCTGGCTGATGGCGAACGTAGGCGGGCCCAAACCAAGTAGACGAAGACTGCTTATGTCCGTTGTACACTCGATATTGCTCTACGGCGCGGAGGTGTGGGTGAAATATTTAGACGTAGAGTTACACTGGAAGAAGCCGGGGGCAGTCCTACGACGCTGCGCGCTTAGGATTGCATGTTCGTATCGAACGGTGTCGGAGGAGACGGTGTTGGTGATAGCGGGGGTTATGCCCATCAGGCTAATCGAAGCAACGAAAATTAGTTTACGACAACAAAGACATAAGAAAGGTTAACACGGCCAAAGAAGCATCGTGTTAGATGCGTGGCAGTATGACTGGGACTGCGCCGAAAAAGGAAGATGGACACGCAGACTCATCGGGCAGATACGGCCGTGAACTGAACGCGAGAATGGTGAAGTTAACTATTACATAACGCAGTTTCTCACAGGACACGGGTTCTCCCTCGCCTATCTTTACAAGATCGGTAAGGTACGTAGTCCTGCATGCGTGTACTGTGAGGCAGCTCTTGATAACGCGGAACACACGCTTTTTGCATGTAGTAGATGGTTGGACAAAAGAACCGAATTAGAGCGCACAACAGGGTGCTTAACACCTAGCACTATAGTAAGCATGATGATTAGAAAGAAAGAGAATTGGGACGCATGCGCGTACTTCATAGAGAAGGTACTGCGTGAGAAAAAAGCCGACGAACACCTTGCTGACTACACTAGAATAAGGGGCGCGACGTAACTTTAGCTAACATACTAAACGGAGGTGGCGGACATACGCAAAACGTTCGACAGAGGAGACAAAAGCAGGAAAATTCCCATAGCGGAATTAGGGACATCGCGCTGAAGTAATCTGCATAGGCTGCCGGCGTGGAGAAACATGCCCGGGGTATGGAGGTGGGAATTTAGTGGGTATTCTCCTTCCAGGCTCGTCAACCTCATCGTAGGCGAAAAGGCTTGAACGACTGAGCCCCACACACAGAGATTGGGGACCCGCATGTCCCCTTTATGGTGCGTTAATGCATTCTCCAATTCCACGGAAAAAAATGTGTTGTTGTTGTTGTCGTCGTCGTCGTCGTCGTCGTCGTCGTCGTCGTCGTCGTCGTCGTCGTCGTTGTTGTTGTTGTTGTTTCAATAAATGAATTACAAATAAACAGAAAACAATTTAAATAAATAGTCATTGAACAACAACGATGATCGTTGAAACATCAGCTTTATCAAAAGCAATCTACTTGCAGAAATTTATATTTTTCCTTGAAATTTCATGAAAAAATAAGAAATTTAATAAGAAACTGTATGAACACTTTATGAGTGTAACAGACACACATATTTTTCTATAAAAAAAAATATTTACCAACATTTGTAGATGGAGATGCAACAATATTGCACTCGTCTGTAGACTCTATCACACTGATGGCTTTTATAAATCCGAGCACTGATGTCTATTTTTTTGAGCAATTGAAATAGTTTATTTAACGCAAAAATTGAGCAAACGCTTTGAAGTCGCTTCGAAAGATATAGATATAGGTTGTAGCATCAACGATATCTCAGTACTGACTGAGCAGTTCAAAAGGACGCTTAGCCAGCTGTCGCTTTCTCTTTGTTCGACCGTTGAACCCTATTAGAGTGCAGCTGTACCAGAGAGTGGGAATGCCGAGGATTAACCGGTAGTTGTTTTGAAATCAGTTTTTATTTCAAAATTACGGTGTGAATTTCGGGAATTCTGACCTCAGAATCCGATTCCTTGGGCCCTGTTAACCAGAAATAAAAAAAAAAGAGAAAAAAGTCGATGCAGTAGATGCTAAAATATTTAAATTGTCGTGCGCAACGCGGTAGTATTACTATATATACCGCGCTTCCTCTCAGCGCGAGCTTCGCCCACCACTCGATCGCTTTCGCGCGCTTGGCCGTTTTAACTCATATTCAGGACTGTGTTTCACCTTAAACCCCTTAAGCGGATTTTATCGAAAAACCAGAATAGACGTTTGTTGTTGTTCACGTCTGGTTTCGAAATCCATTTTACAAATTTCAATGGGATAACCTCAAAAGCATCCAGCCCACCGCGAAAATATTGCAAAAAAAAATTTAAACGAGGATTGTGCGAAAACTATTAATTCCACCGGGTCCAGTTTTTGCACACATAAAGTTCATATAATAAGCTACCTTTGTGCAAATTTTTAGCTCTTAATATTAAAAACTGACGGAGTTGTGAATTTTTAAAAAAACGCAAAATTTTCAGGGTTTTCCGGCTTTTCTCGGGTTGTAATTATCAGATCGAGTCGATCGACCCGATCGACCCATCACTCTCTTTGTAATTCAATTCTGTACAATTCATCAATTTACACCATTAAGATTACATCAATATTTTCCATTTTAGAAGCAAAAAACGAAAAACGCGATTTTTTCATGAAAATTGTTGACAAAAAAAAAATTAAAAATTATGAATCTCGAGTCGATAACTATGCAGTTTTCATCTACTAACTGTCCTACGTATAATCGCACAGGCGGTTTCCAGAAAGTATTTATGTCAAATTTTGGCCTTTATTTTGCTCTGTTGCTTGGCCTAGATGTGTAGTAAATGTAAGACTCATAATCGACTATAGAGCGGGCAAAAGTTTGATAAAAAATCATTTGTATTTCTCGATTAGATCCTCACCATGTACCACAAGGAATTAATCTATGTTGAGAGCTTTAGTGCATCTTTAAACAACAGAGTCTACTTGAAATTTGAATCATGCCGGTAGTCGAAAATTATTCCGAGAAATTTCGCTTAATTAGTTTATTTAAAGTATTATTATTATTATAGTAGATATATTTGGTTTTACGTGGTGTTAGCTCTAATCCTAGACTCAATAGGTTTATTCTAATGATTTTTATAGTATTTTGTAAAATTTGTTGCCGTTTCTTTACAGTTGCACTTTTAATGCATACTGCTATATCATCCGCAAACAGAGAGAAAACTATACTTTTTTGATCATTAGAGGTAATTTTAGACGTATATAATAAAAATAATAATGAGCTGAGTACGCCTCCTTGGGCGTACCTTTATATACTGTTCGAAACAAGCCGCCAAGGATTTTAGCTGTCACATATCTTTCATGGGTGAGAAACTTTGTGAATGAAATGAGCGTTCTTGAACATCCTAGAGAGGCAAGTTTCATTTGCAGAAAGTCTATATTAATATTGTCGAAGGCGCTCTTAACGTCAAGAAACGCTGCTAGCAAGTGCCGTTTGTCAGTAAAGGCTTCTTCAATTTTGAGAGTGAGTATCGAGAGATTATTCGCACAAGATTTGCCTCGGCGAAAGCCTTTCTGACATTTTGGAAGAAAATTGTGGTGCTCTACCCACCATTGCAGGCGATTCTTAACCATTGTTTCGAACAGTTTACATACACAGGAAGTGAGGGCTATGGGTCGGAAGCTGTTACCGCCCGGTTTTGTAATAAAGTGGATAGAGGATTGTTTCCAAGTTTGCGGATAGTTATTCGATAGAAAAATTTCGTTAAAATTGTTCAAAATTAGAAGCTCAAATTTTATTGTTAATGATTGCAACATTTCAAAGTCGATTCCGTCAGGACCAGGAGCCGAGCCGATTTTCTTAGTTTCAAGTGTGACATTTTAGTTCTGTAAAATCAAATGGCGTATCAAAAAAGGGGATTTCAGAGCCTTCAGGAGAACCAGAGGGGTCTGTTTGAACCTATGGTGGACTAACCTTATCTAAAGCAATATTTACTTGTCTTTATGGTGCAAATTACTGGGTGAGATTTGATCTAGACATTTTTGAGAATTTTACTTGTTTTCCAAAAATAATTCATAGCGATTTGAGAGTTTAGTGTTTCGGTAAATTTTTTAAAACATTCCATTTTCTTGTTTTTAATATTTTTTTTTACCATTGAAGCATGTTTTTTATAACTGATTAAGTCATTGAGTTCTTTGGTGATTTCCCATTTCTTGAAGTTAGCGCGACGGAATCTGATTAATTTGTCATATTCACTATCCCATCAGGGAACCGGATTTTTATATTTGTTTTTATTTGCATAATTGAAAGTGTAACGTACCGAAATAATGACAGCTCTCAGATTTGAGTCTTTACCTTGATAGTTGAGTTTATCCGTATGAAGCAAGATGTCGTTACTTAGTAGTTAATGATAATTTCTAAGAGTTCGTGTACGGGACTCGAGCGATTTATCGGTTTCGGGATTTTCTTCCGATCTTCGGGTAAGATACCGGCGCGCAGTGTGCCGGAGTCCGTGCCATCGATACAGACAGAAGGTAGGTAGGTGGTGCAGGTAAGTAGTTAGCACTGACTGGCTGCTACTGTGCTGCGTTCGAAATCGGGTAAGTAGTTAGCGCTGATTGGCTACTACCATGCCGATAGATAGGATTGCCGGGTAAATAGTCTGCGCTGAGGGCCTTATATCGTGCCGTGGGAGGTTGGTAAGGTAGAGATCCTTAGGTGTACTAGAGTTAGGTGTATGATTGATTCGATCACTTATCAATAAATATATAATACTAAATGAGTTTATTTTGAAGGTAAATAGAATATATTACAAAAGTATATTTACAATATTTTAACGAGCGCAAGGGGTCGCCAGCATCACTCACCTAAGCGCAATGCTTTTGGGAGAGTGTTCAAGGCAGAAGCTCGGACACAAGTGCGTGTCGATTCCTAGAATCGTGGCCCTTTAAATACTAATCGGCCGTCTACTCTTCTCTCTCACGCATGACAACAAAGGTGCTTACATTGTGGCGTCAGAGGAGCCGCTTGAGAGAGAGAGTATTGGCAATTTTCGCTGGGCGTGCGCGATCAGCTGTTCGGGTGTTTTGGTTTTGTAGTCTATTTACAATATTTTTATTTACAATTGACGCGTT
The DNA here is from genome assembly GCA_036365515.1 of Torymus aiolomorphi. Lineage (NCBI taxonomy): Eukaryota > Metazoa > Arthropoda > Insecta > Hymenoptera > Torymidae > Torymus > Torymus aiolomorphi. The sequence goes on along the minus strand of CM070874.1, from coordinate 9,707,347 downwards.
ATAAGCGCCGCTGACATGTGTTATGCTCTTCGCTGTATAACTAGTGCACCGGAGCGATGAACTCGGCTTTGTTTTGTTGGTGCGAGTACATTTGCACTTGCGTACTATCGTGTACGTCACATCGCCCCCCAAATTAAATTTTGCATATGTCGTTTGTATGCTAAAATATGATTTCTTATCCTACGCAAGTGAAAAACAATAAATTTTATTTTTTAAATTATGCAACCTTCTATTCGTTCCTTTTTTACATGTTATTTGAACGTAATAGCATTTATATACGCATCTTCTGGTAATGGGCTAACTGAGAGGGGCACTCTCCTCCGTTGACGGGTGATGTCTAGTAACTGGAGAAAATCCTCCACTGGCGATCGTTGGATCGGTGAAAATATACTTTTGTAATATATTCTATTTACCTTCAAAATAAACTCATTTAGTATTATATATTTACTGATAAGTGATCGAATCAATCATACACCTAACTCTAGTACACCTAAGGATCTCTACCTTACCAACCTCCCACGGTACGATAGAAGGCCCTCAGCGCCGACTATTTATTCAGCAATCCTATCTATCGGCACGATAGCAGCCAATCAGCGCTAACTACTTACCCGATTTCCAACGCAGCACGGTAGCAGCCAATCAGCGCTAACTACTTACCTGCACCACCTACCTACCTTCTATCTGTATCGACGGCACGGACTCCGGCACACTGCGCGCCGGTATCTTACTCGATGATCGGAAGGAAATCCCGAAACCGATAAATCACTCGAGTCCAGTACACGAACTCTTAGAAATTATCATTAACTACCAAGTAACGACATCTTGCTTCATACGGATAAACTCAACTATCAAGGTAAAGACTCAAATCTGAGAGCTGTCATTACTTCGGTACGTTACAGCTGGCGTCCGAACAGGGACTCGAGCAGACTAAAATACGTGGCGGGTATTTTCGAAAAAAGGGTCATGATACCAGATCGACACAATATCTTTTTAGAGAGCCGTATAGAAGCACGAATTGTAGATTTAACGACACAGGTCGACGAGGTCGAGGAGGCAGATCAGCAATATCACGCGGATACTCAGTATTTAATGGGCCAGATAAAGGAATTACGCGGTATCGTGAGTAGACAAGGCCATGCCTTATTAACAGTGTCGGAAGATCTTGCGGAAGCTGACAGCGCGTTAATGATCTCGACAGAGAGAATGAAAAATTGGGATTCACGGTAAAAGCAGTCGTAAGTAGAACCTGTAAAAATGAAAAAATATTAAACATGAGAATGGATTGTATCGAAGATAAAATTCGGGGTATAGCCGATTCATTTAAAAAATTGTCGATCCGCGAGGATTAAAATATACATATTATAAAAGTTGGAAATGAAATTTTCAAGTAAAAATTAGTTTGTTATAAAATAAATACATTAGAGTCAAATTTCTACATTGTCAATTCAATTAAAATTAAATTTGTTCTTATTACTTCCGAGTTAACGTTCCTTTAATCATATATTCTATTAATAGTTAAAATGGCGAAAGACCGCAAATCGGGAGCATTTATGCGCGAAATGCAAGCCTCGTTTAACGAAGAAGTAGAAGACACTCGGGAACGAAAACGTTTCGAAAGGGGAACGGGCGGTAACCGAGGAACTACAATTGTTATATGAACGACAGGATGACCTCGAAAATTTGCTCGAAGGTCTCGACGAGGAAAATGACGCGTCAAAATCACCGAAACTAAGAACAACGTTAGTCCCGATAATTCGGAACGAAATAAATGAAAAATATGACGCATTAACGTAATCGGTCGGAAAACTCCGGACAGAAAACGCAACAAAGGCAGTAGAAATGACTAAATTAAAACACCGTGTTGAATTATTAGAAACGGAGAATGATAAATTAATCAACCAAGTTTGTGAATTCTCGCAGAGAGATGATGAAGCGCAGAATGATCGCGAAATAGGCTCTAGGCTCGCAGAGTTGAAAAGAGGTTTTTCGCGAGAAATAAGCCACATCAAACTGAATTTCGAGAAAGAAATATCAGAATTAAAAAACACAATTAAGGATTTGAAAAAATCACCAGTAAAATCTAACAACTCTGGGAGCGAAGCGTCTCAAAGAATAAAGTTAGATATCCCCAAGTATCGACGGCTTGAGAAAGAAAGGCCAGTTAAATTATCAGAATTTGAGAAATACATAAACGTAGTCATACCAAATTTCGATCAACTTTAATGCTTAATTTCTCAAGCAGTCGAGGGTGACGCTAAGGATTGGTGGTGCTTGCAGGAGGCAGAAATTGAGTCATACGACCACTTTGTCATACGGTTTCGCGAACGATATTGGAGCGCGAATACGCAACGTGCCGCGAAACGAAAGATAGAATTCGGCCAGCACCCGCCGGGGGGCAATCTTAATCGCGTTGAATATGCAACGAATCGGTTTGGTTTAGGGAAAGAGCTAGATCTCGAGTACGCGGAGGCTGAGTTTGTTGTGCGCGTTAGCGAACATTTTAAAAGAAATATTCGGCACGCGGTTTTAGGACAGTAAGTTAAAGACAAAAATATGTTGTTAAAGATGTTAGCTGATTATGACGGAGACGACCAACATCACCGAAAACAGGATAAAATAAGCCACAACAAATCCAGTCCACCTTCAGATACGGCTAACGCGCAAAATAAATCGTATAATAAGCCACACCAATGGCAGTCGAAAAATGTAAACGTGAACGAGTTACAGTCAGCACCACCTACCTACCTTCTATCTGTATCGACGACACGGACTCCGGCACACTGCGCGCCGGTATCTTACCCGAAGATCGGAAGAAAATCCCGAAACCGATAAATCGCTCGAGTCCCGTACACGAACTCTTAGAAATTATCATTAACTACCAAGTAACGACATCTTGCTTCATACGGATAAACTCAACTATCAAGGTAAAGACTCAAATATGAGCGCTGTCATTACTTCGGTACGTTACAAAAGATTTTTTCCTGACAGTTGCTATTTTTATTGCATTTGTAATAGATTCTATTAATTCTAAGTATTTTTCAATAGGTGATAGCTTTTCATGCTCATGCATCAAAAATTTGTTGTAGCCTTTTTCTAATTCTAATTGGAAAGTTTTCCAGTTGGGTCACTGAGACTTAAGTTTAAAAGTTTTTTTGTCGTTGCTTTTACATAAACATAGATTGCGTAGGGATCCGATCTTCTGGTTTCATCACTTACAGTCACATTGACGTTATCAGCAAACTCGGTAGTAGAAAGAACAATATCAATATTAGATGAAGTATTACGAGAAGGATTAATAAATATAATTGATTCATCATTATGCAGAAATAAGCTATTAGACTCTATAGAATTAGAGTATCTTTCACCATGACAGTCGGTGTATCGACAATTTCAGTAAAAATTAAAATCACCCACAAGGAGACTGTGCTTATCATGGTTTATGTTTTGAACAATACTGTCCCATTGAGACTGAGTGACAGTGTGATCCGGGGATCGGTATATAGTAATCATATCGAATTGAAGATCAACATTGGAAAAATGTACGCCACATATTTCAACAGACTATTCGGGGGAGAGGAGGCCCTCTATCATCGTAAAGGCTAGGTAATTCCGTATCAGAAACAAAATGCCTCCCCCACCCGAGTGAGTTCTGTCTTTTCGATAAGTAATAAAGCCGGGTATACGTACGTAGCCTCAGTAAGCCACGACTCAACACAAACAAAAATGTCTACGTCTTTTAACATCGATACTAACTCGGTACTGCGCTGAATGTAACTTCTAGTGTTCCGGTACAATATTTTCAGGGCGTTGATATTAACATCACTATACATTTTAGAGATTGGTAATTATTTTTTTCTTCTTCTTGATCTTCAGTGGAGTTCGTGTCACTGGCGGAAGATTCTATGTTGGGGTTGCACAGTCACTTTATAATATGATTGAGTCGAGTTTTTAAATTACGATCAGTTATTACGTCATGAATGTTCAGTAGCACAGTCACTAGGGCTGAAATGTCTTTTGTATAATTTAAAGCTATCTCCATGACATTGGAGCTACCGTATGTGGAGAGCAGGAACTGACTTGTTGATTCGTAATTAAGCGGATAATTTTTTTGTGGGTTATCGTTGATCAATTTGGTAGCCGGTGCAAGTTTGACCAGAATTTCAGATATATCTGTTTCATCAATTGTACTGAGTTTTTTATTCGTTCTCTTGACTTTTCTGACTGGTCTTTTTCCTGTTGATGTGGCTGAAGAACTTACTGATGAAGAGTCATTTAGGTGTCTTTTTGTGCCAGAGGTAAGGGGCATTGTCAATAGATCATTATCCATCTGGTATGATGAGGAGCCTGAGTTTTCTACGGATGTTCTAACAGGTTTTATGATTTGTTCTATCGGATTTTCATTTAATTCATTGGGTAAGCTAAGCTCATTAGCTGTTGCTGCAGTTTCAGTTTCAGTGTGTTCTATAGTTGTCGAAAGCAAATCAGTGCTGCTCGCTGTTGTTATTGATGGACTGTTCTGCGATACATCATTGAGCATGGTCTGTTTATTTACTTGTTTGACTCTATTATCTTGTTTGTCGTTGGTGTTGATATCAGGCGTTTTTAATAAATTTGGACTCAGCTTGGCTATATGCCCCTCAACTTTGCAGTGGAAGCATTTTAGGACGTCAGTGCTTGGATAAATATAAAAATATAATGCCCTTGTGGATAGTCTTGATGAGTTCTGGCAGTTTTTCCATACCTTTGGGGTCAATATATGTTTGTCGTCTTGAGCTGAGGATATGGTTATAGCCGTCCTTTGCTATGGATACTTTTAAGGTTGTGACGCGAGAACCGTTTGATGTTAAGGGTGTCAATCATATCCTCTATAACATAATGAGGTACAGGCAGAGCAACATTTGAAAAAATTACAAGCTGATGTTTAGTACCAACGGTCATATAGTAACTTGTTGGTTAGGTATGAGTACATGTATTTTTTCGTTAGCTGACTTACGAGATCTTCGTTGGATAAATAGAGACAAACACGGTTATTGGATATCCTTGTGGCATATAAAATGTTTTTAGGTTGAATAATATTACCAATAGCGACGGTGTAATCGGTCAAGTTCGGACCTTCGAGGCAGTCTAATATTAGTCCTTGTTCGTGGGTTGGAAACTGATGTCTGAGCAGCAGCTGAATAACTGACACTTCCCGACCTATCTGCATTATAGGTACAAACTTTCGGTGACTCGTTGTTTGGCGACAGGCTTTTGGTTAGAAAAACCATGTCAAAGATGATGTCGGTTTTGAAAACTCGCGATAACGCGATTAGTTTGGGTCGAGGCCCTATATTGCGTGTTATAATTAATAGCAAACGGTTGCTAGTAAGCCGGGGAGTTTACAAACACGTCTTCTCTCTAAGGCGGTTTAGAGAGAGCTCCCAAATGTGAAAGTATTCAACAGCTATTATTTTATCCTAGCCTTACTACAGATGCTATATAACTTTTACTTTTGTGAAGGTAAATCTGAGATTATTTATTATTTTCTAACTTCTTTGCTGCTATTTGATTCATGTATGATAAGTCATGTACATACTTCCTCAACTTAAAAGTTTAAACTTTAATAGCATTTCGAGAGAATATTAACATTGGATAATTGAAGGTCCGGATGCAATAATCTGCTTAGCGCTCGAAACAACGTAAAAGAATTGTGCAAGGGATCGAATTTGCAGACGTTAAATTAATTTTTTTAAGATACGACCTTGTAGGTAATGAAGAGACAAATTTTTCCTCGAGAAGAAATTTTTTTATTCTTTTTTTTTTTTCAGAATAAAAATTAAAAACCAAAAATCGAATTCGAGCGCTAAGCGGGTTATTGCATCCGGATATTCCATTGTTTATTTAGTTTCTAATCATGCTCAAAAAGCATACTGATGTTCTCAAGAGCAGACTCAAAAATCTTAAACTATGTCCTTTTGAAAAAATTCTATTGTCATTTTCTACAAAAAAACTCCCTTGAAAATCATCTATTTTCATCGGTTTCTTGGCCAGCACTTGATTAAGTAACTTACAAATTAAAGCGGAATGGAATACAAATATTTGTATCAAACAAATTGTAGAAATGGGAACCTATTATGAAATATATAGTTACAATTTTGAAAGACTTACACATGTTACTTATAACATCCTCTCTTAAAGAAAGATTTTGTAAGTGAAGCCAATCTGTGTTTAATAATTATTTATATCCGCAAATAGCAGACGAAATTTTACATTAACAGATTTAAACATTTCTAAATATTTTAGACATGTTTATAGAGGTAAACATTTCTGAACAAATATTTTTCCCCAGAGTAGTATACATAGCATTAACAATTGATGGACCAAAAAAATGGCAAAAGAACTTTAACTCGTTACCAATGCTCTTTCAAATAATATATCTTTGATCTATTTCGCACGTGTAGTTAAAGTTCAACGTTTTATTATACGGGTGAAATAGGTTTCAATGATAAATTTTCATACCTTACTAAACATTAAGTAAGGTACGTTGAACCTAATTTAACTCTTTGACTCATGGCGTAATATATATGTCACACCTTCGGTGCCTTCATATTTTGATTACATTTTGTAGGATTATTCAATTTTAAAGGTGCGAATTGCTTCATATGTACATTTAATCTTTTTGTACTGCTGTTTGATTTGTTTGTTATAGTTTTTTTATTGCTAAAAAATATAACAAAAAACTAGTTAAATTCATTAAAACTCTGGGAAATTCTTAAAATTTTAACCAATTTAACTGGAACCCCTTTTCTATTTGTTTTTTTGTTTTATTTCCTGTACAGCTTTACCACATTCTTCTTTAAAAAAATATTTACTTTTTTAATTTACAACCTGATCAGTTTTAATTCTTTCTAACTCATGTATTCTGTTTTCAATCAAATATTAAACTTAAAATATAATGGTTCATTTCTGTTCTTCGATTGTCATATTCAAATATTATTGCCGTCCGCTATCAACGTTTCACATTTAATGGAATAAACTAAATTGTAAGCTCTAATATGATCTCCATATAATCTTAGAGTCTTTTAAAAATGCATCTTTAAAATTTTTCCAAAGTTTGTCTGGATGCACAGGTTGACAATAAATTAAAATACGAACAAACAACAGACATATACTACCTGGTATAACTTACAGATTCCAGCATACTCTATAAGACCTACCGCCAAGTAAGCTTCCGAACACGTCATATACTGAACACCGTTTATAGTTTTTAATTCATCAAAACTCTTTACACCTCTACAATTTAATAAAAGTAATCTTAATAGAAATAACTCTACCTGACTTGACCATACGGAATACGTACGTCCAATACAATTATAATGATATTTCCGTTTTGACCATCTATAAATTTTATTACCATTTTCATTATGTTGTTTAAAAACATAATCAGCCGGAATTTCAGCATAAGTTTAGGTGAAAAATCTTGTTTATTCAAATCAAAATAAGCTAATAATGTGCTGCTTCGATTTAATGTAGCCTGGACTGCTACATCATTAATATCATTAATTATAACTGACTGTTGTTGAGGTAAATGAACTGCTAAACATATGATACTATGACTTTTACAGTATAATGGTTTACTTAAGATACGATAACACGCTTCAACTGGACTAACATATCGCATTTCTATACTACTAAACTGCGAACTTCATCATGATTGGCCTCTCATTATTTGACTCTTCCACTATGATATTTGCAGCATCGTAACCTTTATAAACACATTTATACAAATATCTCACGGACTTTACGCTGGACACTACTTCAACGTTTATATGACAATTAAATATACGTAATAACTCAGGATAATATGGTACTACAAATCGATTATCTACAGTTTGATTTACACGTATAATTTTGTTCTCATCATTTTTTCGTTTATAATACGGATATCCATCACATGATATTATCTCCTCTCGAAATTCTTTTGGGTAATGTTTCGAACACTAACCGTAAATGATACATCTGCCATCACATGGACCATGAATCATACTATTAACCACAGTGTTATACAATATTAAATCGGTCTCAGAATCAGAAATTTCAGTAGAAATAAATTTATCGATATCATTCACGGGAGACAATTTACAACCATGTCTTAAAGTAACTACAATGTGTGCATGAGGTAAACCTCGTTTCTGAAATTCTACTACATGTATGTAAACTGAAACTTCCCAAAATATTATATACTAGGCAACACAGGCGCGCTTCGCGCGCACCTTATCTAGCGTCTCGTGTATTACTGTATTCGTTTTTAAATTTGTTTAGTTTAATTTTTTATCACAATGTTTTTTCATAATGTTTTAATTTATCAGAGTGTACATATTATAATAAAATTCCTGAAATTGCGCAGTACGGAAAGAGGGAAGGGCCGATAAGAGGAGCTTTGAAGTAGGGGTGCAATGTATGATCTTGCTTTTGCTTACTAATCTTGTTTTATTAAGATCTACTAATGATAAATTTTTAATAATTGAAAATAATGATTTTAAAGTTAAAATTAATAATGATCTAATATAATAATGATTTAAGAATGATTTCAAATTTTAAATTCATACAGAACTATTTAAAACTATTAATGACTATTATTATTATGTAAAAAAAGTTTATAACTGGTAATAACTTTTTACAGATTGATTTTACGGTTATGCACTGTGGCTTAAAAAAGTTAAAAAAAATTTATTACTGTTATAAACTTTTTTTAGCTGTTCATAACAAAAAAGAACTGTTGATAACTTTTATAAACTATTACTATAGTCTCAAATCCTATATTTATAAACAGTTATTACCAGTTATAAATATTTTTTTAAATTATATATTCTTATTAATAATTATTTGCTAAGTTTTATTTCCGCCTGGGTTATTATAAATATTTGATAAGTAACACATGGATACTGATTTAATAACAAAGTATTAAAAAATATTGTGTAAATTACAACATTAATACGTAAGATTTCTAATTAAGACTTATTTCAAAGAGTATTTATAAATCATATAAATAAAAAACTACAATAATATTCAATATCAAATATTGAATTCATATATTCAATGCTAATATTATCGATATTATTGTAAATCCTAAACAATATGTCATGATATGAAAATGCAAGAAGAATTGACCCATAATATATATACCTATATACTTAGTGTAAGATTTTTTTAATTAAATTGAAAATATTTTATACTAATACTTCTTCGAAAACATAATTTTTTACTTTATTATCAGTTTTCTCCGATCTTATTAATACTTTTAGTCCGTTCCAAGTACGTACTCGAGAAATAGCTACGTATAATTGCCCATGAGTAAAAACATTCTTCCGCAAATTAATAAATACATTAGAAAAAGTTTCACCTTGGGCTTTCTTAATGGTCATAGCTAAAGCAGGTCTAACATGAAACTGTCTTCTTCTAAAGGTAAAAGGATAGTCATTATCTAAATATAATGTGATATGATTTATAAACACAATGTCTCCGGCTTTATCACCTGTTATAAGTTTGCATTTCAATAAATTATTCGTTAAATCTAATATTCTTAATCGAGTTCCATTACGTAGACCCTCATCAATACTTATATTTCTAATGAGAATAACAATGCAATTTATTTTTAACCTTTAGAGGACGGGATGGCCCCTATACGGGCCATGCCCATGATCGACCCTTTACATGTGTTAGTTTTGAGATGTGAGGCATCACAAAAACTCGATTTCTATAGAAAAGTGAGAGAAAACAGTAAACCCAAATCCCCGTCCTCTAAAGGTTAAATGTAATTCATAGGGAGGTAAACTTTGATGGTTTAAGGAGTTTAAATATTCGGGTAAAATTAATTCTCTCATCAAAACATTATCATCACAATTATCTGCCGAATCAGCACTTGTATACATTCGCTCATTACGACTATCCAATAACGATACTACCATTTTATTAATTTCATTCACATCAGCATTACATGGAGATAATATTACTGATGAACTTAGTTCACCATAAAGATGATTTCTTATTAAATCTCCATAAGTACAATCAATAAAATTAGTATTTCTTATTATGCAACGTTCAGGAATGCTAACATTATTATCATCATCGTCTAAATCTCCATTTCTAATATCCAGTACGAATCTCGAAAATGCAATGACTTCATCAGCTATTCTCATGTTTCGACACAACTTCAATTTGGTAAATGAATTCCATAATAAACAATTTTTTATTAATAAATTGATTAATTCACTTCGAGTTGCTCGAGGTAATACTGGCAATAATTGGCGAAAATCACCACCTAAAATTACAATTTTCCCGCCAAATAATAAATTGTTATTCATTATATCTTTCAACGTTTTATCCATTATTTCTAGAGCGTAACGTTGAGCTATCAGTGCCTCATCCCATATGAAAACATCTGTTTCCCGTAAAAATTGACCTTCTTTTGACTGTACTGAAATATTTGATGAAGAATCCGATAATAGTAGAAGAGGTAAACCTAATACTTTATGAACAGTTTTTCTCGTTGGTAACAACGTTGCCGCAATTCCAGTAAACGCCATACAACGCACATTTTTTCTTTGACTCTTTAATAGATTGTATATCGTTTTATAAACAAATGCTTTTCCAGAACCTCCTTGACCATCAATATAGAAACATTTGCATCCATTGTAATTAATAGTAGTAAATACTCGCATAACTATATCAACAACTTCTTTCTGTTCAACATTCAATTGGTTAAGAAAGTGATGAGTTAAGTCGATCTGATGGAGGCGAGGATTAGAAATAAAAAATTCAACGATTTCATTAGAAAAAGCAACATTTCGTTGGCTTGGTCTGCCAACCTCTTCTGGCTACAATTTTGTATTAAACAGAAAAAACAATTAATACAATGTAATTAATAGAAACTAAACACTCGCGTGATACAATAATTAATACCTTAAATTATAACGTGTGTTACGTAGTACACATGAAGTCGATGTCAATGCAAAACATGAGATTGGTCAGTATTTATAGTATACACAGTAAAGAGTTGGTGCCTGTGTTTACAAACAAAACGCAGATACATACAGAAAGAAAAATCAAATGACAACAAATTCAATTTAAAAGTCTCAATAAAGGAAAATAAGACGTATTTAAAAATTTAACGTCTTCTTTCTTATTTATGTTATTTCTGTTGCACTTAATATGGATCATTTCTGACAATATACCTTTTTTGTAATTAGCTTCCTGATCTAGAATTTTAGTATTGTCCCAGTCAAAATCATGGAGAAATTTATTCCTATGTTGTGGAACTACTGATTCTATGTTGTTATTTTTTTTATGTTCGTTAATTCTGATTTTTATTGTAAGTTTAGTTTCTCCTACATATGACGCAGGACACGATTTACAAAAGAACTTATAAACTACGTTGGTCTTATCCCACTTTTTTGTAGGGTCTTTACCTAATTTTATTACAGAACATAGACTCTTATTAACAAGAGGCAAAACACGAAAGTTATAAGGTTTGAGAATGGTTACAATTTTTTCAAAAATGTCATTGAACGGTAATGAAATATGGGATACAAATTTGTTTTGTACAATATTGTCTTTCTGGTTGTGCTCATATTTAATTTTGTAAAATCTTTTGTATGCATATTGTTTGATGAATCTCCGAGGGTAATTATTATTTTTGAGTAATGTAGTAACAATATTTAGATTTTTCCTATGAAATTTTTTATTTGATAATAAAATTGCTCTGTCAACAAGGTTGTGCACAATATTGATCTTCTGTTGTGGTGGATGATAGGAATGATAATTAATAAGTCTGCCGGAAGAAGTGGGTTTATTATACCAATCTGTGATAATCGCATTATTTTGGTGGATTAAAAGAATGTCTAGAAAATTGATTTTTTTGTCCTGTTCTAATTCATAAGTAATTGTAACTTGTTATAATAGGAATTGAACGTATTTATTACGGTATTGATATGTTTTTTGTCGATACACATAATCGTGTCATCAACGTAGCGGAAATAAAAAAGTGGAAGAATATCATGATTTTCTTTCAAAATTTTTAGACAGTCAGTTTCCAGATCGTCCATCACGATATCTGCAAATAATGGCAATATCGGGGAACCCATAGGTGTACCATCAATTTGTCTATAAAATTTGTTATTGAAAGAAAAAAAGGTATTCGAAAATAGAAATTTTATACATGTAATAATTTCGTTGAATGGGATTTTGCATCTATTATGTATGGAATCAAATCTTCGATCTATACTGTCTAATACTAGTTGTAGTGGAATGTTTGTAAATAGAGAAATAATGTCTAAGAGAGTAATACATAGTCATCTGGTATGATAACTGAATTTAATTTTTGTTTCAAATGAAAACTGTTGTCGATATGCGACTCTGGGATTTTTATGGACGATTTGATTTCATTGTAAATAATTTTTGCTAAAAAATGACTCGGACTATTGACTAATGAGATTATGGGACGGAATGGTACATCTTTTTTATGTATTTTAGGAAGACTGTAACATTTTGCCAGTGTAGTATTTGAACAGGAGAGTGAGTTATTATGAAACTTTGTGCGCAAATAGTTATTATTATTTAAGTTCTTAAGAATCGTCGACGTGTCAGATTGTAATTTTTTTAGAGGATTCTTTTTAATATTTTCGTAAACAGTTGTGTGAGATAGTAACAAGTGCATTTTTGAGTTGTATTCAGTCTTGCTCAAGCAGGCAGTGACATTTCCCTTGTCAGAAGTTGTAAACCATATATCTGGATTATTTTTAATAAACTTTTTAGTATTAGTTAATTTCCTTTTAAACATTTTTTCTTGTGGCTTTTCATGTTTTTGTTTCATAAACGCTGTTGTTAGATTTGATACAATTCTTTCCCTGATTTCGTATTGTTTAGATGTCGATAGTTCAGAATTCATTGAACTAAACTCAATATTTTTAACTGTTTATTGTATCACGCGAGTATTTAGTTTCTATTAATTACATTGTATTAATTGTTTTTTCTGTTTAATAAAAAATTGTAGCCTGAGGAGGTTGACACACCAAGCCAACGAAACGTTGCTTTTTCTAATGAAATCGTTGAATTTTTGATTTCTAATCCTCGCCTCCGTCAGATCGACTTAACTCATCACTTTAGAAAAAATTTGGGAGTGCGATATTTTACTCATATTCTACATTCAATTGGTTATATTGTTCGTTACCTACGCGTCCATAATGCTAATTAAATTCATTGCAATGTTGATCATTATTATTATAACTCTTAATTCAGGCATTGATGGGAAATTTAAAATAGAATGGTCTTCCAAAATCAGCATTTCGCAAATGACAGTATAAGTCATATTATGAGCTCTACTAAGATCATGATACAAATGCATAAACACTTCTGATAATCCATCCTTGAAATTTTCCCACAATTGTTTAGGATGAATAGGCTGGCAATGAATTAAGATACGAACAAATAAATTACGAAGACTACATGGCATCATGCAATTCACGGCTTCTTGCATGGCTCGACTCCATTCCTCATCATCTTCTATTAGACCTAAAGCTAAGCAAGCCACAGACAAAGTTTCATACTGAACACCATTTACCAACTTTAAGTCATTAAAACTTAATGCACCTCTACTATTTAATAACAATAATCTCAGTCGCAATAATTCAATATGGCATGGAGATACCGAGTACATACGCCCAATACAATTGAAATGAGATTTACATTTAGACCACCTAAATACTTTATTACTATTTTCTTTGTGTTGTTTATAAATATAATGAGCAGGAATTTCTGTATAGGTATATAGTCTAGCTGTATTATCTTGTTCGTTTTATTTAAAGTAAACTAATAACGTACTCATTCGATTTAATGCTGCTTCGACTGCCACTTCATCATTTATATCATCAATTACAACTGATTGTTGTTCGGGCAGATGAACAGATAATCATATGATACTATGACTTTTATTTTGAAATGGTTTACTGAGAATGCGATTACATGCTTCAACCGGACTAACATATCGAGTCTCTATGTAAGAACGAATTTCATCATGATTGATTACTCTCTCATTATCGGTTTCTTCAAATATTATTTTTTTGGCATCATAGCTTTTATACACACACATACTTATAGAAATATTTTACTGATAGGACACTGTATACTACTTAAACGTTAATATGACAATTAAATATACATGATAATCCAGGACAATATGGTTCTACGAAACAATTATCCACATTTTGATTATGACGAATTATTGCTCTTCCATTATTTTGTCGTCTATAATACGGATAACCATCAGATGATATAACAGTTTCATCTCGAAATTCTTTTGGATAATGCTTAGAACATTTACCGTTAACAATACATCTGCTATCACATGGACCATGTAGGGAATTTCAGCAGAAATATATTTATCTATATCTTGAACGGTTGTCAACTTGTACCCATTTTTTAAGGTAACCAAAGAACAGGTGTGTGGTAAATATCGCTTTTGAAATTCTACAACATGTACATGAGCTGCTACAGCACCAAAATACTTTCCTTGATTTATTAAAGACAATAAATGTTCTTTGTTTAAGTGAAAAACTCGGGCAGAAACGTCAGGACGATCTGATGCCTGTTGGTTTAATAGCAGATTATCTCGAATCTCCCTCCAATTAGGGTTACAGGTCATCGTAATAAACAAATCGGACTTCCCTTTACTACGAACTATAGCCATGGAATCTTGATAATTTTGCATCATATATCTGGGAGAACCAACGAATGTCGATGGCAATATAACCATTTTGATATTATTCAACGTGTAACTGTTTTTGATTATTTCGAATATATTCAATTCGATCTCTCTCTACTTTGACGTAACTATCTACGATCCAATGTTGAAATAATCTACGGCCAAATAAAAATGCATTAAATGTATCAGGTCTAATACCTATTCTGTATTTAATATAAGCACATCTCGGTACCCGATGACCTTGTTGTTCATATTGATCACCATTATCATGACTTATCACAACATTTCTATTACTATTAATATTTTTTTTGAAAATATTCTTATGCCAATCTAAGCATCCATGAGGAAAGAAAAGAGGATCAACCATAGGCTCAACGTTTGGATCCATCGAATTTGTTGATTGTAATACTCGCGTATCCTTATTTCGAATGGTTACATACGAACCCGGAATACCACCATCAGCTGATGTAAGAAAAACAGCAGCTACTTCGTTACTTCTTTGAACATTATATCTATTTCGATCGTATCCAGGGTTTAAACTAAATAATAATTGCAATTCAGGCTCAGTATTACAATCTAATAGTTCACATTGACAATCAATTTCTTCTTTCATCATCATGTACGATCTAGAAAATATATTGTGATATCTTATTATATTCTCTAAATTATTCATAATATCTCTATCAGTACCTAAGTTTGCAGCTACTCTATAGTTAACAGCTTCTTGAGGGTCTATTATAAAATGTTGCCCATATTGAGGATTCTCGTTATCCGATGGATATAAAGCCTTATTGATCTGATAATATATTTGTCCTTATATTTTGAAACAATATGGTGCTCTTCCGCCTAATGACATATTAGCTAAATTAGCATTAAATGACGAGAATAAAATGAACTGTTATAATTTCGAATACGCTCAAAAAAGCTCCGACTGTTTATTTGACTATTTTCAAGCAACAATCGTAAATCATCTGGAAAATCCGAAATATTTGGTAATTCAACTGATCCATGACCGCAGCAATCATTAAATGAATCTCCTCTATTTACCTTCTCAGATTGAAAATGGTTTGCATTGCAATGCTTACAAAGAACGCTCATTTCCCCTAAATAATGTTCATTAATGATATTACCCTGAAAATTATTCATGTTATGTCTTCGCAATGCATGATTTTCTGTATTTCTTTGACGCCGCCGACGTTCAAATTCATCACCCTCATCATCGTGCTGTCTGTCACGCAATCTAATGTTGTTGTCCACCACCACTTGAACTAAATTTATATCAACATTAGCATCAGAACGATTTCTAATTTCAGCTGTTGAATTTGGTTGTCTTTCCTGAGCGATTGGTTCATTTTCACATATTTGTCTAAGTCTCGGTCTACCGCGATTTGATAGATTTGATTGAACTAAATTTATATCTACATTTACATTAGCACGTTTTCGTTCACTGTATCCTCTTACATACTCAGCCGTTTCCATTCGTCGCCGTTCTCGAACAGCCGTTTCCTCTTCCGATGTTCGTTTAACTTTAGGTCTGACCATATTCAAAAATATCAATTTACAATTATAAATATTCAATCGTAACGATAAATAATATGAATCACAAAATAAATAGATGTTAATAATATCAGTAAAGTTTTAACTAAATGGAAAATATGTTAATTTTCAACAATTGAATAGAATATTCCAAAATTGTATTTTATGTATTTTATTTATCTAATAATTATAGATAATTCACTTAGTTCTTATTATTCAAAGAAATTTCATTTCTTTATACTTTAATTTGTCATTCTAATTTGTTGTCCTATGGCTATAAAAAATTTAAAAATAAGACAACAATAATTTAAACTATTTATTTATTTATTTATAGTAAGTAACATTGTATAGTTCTCTATTCTTAAAATCAAACCACATTGACGAGCGGATTGTTGTCCGCAAAACAACGTGACTATAATAATGTATTTATTTATTCCTGAGGAGGGATATATTTAAATGTCTGAAACGTCGAAATAAAGATCTAATTAATAAAAAGGTGTTTTGTTATCAAAATTTATTGATTAAAATACCTTTGCCCCTGGTAGAAAATTGGCCATAAGCTGCAGACACGTCAAACCATATGTAATAGTATGTGCAGTAACTGGAAATTTAGAACACTACCAATATTATGAATTAAATGGATACAATATATATTATAACCATGGTAATATAAATAAATCAGATGGTGTAGTCGTATATGTAAAAAACTGTAACGCAGACAACTAATATAATAGAATTGAGAAGGCTAAACATCCTAAACACAATTATAAATCTTAATAACAATAGTCATCTGGAAATCTCATCTATGTACAGATCGCATGATTTGCATAGCACAGAATTTATTTTAAAAGTAAAAGAATACTTGCAACTTAAGAGAAATGTTAAAAACCATTTGATAAGAGGTGATTCTTAATATTAATATAATGCTACATAATAATATTAGTCAGAATTTTCTACATAATTTTCTTGAAAATGGTTTTTGCCCAGGCTTTACTGAAACGACTAGACCATATGATATAACTACTGATAGTCAAACGTGCATTGACAATATTTTTATAAAAACTAGCTCAATCTATACAAAAACTTTTAAATTAAAGACACCTATTACTGATCACTATCCACTTTTATAGACATAAGGAAACCTTTAGTTAATTCAGACATAGAAAAGAAGAAAACTAATTATTCTTTAAATTACAAAAAAATAGCTAGTATAGCAAATGAAAAATATTGGGCTGAATACAAACAAATTGAAGATCCAACCGAATCAATACAACTACTTATAGAGGGCATACTACAATGTCAAGAAAAATCATAAAGGAATCAAGTTAAAGACAAAAATTTACTTAGGAAAGAATGGATAACAAGTGCATTATTAAAATCTTGTAAAAAAAAGGTTAAACTGTATAAAAAATTAAAAAATGATCCAATGATAGCTTAAAATGTGAATATAAAAATTATGTTAAAGTTCTAAATAAAGTTATAAAAGATGCCAAAATTAAATATGATAAGGACATTACAGGAAACAACTCAGGTAATCCAAGGAAACAATGGAAAACTATGATATCTAAAGGAAAACTAGTAATTGGTCTTCCAAAAACAACTCATCCAAAGTTGGCCCAGGACCTCTGACTTTGGTTATGAAAGCGGTTATATCCACCTGTCAGACCTAGAGGTGCAACAATCCCTGTCAAACCTAGAGGTGCAAGAATCTTATAAGTATTACAATGTAATACTAAGTCAAAATCTGATTATAATTAAGAAACATTAAGTGTCAGCATTCGTATACTCATGTACAATTGCTTATCCACGAAACAAGTTCCTTGAATGGAATCGAGATGCTGAAATCTATGTATTTAATATATAATAATAGACTCTGAGAAAAATTCACATGCGGAATAGAAGATGTCTAGACCTTTTATTTCTTCGAATCTCATCTATTCAATAAGCACTCTCTGCAAATTGTAATAATTTTTTTCATGACTGTACAAATAATAATGTTGTTAATATAAATAAAACTTTCTACGAAAGTATAAAATAAGGCAAGTATAGATATTTTTTTCTGTATATAATCTATAAAATAAATATTTAAAAATAAAATTTGTATAATATATTTACTATAAAAATTTATATAAAAAATAATTACGTCTAACATAAAATATTACAAAATACTCAACAAATTATATGTAACTGCATTTACATTGTTCACTGTAAATCAAACACATGAAAGTTGTGAAATCCATTTTTAATAGTCAAGTACTTAATGCAAACTCCCCGAAACCATCACTGTATGACTGTTCTCAGAATTTTTATTCAAATTGGTTCATCCTTCTATATACAAATTAAACACAAGAAAGTACTGAAATCAATTTATTGTAGGCAAGTAGCAAAATAAAACTTTTTTGTACCTCGGATGTAAAATTGCATCATAGTACTTCTACAAAACTATATAGAACATACGTCTTTTACATACGCGAGGGCGAACATTATTTCTAATTATATTTTATTGTCTAGGCCTTTTATTTCTTCGAATCTCATCTATTCAATAAGCACTCTCTGCAAATTGTAATAATTTTTTTCATGACTGTACAAATAATAATGTTGTTAATATAAATAAAACTTTCTACGAAAGTATAAAATAAGGCAAGTATAGATATTTTTTTCTGTATAATCTATAAAATAATAATATTTATGATTTAAAAAAAAAAATCAAATAAATACCAGTGAAAATGTCTTTTACTTCTTTGAGTCATTGTATGCTGAACAAATTATATGTTGGTAAGTACATTCAAATTGTTCACTGCAAATCAAACAAATTAAAGTTGTGAAATCAATTAACGATAGTCAAGTAATGAGACAACTCTCGGAAACAACTGTATGATTGTTCTCAAAAATGTATTCAAATTTGTGCATTCTTCTATACAAATTAAACACAAGAAAGTACTGAAATCAATTTATTGTAGTCAAGTAACCGTAAGTTAACTTGACTGACATATAATAGAACTTTTAGTACCTTTTGTGTAAAATTACATTTTACGCCCACGTTGTAATAATTCAAAAATATTTAGCCAGCGGGTATAAAGTACTACTTAACGCCTAACAAGCGCAATAGCTCACATACTCCTACAAAACTTTATAGAACCTACGCACTTTACGCCCGTGTGGGTGAAAATTATTTTAATTATATAACTATTATGCCTTCCTTTTATTTCTAAAATTCATAAGAATTTTATCAGATATATTTACGAAAAGTTAAAGCCTATATAAAAAAATTACATAGTTACCAACACATTCCCATTTTTCATTATTCTTTTTCAATTTTGAAATTTCTATAATATTACGCATTTTGGGAGGACAATAGAAGTTTATATAGAGCTGCTCTAGCAGTGGTGGTCCTCCAATCT
Source organism: Torymus aiolomorphi (assembly GCA_036365515.1). Taxonomy (NCBI): domain Eukaryota; kingdom Metazoa; phylum Arthropoda; class Insecta; order Hymenoptera; family Torymidae; genus Torymus; species Torymus aiolomorphi. Next base: position 9,687,673 of record CM070874.1, on the reverse strand, counting down.
CCCATACATACTTGGCGGGCCCGACGGTTTACAGTTTAAGGTGTAGACATGGTCATTTTCATATAAATATTCATATGTTTAAGGTCAGATAAAATATATAAATGGGTTGCTTCTACATATTAAATACTGATCCGTATTGAATTTATTACTCTGTTTTTAAATATAAAGTGCAAACACGCATGATAATATCATATGAGATCTCATGAGAATATCGGACATCAGATCTCGTATGAGAATATCGGACATCAAATCTCTTACGAGATCTCATATGAGATCCCGAAATAAGTACAATTGCAGATGACATTAATATATGATATCTCATATGCGATCTGATGTCTGAAATACTCATATGAGATCTCATATGATATTTACACACGGGAAAAGAATGAAAATTAAAATAGGTGGCTTACAAAATGGTTAATAAAATCTAAAGCGCTTTTGAGTAAACTATAAATTTATATGTATTTTTTATCTCATTCCTGCTTAAAAAAGACGGACACAAGGAAAAATATTTAGGGTAATGAAAGTAAATCATGAGATTATATGCAGTTGTATAGGGATATTATAATATTTAAGCGGTATCAATTAAAAATTAGAGCCAATGTTATTATTTATAGTGGGCTTATAGGTATAAACATTGTTAATCAATTTATGCAAAAATTTAGTAAGTATTCTACATTTGTAAATGTAGAATACTACAAAGCCCACCGGTAAACTGCAAACCGTCGGGCCCGCCAAGTATGTATGGGAGATTGGAGGACCACCACTGCTAGAGCAGCTCTATATAAACTTCTATTGTCCTCCCAAGATGCGTAATATTATAGAAATTTCAAAATTGAAAAAGAATAATGAAAAATGGGAATGTGTTGGTAACTATGTAATTTTTTTATATAGGCTTTAACTTTTCGTAAATATATCTGATAAAATTCTTATGAATTTTAGAAATAAAAGGAAGGCATAATAGTTATATAATTAAAATAATTTTCACCCACACGGGCGTAAAGTGCGTAGGTTCTATAAAGTTTTGTAGGAGTATGTGAGCTATTGCGCTTGTTAGGCGTTAAGTAGTACTTTATACCCGCTGGCTAAATATTTTTGAAGTATTACAACGTGGGCGTAAAATGTAATTTTACACAAAAGGTACTAAAAGTTCTATTATATGTCAGTCAAGTTAACTTACGGTTACTTGACTACAATAAATTGATTTCAGTACTTTCTTGTGTTTAATTTGTATAGAAGAATGCACAAATTTGAATACATTTTTGAGAACAATCATACAGTTGTTTCCGAGAGTTGTCTCATTACTTGACTATCGTTAATTGATTTCACAACTTTCATTTGTTTGATTTGCAGTGAACAATTTGAATGTACTTACCAACATATAATTTGTTCAGCATACAATGACTCAAAGAAGTAAAAGACATTTTCACTGGTATTTATTTGATTTTTTTTTTAAATCATAAATATTATTATTTTATAGATTATACAGAAAAAAATATCTATACTTGCCTTATTTTATACTTTCGTAGAAAGTTTTATTTATATTAACAACATTATTATTTGTACAGTCATGAAAAAAATTATTACAATTTGCAGAGTGCTTATTGAATAGATAAGATTCGAAGAAATAAAAGGCCTAGACAATAAAATATAATTAGAAATAATATTCGCCCTCGCGTATGTAAAAAACGTATGTTCTATATAGTTTTGTAGAAGTACTATGATGCAATTTTACATCCGAGGTACAAAAAGTTTTATTTTGCTACTTGCCTACAATAAATTGATTTCAGTACTTTCTTGTGTTTAATTTGTATATAGAAGGATGAACCAATTTGAATAAAAATTCTGAGAACAGTCATACAGTGATGGTTTCGGGGAGTTTGCATTAAGTACTTGACTATTAAAAATGGATTTCGCAACTTTCATGTGTTTGATTTACAGTGAACAATGTAAATGCAGTTACATATAATTTGTTGAGTATTTTGTAATATTTTATGTTAGACGTAATTATTTTTTATATAAATTTTTATAGTAAATATATTATACAAATTTTATTTTTAAATATTTATTTTATAGATTATATACAGAAAAAAATATCTATACTTGCCTTATTTTATACTTTCGTAGAAAGTTTTATTTATATTAACAACATTATTATTTGTACAGTCATGAAAAAAATTATTACAATTTGCAGAGAGTGCTTATTGAATAGATGAGATTCGAAGAAATAAAAGGTCTAGACATCTTCTATTCCGCATGTGAATTTTTCTCAGAGTCTATTATTATATATTAAATACATAGATTTCAGCATCTCGATTCCATTCAAGGAACTTGTTTCGTGGATAAGCAATTGTACATGAGTATACGAATGCTGACACTTAATGTTTCTTAATTACAATCAGATTTTGACTTAGTATTACATTGTAATACTTATAAGATTCTTGCACCTCTAGGTCTGACAGGTGGATATAACCGCTTTCATAACCAAAGTCAGAGGTCCTGGGCCAACTTTGGATGAGTTGTTTTTGGAAGACTAATTACTAGTTTTCCTTTAGATATCATAGGGCCAGTGAAGCATTGAAATACTATAAAGTCGAACGAGGCTCTACTAACGGGTTATCTGCCACAGTATTTCTGCCTCTACTACATAAGGTTGCATGCTTTGACAGACTTGAACATAATCTTTTTGTTCCCGTAGTGCATAATGATTTGAGAAATATCCACAGCAGTGTTTCATATCGCAAACATCTCCTGTTATATTCCTTACATTCATGATATTGCACAATCTATTCCTTGCAAAATAGAAGCTTTCAAGATTTTCGTCTACTGATATACTGTTTATATGACACATAAATTAATTTTGAAATCACTCATTTATCCACTTGTTTTGTTTTCTTTCATTAGTCAAAATAGTCTATAATATACTTTTACTTCCATAAAAGTCGACAAATATATTTCACTGAAAAACCTCATGGCTTTTATGTTACAAAAACAAGTCATTTCATACATAGCCGATATTTCTTTCTATCTGTAATCTGTATACTAAAAAATTTTCCATTGTTTATTTTACACTTTTTTTACATCTTCTTTCTTCATTGTTTGTATATTATACAATCAGTTTATGAACTGAGAATCACTAATAACTTTCTTTATTCTTGTATAGATCAAACTTTTGACGTCTTCCAGCCTGGGAAAATCATACACGAGAATAACTGAGCACTTTTATTTTTTGAAATTTTCACAATATAACACATCCTTTTCGCTTTTCTCATTTGACATAATCTTTTAGTTTCATACTAAAAAAATTTCCATTGTTTATTTTACACTTTTTTTACATCTTCTTTCTTCATTGTTTATATATTATACAACCAGTTTATGAACTGAGAATCACTAAAAACTTTCTTGATATTCTTGTATGTCATAATAACAACTAACTTAAACCACAAACAATTAAAGTTATCTACTATGAAAATAAGATACAGTCTTTACAGTTTGCTAATATGTTTGCGCGTTGTTTTCTCAATCACTTAATGTTACTATTAAAATACTTATGGTAATTCATTCTTTGACGCATTGACATGAAATGAACTTCATCAATTTTTAGTGTTTTTGTTTTTATGTTAATATCTTCTTTTATGTTAATATCGTTGTAATTCTTATATTGTATAGATGTAAATCCATGTATACATGTAATGTCGCAAACATGTTGTGGTTACACTGCATATTTTTATCATACTGTATTCAAAATTTTCTTGTAAAACAAAAGTTATTATAAAGATGTTTACTGATTTTGTCAAATATTATAAACTTTATGAACCTCATAACACATAATTTATTTATTAATACACCCTTGATCTACTCAAAATATTTCAAACTGATTTTATGTAGATATTTTTTTTATTTAAATTTTTTTTATTTATTTGAATTGTTGATTATAAACACTGTTTATTTACACTATTATTTAAATTGTTGATCATAAACACTGATTTGATTTCATATATATAACACATCATCATAGCAGTACTTTATTTTATTTTACACAAAACACTAATTATAGATGTCACTTTTGAGAATATAATATTTACACTATTATTTAAATTGTTGATCACAAACACTGATTTGATTTCATATAACACATCATCATAACAGTACTTTATTTTATTTTACACAAAACACTAATTATAGATGTCACTTTTGAGAATATAATAATTCAATAACCCTTTCAAGTCTTGTCACAGTCAAAAATTTATTATTGTTTTCAAAAAATGCACATTCAATTCTTCTTGTGAAAAAGGTGATTTCTTTTCAAATGGGCCATAAGAAAAAGTAGTCACTTTACGTTACAGACTTAGTTTTAGTGTAACTCTCAACATTCCTTGAAGAAAGCAAAACATTTGTAGTCTGTTTGGTAACAGAATAAGGTGACGACTAGTAAAGATTTCCTGTATATTTAACTAGCTGCGTCTCCTTCTGCAGAATTTCCTTAGGATGTCGAGTTGACTCATGCGTCAAAATGACTTCTACTTCAATGGAACTGAACGCTCTCGCTACAGTGGATATAAAATATCTTAAAACATCTCAAAAACATCTCAAAATAATAGTGTACTGTTATTTAATTAAAAATTACAAACCTTGCTCCAGTGTGCAATAAATCAATAGTTTCTTCTATAGTGATATTGTCCCAGTGCGATATTTCAATGGCCCTTTCAAGTCTTGTCACAGTCAAAAATTTATTATTTTTGTCAAAATGCATGTCAATTCTTTTTGTGAAAAGGGTGATTTCTTTTCAAATGGGCCATAGTAATAAGTCACTTTACGTTACAGGCTTAATTTTAATGTGACTCTTAACATTCCTTGAAGCTGTTTGGTAACAGAATAACGTGAGGACAACTAAAGATTTCCAGTATATATTTAACTATAGCCGTGTCTCCTGCAGAATTTCCTTAGGGTGCGGATTGTTTGGTCAGCTGCTATATTATATTGTAATATAATATAATATCTGTAAAAATAAAAAATTCACAAAGTATCAATTTTTAAAAAATTTTAAAATGATTTTAGCCGTTTAACATTTAGCCATTGATTATATAGTATAGTATAAGTATATATACTTATCTAATAAAAATTTTCCCCATTGATACACGTAGAGTAGATAAATCTTCTCATCAGATGACTTCTTGAGATTTTTGAATTGAATATTAATATATAAAACCATATTTTGAGGTTATTTTAGATTACAATTTTCATTGTTGTTCGTTAGTTATACTACTTATATTCTTTTCTCTCTCTCTCACTTTCTCCTTTCAAATACCACAATTTTTTTGTTAATTTTGTATGTATATATATTAATTATTTTGTGTGTGTGTATATATATATATATATATATATATTCTCTCTCTCTCTTCGAGTCGAGTAAGAAGATAGATAGAAAGGTTAGGTCGAGCAGATATGGGTGTGTGTGTATATATATATATATATATATATATATAACCGGATGTGTCGTAAGAGCTGTAAACTGCAAACCGGATGCCGGAAGAAAAAGACTAAAATTCTGAAAGGAAAACGACCATAAAATAATTCAGTTGTCTATATCTTTTGAACGAAATAATCTTTTTAAATAAAATCTTTTGATTTGAATAGAGCAATGAAATGGCTTTCGATTAAGAGGGATATGTTATATAGTAAAAACTAACGCAATATACGTAAAAGCGCAATGAATTTTTCGTACACTCATTTCAAAGTATATGTAGCACGGGTCGCTCCTTCAGGCTTCTTCTATACTTGCCTTCGGAGCGCTCCCGCGCTCCTTGATTATCAATTCCAAACTTGGTAAGAAAGGTAAAAAAGACAGTTACATAAGTGAAATATATGATGAAAACAAGGAGATAATAAAAGATCAATCAAAAATTGCAAATATCATGAATGATTATTATTGTAAAATGGGTAAAAAAATGTGTGATCAAATTATTACTCCAAGTAACAAATTAATTGAACTACCCTCTAACAATGCAAATTCAATATTTCTAAATTCTACAGATCAATTCGAAATTCAGAAAATAATTAGCAATTTGAAAATCAAGAATGGGGGAGTTCATAAAATAAATGCTAAGACACTCAAAACAATATCTGAGCATACAAGGTGTGTCATTTTAATTGACGCACCCGAAAATTTCAAAAACGGCGTCTCCTAGAAAAAAATGATTCAAACAAAAGTTGTAGGGTACGGAGGGGGCCAACTGATAATGACCTTCACTTTGACCTTAAGGTCAAGGATCAAGGTCATTTGAAGATCAAATCGATTTTTTGTCGAAAATCTTCGAAAATGTAATCTAATAACTAATTTTCAGTTTTATTGATAAGTATAAACTATTCAGTGAAAAACAGTTTGGTTTTATTAAAAACAAAGGAACCAGAGATGCGCTAAGCTACATTACAAGAAGGATATATGAGGCGTTTCACCTCAACTCTCCCAGCGCGGCGCGCGAGCGTCAAATCATGCTATTTTCAAGTCGTGTTTACGATATCAATATGAATTTCAAAAAATTATGTGATAAGCGTTTCCGACGTATTTTTTCCTCAGTTTTCCAATGGTGTAAGTGGTTTTTCCGAAATTTTCCATTTTCACCCTCAAAAAGTATAAAACATACTATATCTCGGAAAGTATATTTTTAATATTTTTTTTTATCATCTAGATCGAAAGCTGAGCATTTTTTACGTCGGAAAGGATTTTTTGCAAAATTTGTTCGAATGTTTTTCTTAGAGAAACAGAACGCGAAAGAGCAGACGCAGCGTCTCCTTCGTGCGCGGTATGCGGCGCGCTGTACAGCGCGTGGACTAGATGTATTTCGCTCTCTAGTAACCTTATTATTTTTATTTATCATTTTTAATTCTTTATGGAATATCTTTTTGCACTTCGAATTTCACTTATATGCACGATTGACATTTTCATAGGTTATTTCGCAAAAAAAAAAAACCGCTGCCAATTCTTTGGCACTTAGCTTCCTCAAACTAATTCATCGTTTCCTAATTAAAAATTGAAATTCTGAAAATACATTTTTCATAAAAAGGAATGCTAAAGAATTTCAATAATACTTTGAACTGTTGCGTCTTATACCAGTTTCTTGCAAAATAGTATATTACGTACCTATTTTAAAAAAAGCTTTGACAGACCACCAAGTTTAAAAAAAATTGAGATTAAAAAGAGATAAAAGAAGGGGCTAAAAATGGCACTATTAATACGTTTTGATATTTTAATTTACTACATTATATAAAAATATTAAAATGATAGTTCTCGAAAATAAATGTATAATATATATTCATATAGATAATCACTTAAAATTGCAACACAATATTGCCACCAACTAGTGCAATAAGTAACAGTTAAAATTTCAAGTCGATAAATAAATTATTTTTCAGATATTAATTTTTTAAATATAAAAAAGTTTTCATTAATAACAAATGACAGAGTGAAGATATTTTAAATTTTAAATTTAAAAAAAAGAAAATGTAGGTAATTTGAATACCTTTTAAGAGAAGTATATTATTTTATGTAATAATTACTATAAGATACGAAAAAATCAAAAAACTAAAAATTCAAAATCGTTTTTTGGTTATAAAACAAAAGAAAATCAATAAAATCCCAAATCCATCAGGGTACTTTCCTTTTGCCACAAGACGAAGCGAATAAGCTTTACCCGACGAAAATCGGTTGATTAGTTTCGGAGATATTAAGAGTTGAAATATACACACACACACACGCACACACACACATACATACATCCACGAAATAAAAAATCATCAAAATCAAATAATATACACATATACCACCATAAAACATCTTTTTGAAGACTTTTTTTTCGAAAATTTTTTTCACCGTTACAAAGCTTCCTCTTTGAGGAAGCAAAAACATTACAATCAATTTGAAATAGCAGACGCAACGCTTCTCACTTACTTTTTACCCGATAGGTGGCTTGCGTATAGAAAATTTTTGCCCGAGAGTAATTTGTTGTATCCAATTATATAAGTCTGATGAATTTTCGATCTTTGTTATCCTTGAAATTGTTTCAGAATTTTAACGCTGTTTCCGTTATATTTGTGTTCTTCGTGTGTTTGCTGATTAAATCATAATTTATTTTTGGTTTATTTATTGCATTTATTTTCTCGCTACTGAAATGGATCCAGCTTTGAAGCTGAAATGCATAAATCCTTTTAATAAAATTAATCACTCTGTGCGTAAAAATTTGTCGAATTTTCCTTCAATATTTAGGAGTGCGTATCCCCTCGTACCAGAAAACGCGAAAATTTGTTCCAACTGTCAACGTCAACTTTATAAACATAAGTTAGATTTACCTTCATGCGATGCCAAAAAAGCTAAAATTGAATGTACTGATGAATATCATAAAGCAGGCGTGGAAGTTCTCAACCAATTAAAAAAAAAATTTTTAGAATCGCCGGGTAAGGAAGATAAAATTCAGCTACTCACGCTTACTCCTGATTTTTGGTCTCGCAGAGACTTAATCAGAGAGTTCGGTTGTACTGAGTGGGAAGCTCGAGAAGCGAAAAAGTTAGTAACTGAAAGTGGAATTTTTTCAAAACCTGAAAAGAAAAGGGGCAAAATATTTCCAGTTGAAAGTGTAGATTCAGTTAAACGTTTTTATGAGAGGGACGATATTAGTCGTGTATGCCCGGATTAAAAGATTGTATATCTGTTAAGCAGGATAATGGTAAAAGAGAACATGTACAGAAAAGGTTACTACTTGGTAATTTACGTGAAATTTATTGTTTATTTAAAAAAGAGCATGAATCTGTTAATATTGGCTTCACTAAATTTACTCAATTGAGGCCGCCGCATTGTGTTCTAGCGGGAAGCAGTGGTACGCATAATGTATGCGTATGTGTACACCACGAAAATATCAAGCTGATGTTAAATGCTATTAATTTACAGAGTTTAACTGAAGGTACTCGACTATTTCTTAAAAACTACCACGATTGCATCCAAGCAATCGTATGTAGTAATGCTAGTTCGAAATGTTACTTGGGAGACTGTTTAGATTGCCCCAATATGCCTGTATTACGGAAACATTTGCTTGAATGTTTTGAGAGAAATGATATTTTTCAAATACAGTATGAGTTATGGCTTCAGACAGATCGTTGCACAATAGTATCTACAACTGTAAATGTTTATGAATTCATGAACATACTGGGAGAAAAATTAATAAAATTTAAAACTCATGACTTCTTTGCGAGAGAACAATATCTTTTCTTAAGCGATTTGAAAAAAAACCTTCAAAAAGGAGAATTCCTTGTTTGTTGTGATTTTGCAGAAAACTATGCATTTATAGTGCAAAATTCAACACAATCGTTCCACTGGAACAATAATCAAGCAACAGTTTTTACAACAGTGGTATATTATAACGAAAATCAAGATCTTAAACATATAAGCATTGCTATCATTTCTGATAATCTAAATCACGATACTGTTGCTGTTTATGAATATCAAAAAATTATAATATCGTATTTAAAAAGTAATTTCATAGTCAAGAAAATTTATTACTTAACTGATGGAGCAGGTCAGCATTTTAAGAACAAGTCTACCTTCCAAAATCTTCTGTTTCATCAAAAAGATTTTGGAGTTCCTGCTGAATGGCATTTTCATGCAACAGCGCACGGTAAAGGTGCGTGCGATGGTATAGGCGCAAATTTGAAAAGAGGGGCGAAAAGAGCAAGTCTTCAACTCTCGTCGAGTAATCATATTTTAACACCAGAAGACCTTTACAACTGGGCTTTACGTAATTGCAAAGAAACTAAAGTTTTTTACAGCACTAAAGAGACCTATGAAAAAGCCGTTTTGAAACTAAAATCAAGGTTAAGTAAAATTAAATCTATACCGGGAACTTTACAGTACCATGCCGTTATTCCAATGAATGAAACAACATTAATACTAAAAAAACGTCAATGAGTTCAGAATATCAAATCTTCCCTAAAAAACCCGTAAAACAAAACAAAATAAAATTATCTACTTTAAAAAAAAGAATTATTAATATAAATACTAGTTTATTGTTGCTATTATTAAGGAAATCAAAATTTTAAGTGGTTGTTAGAGAGCGAAATGCATCTAGTCCACGCGGTGTACAGCGCGCCGAAAACCGCGCGCGAAGGAGACGCTACGTCTGCTCTTTCGCGTTCTGTTTCTCTAAGAAAACATTCGAGCAAATTCTGAAAAAAATCCTTTCCGACGTAAAAAATGCTCAGCTTTCGATCTAGGGGGTAAAAAAAATATTAAAAATATACTTTTCGAGATATAGTATGTTTTATACTTGTTGGGGGGGAAAATGGAAAATTTCGGAAAAACCACCTACGCCATTGGAAAGCTGAGGAAAAAATACGTCGGAAACGCTTATCACATAATTTTTTGAAATGCATATTGATATCGTAAACACGACTTGAAAATAGCATGATTTGACGCTAGCGCGCCGCGCTGGGAGAGTTGAGGCGAAACGCCTCATATGAGAACTTAGATAAGAGTACTCCCGTCATAGTTGCATTTTTAGATCTAGCAAAAGCTACAGTTGACCATAATATACTCCTTAATAAGTTACAGGTGTACGGAATAAGAGGTAAAGCTTATAAATTAATGCAAAGCTACTTAACAAATAGAAAGCAAAAAGTAAGAGTGGGCCAAAGGGAAAGTGAAACGATAACAATGACTATGGGAGTTCGGCAAGGAACAATACTGGGTCCTCTACTTTTTATACTGTATATAAACGATCTACTGAGAACAATGTCAATAAACTCAATTTTATCATGTGCCGATCATACAGCAATCATATCATCGGGTAAAATCTAGAAAGAAGCGGAGGGGAAAATGAATCAATACCTAGAAGAAGTAGCAACATGGCTCGCGTTGAATAAACTAACTCTAAACATAAACAAACCAGTGTATATAACTTTCGGAAATTATTGTGATAGTGTTCCAAAAAATTTAGATATATCTATTAAAAATGAAAAATTAAAGAGAGAAGACACGTGTAAATATTTAGGAGTTAATTTTGACTATAATCTGAAATGTATTGAACATATTGATTATCTGATAAAAAAACTAGGTATTTAAAGTTTATCTTCTACGGAAATAATAAATTTATGCAGATAGATACCTTGAAGATTGTATACTATGCGTTTTTTCATAGTGCGATTAACTATGCGATAATTGCCACGGGAGGTGTCTACAAAAATAATCAGTATTTGCTCCAAAATATTCAAAACACATTACTCGAACTAGTTTTCAAAAATACTTTTGCGTAAAATAAACCAATGAATATTAAGCAACTACTCGCATGGGACTGTCTAAAATATTATTACAACGAAATGAGAAATATATTTACAAATTCAGATAGTAACCAAGAAATAAATCTATCATATTACCTAAAAGTAAATAAATCTATCATATTACCTAAAGTAGACAAAAGAGTAAGTAAAAAAAATAACTTCATAGCTGCAATTAAAATTTTCAATCTACTGCCAAATGAGCTCAAAACTCTAGAAATAGACAAAAGAACTACTAACTACAAGTTAAGAAGATGGATTGTAGAAAATATTCATTGAAATCTTATTCGATCCTATAATTTTGTTATAGGAACTCAAGTCTAAATTTAAGATAGATGCATATAACATATATACTAATTATTATTTTTCAAAGGAGGATGTTAAAAAATGGCGATTTTCCGACTAAAAGCAAAATTTAGAATTCGTATATCATTAACTTCTATGTAATGCCAGAAGAGCAAAAACAATGGTTTTTTTCCCGTAAACCTTAGGGAATATGTAGAAAATTTTAACTTATTTATAAAAATAAGAATCAGGTTTGTGTTATATTTTTCGCGTCGCTTCATTGCGTGCTCTCAACTGCACTCAGCCGAACCCAGACACATACATGGACGTGGCGGTTTATGTCTCCATTTATTGTTTGTTTTTTTTTTGTTTTTTTAACTTTTTTTTGATATTTTTACTTTTCAAATTTTGTTTTCAATATTTTTTTAATAACTGTTGTCTTTAAACGTAGATTAATATGTCAAATAATTAATTATACTTCATTTACTCGTCATCATAATCTGAATCAATATGTGGTTCTCTCAATGTGTCAGTATCAGAAAAATAATGGTGTAAGTAGTGTGTAAGTAAGGGTATTTGTTGCTGATGTCGAGCATATCCAAAAACCCAAAATATAGTTGCAACATGTGAGCAACATCCAACTACACGTTTTCCACCTTTACAAGTACACGTATGCCCAATCACTGTGTTAATGCCACTTTTCGATTTATCAATGAGTACATAAACTAAATACTTAATGCTATTCGAGTGCCTTGATCGCATTCTGACTTTCAATAGTTCGCTATTCATAACATTTACTTGTAAACTATAATATTTATAATCGACATGAGAGGTCTCTTTAGCAATTTCAAATTCAAAGTCTCCCTCGTTACTTACATGATCTTGATAATAGCTAGCTGCCATTTTAATATGATAGGAGCCACAAGCGTACAAGTGTAGATCATAAATGGTAAGTTCTGGGAAAGTAACGTCAGCCACTTCTAATCGTTGAAAAGATGACCTTCGAGAATTCACCTTCTACAGCAACTAGAAACACTGGTTTGAAAATAAGATTCTGAAAAAAAAAAAAAAAAACTTTAGTCATCTAACAGATATAATAATGTCGTATTTTCTATAGTTGCATCAAAGTATTTGAACCACTTTTTGATTCTTCCGTTAACGACCGCTACAATATATCTAGTTTTTGTAGTGAACCGTGCTGTATTGACTTGTATCATTGTAAGAGCTGCTGATGACGATTCTGAAAATGGAGGTATTTTACTTACAAATCCTTTCTTTGAAATATCGTCTATTACATCTCTGAAGCCTCTATCTACAACTAAAATATCGCCATTTTTTAAACGGGTCCAAGTTTATTTTTCTAAAAGTTCACTCATAATGGAAGCATCATTTTTATTTCTAGGGTAAGGCCCCCAAACTGTTGCTATATATCCATCTAGCCATACAGCCATCATTGATATCAAGTTTTTATGTTTATATCCAGAGTAAGTGACACGCTGAAAGTGGAAGTTAGTACTTTTTTCAACAAATATATATGTGCCATCAAAAACTAAGATCGGTTAGTTTTCTAAGGGAATAAGTAAACTTTTTGATAATTCTGTTTGATGTATAATGAGAACACTTCTATCACAATCAAGATTTAATGAGTTATCTGCTCTTTTTACGAGGGCTTCTCGTATAACTTTATTGCATTTATTAGCAGTTTGTCGAGTTATATTCCATCTACATGCTAATTCCTGATAAGTATAGCCACGACCAAGATGAGATAAATAAATACCTAATGCAAATGAAGAATCTTGGACCTTTAAATACTTTTCATCCGGTAGACAACGTAAGATTGATTCAAATTGCGACTTATTTAGTCCAGTTTCAAAGATGAGTTTCTTTTCATCCATAACAAAAAATGATTCAATATTTTCTTTCGTTATTTCATCGGTACTTATACTTTTAAATAAATAAACGATTCCTTGTTTATTAGTCGTAATTGTATCAGGTATTTCAAAATCTCTTCCTTATCCATGTGAAATACAAGCGCGTACTCCATATTTGACGAATACATTAGTTTTGATAAATATTTCAAGACACTCGTTCATAGATAATTGCCTTAAACGACTCGATGTACAACCAAAAAAGCATTCACTAGAAGTTAAAGGTACAATTGGAAAATCTAATGAGATTTTTGATTCTAAATCTTTATCATCAATGTCGCTCTTTCCTGTTTTAGGTTTCTTAGGCTTTGGAGGATGATCTGCTATATTCCATTTATGACAGTAATATTTATCATCAATTTCATGATATTCATTGCGACTTTTATGTTCAAGATCCTTCTTACACTTTTCACATATTTTTGTCATTTTTTCTAGTAATTCAAGTAATACTCATCAAAATCCGAAAAATTCAAATATATTAAAATATGATATTGGGTCGTTAAGTGAGCAATCGTGTTCCTCGATCGCTCGCAAGTTATACTTACACGTTCAAGAAGCCAACTCTTACAGCGCGAGCGGCCACACTCGAGGGCAGCCAGCTAGCGGCGGCGTTGGTACTACAGAAAGGGTTTTTTTCCAAATATGCATTATTACGTGTTTCGTTCTGTCGTTGCTTTGGGTGTAGTGTTTAGTAGTATAATAAATAAACAAATAATAGTAATAATAAAATAAATAATAATAATAATGAAATAAATAAATAATAATAATAACAAAATAAATCAATAAATAATAATAACAAAATAAATAAATAATAATAATAACAAAATGAATAAAAAAATAATAATAATTCGTAAATGCTTGAATCAATACTACCAGCAAAATATATATTTTCATACAAACCAACTGTGTAAGCAAATTATTTAGAGGTCAGCAATTTATTATAGTAAGAAATATGTTATATCTTAAAACACTAACAATCACACAACTGCAAAACCATCAATACTAACTTAATTTACAGACAGTATAGTTCATTCAAATATATCTAATGATTTTGAATTTTTCAATGTCTTTCAGATAAAGATGTTATATCGCCTTTATGTATCAAACGTAACTTACGTACATATCAATATTGGACAATTGCAATGTTTTTAACCCTTTTCGTCCCAAATGGACAAAATTTAAACACAACTTTTTATCCCGTAACTTTTTTTACTAAACGTCGTTAAAAAAATTCTAATGAGCCTATATCAATAGTTTCGGATCTCCTCTTTCGAATGCGGTAAAGTAAATTAGCCTACGATTTCGCAAAAAAAGGTATAACAATTTAAAAAAAAAATGCCAATTTTGTCGACATTTTTCCGTAAGATCGTATATTTTGACATCGAAAAAGATAATACTGATCATTACCAAAGATATTAATAGCGTATTTTTTATCAGACCTTTCTTTTCCCATTGGAATTTTTAAAAAAAAACAAAATAACGGTCCCCAAAATGGCGTCCGAAATAAAAATTTTGTTGATAAACTACAGGACGCTGCAGCTTAAAAAGTATCAGCTATTTCAAAAAAATGCCAAGAGTGATAAGTTCTTAAAATTCATCGAGAAATACACTGGAATTTTTTCAGATTTTTTTGGTGACATTTTGAAAAATTTGTTATTTAAATTTTTAGAAAATTTAAAAAAATTCACGGAAATTTCTGAAAAAATTCTAGCATATTCTTTGATAAATTCTAAGCATTTTTTGTTCTTTGCATTTTTTTCCAAAAGTTGACAATTTTCGCAGGAAAATATCATAAACGTTCTAAATGATGTATACAGAATATTTTTTCCTACGAAAACTATCAACTTTTGGAAAACAATTGCAAAGAATAAAAAATGCTTAGAATTTATCAAAGAATAAGGTAGAATTTTTTCAGAAATTTTCATGAATTTTTTAAAATTTTCTAAAAATTTAAATAACAAATTTTTCAAAATGTCACCGAAAAAATCTGAAAAAATTCCAGTGTATTTCTCGATGAATTCTAAGAACTTTTCACGACGAATTTTTTTAACGACGTTTAGTAAAAAAGTTACGGCGTAAAAAGTTGTGTTTAAATTTTGTCCATTTGGGATGAAAAGGGTTAACTGACGTGTACTGTTCTTAAAAGTAAGAAAATATATATATCTCTTCTGAGAAGACACTTCATAAAGATAAGTATTTTGATTAGAGTCCTTAGCAGTATGTAAAAAGCTTAGTTTTTATTTTTCTTGAACATGTTTTTTTTTATGCGTGTTCCCTAATACCTCCAGGAAAAAAACGTTGTTTTTGCACTATTGATGGTACGTAGAAGCCAACAGTACATGAATCTTTGATTTTGTTTTTAGTCGGAAAATCAGCACTTTTTAACATTCTCCTTTATTATAAGTTAAAAAATAAAGATGTTTTATTTAGAATTAAGATTTAGTTTTAGTTTAGTTTTAAGTAAATTTATACTCCAGACCTGCAAACAGGAAATTAATTTTCCTCTGCAGGGTTACTCTATGTACGCGGCAGTACCGCGCAGCTTCTCTACGAGAGAGCGGAGTCGTTGTGTTGACCAGCACGATACCGACGCTCTGTCTCTGTCTCTCTCGCTCTCCCACATGTAAATGGGAGAGACGCTGATTTGACTAGCGCGTCGGTGACAGTTACAAGGCGAAGAAGAAGGAAGTTCCCGCCTTTTTCTCAACTATAATTCACTGGCTCAACTCATCTGGACATTCTCATCTGGCGCTCTACATCTGGCTTTCTCAGATGCATACTCATCACGCTCGCCGAGTACGATTCGATTACATCCACGATGAACCGATTAACTGGTATTGTATCATATATGTACAATAAAAGTCGTGCCAATTCTGATATTGTATCATATGTGTATATATTTCAATGACATCCTCAATTTCCGACCGATTTCCGGAAAATTTGGCATATAACCATTTTTTTGGGATGCTCTATCCAAATATGGTATAAGATGATGGAAATACAAAATGGCGGTCTCAAAATGGCGTCAAGACGGTCATTTTTGGGAACATTAGACTTTAGGGCTTAAAAATAGTATATTTTGATAACTTTACGGATGAGGATATTACCGAAGGCTTTTTTTGCTCCAGATGCGATAGCCGATCAACTCAAACAGTGCTTGATTGAGGCTTAAGAAAAAACGAACGAAGGCGGGGTCATGTGACCTTTGAACATAACAAAGTGTTATGTTAACAAAATGTTATGTTATGTCGCGTTGACTCCAATACATTTTGTTTGAGTCTCCACCAATTTTCACTAAGCACTTAGGTATAAACATAACTTGACTTCTACTGCCGAAGAATTCAAGTTATTTTGACGGGAGATTCCGACAGTTTCAGCTGTTTTTTTCTCAGTGTAGTGCCCTACAAAACGTAGTTTTTATATTATACAGCGTAAGAAGTTGCATTTTTGAAAACTGAAAATTTTACTTTTGACCCTAATTTTCCACCCCTTAGACGGTTTCAAAGTAAAAACTAAGCACGGAAATGGATTAAGCAACATCGAAAACTCCTAGAAACAAATTTTGGTGGATTTTGGTAAAAAATTGGCTTGTACCAGAATTGGCACGAAAACTGAAAAAAAGCTTACCAGTCAATACAACCGCTGCGATTAGTCAAGGTAATTTTACTCACTTTACTCGTGGCTACTTTTCTCAACCACGTGTATCGGGAATTTATCTCGACACTCCTACTGCTCGGCCACTCTCAAACTGCAGTAAATCAATAATATTACTTGTGCAATTTGTATAAGCAGTGTCCTCACCAGTGAGCCGGAACTTCATACATCAGTACATAACTCATCTGCATTCTCGGCAAAACTCAATTGAACGGAAAAACTCACTATGCACAACAGGTTAGTTTCTTCACAGAGGGGACGATTCACCATTATATGAAATTCAACCAAACTTATTGTAATTAATTATTACTGCGAAAATAATTTTAATAGTTTTGTAATTTCTCACAATATACTGTGAATTTATTTTGTTAATCTTTGTATGACTCAAATTTATTTCAAATACCCACAGCATGTCCTCATTCATTTATTGCATTCTCAAACACATTTAAAGAATAGTCCATTGTGCGACTAATACTTAACTAAACGCAGGCATTGCACATACTATTGTTTTTAACGTGTGTGCACTGAGAAAAATGAATGAATAAAAATTACTATAATACATAGTAACGTCGGGAAATACTTGCAATATCAAATTAATTAGTATGTTTTATAGTAAAAATTGCTATGTACATAGAAAAAATTAGTAAACACACCGATTCTCCGAAATTCATTAGCACAATAAAGAATCTCGCTAGAAAGCGAGTTCCATGCAGAAAAGTGGCGGCACGCAGAGGAGCTACCGATAAAGTTTTCAATAAGATATTTCTTAAACACAAAAAGGCGGGCGAAGCGAATTTAAGGCAGAAAAACGGTCGCACGCTGACCGGTTATTGATGACATTATCAATAAAAGAGCATCTAAACCCCAATAGGCGGACAAAGTGAGTTCCAGGCAGGAAGTGGAGGCATACGGAAGTCCACAAATAAAGTTTCAATCAAATAATTTTAAAACCAAATAGGCGGAGGAAGCAAGTTTCACGCAGAAAAGTGGCACGCAGATAGGCTACCTATAAAATTGTCAATTAAATAATTTCTAAACTTAAATAGGCAGGGGAAGCGAATTCCAGGCAAAAAAGTAGAGGGGCACATTCGCGCTGGCGATAAGATTATTAAGTAGATCCTTCCGAAACCCAAATATGCAGGGAAAGGAAATTTACCGCACACGACTGTTTACTCATGAATCAGTCTGCCTTCATGCCATGTTATTTCTATTTCGAACTCATTTCCCTCACGTGTTCAGGTTTTGGAATAGTATTGAAAATCTCTCGAACTTTAAAATCAAATCACCAACCCGTCTCCGTGCTCCCACTTCACCGTTGATCTCGTCCCCAAAACTTGTTTGGGTTTTGGATTACTTCATAAAGAATTTATATTTCGAGATCGCATGCTTCCACGTTACTGCATGTAATTTCTTTCTCCCAAGTATTAACATTAATAAATTAATAAATAAATTAATTGATAAATTAATTGATTGATAATTTTATATTTAGCTTGTCTGCGTGTCGTCACTTTCCTACATAAAACTAGCTTCCCCTGCCTATTCGGGTTTATAAATTATTTTATTGAAAATGTCATCGGTAGCACATCTGCGTGCCCCAACTTTCCTGCGTGTAACTCGCCTCCTCCGTCTATTTGAGTTTCAAAATTATTTAACTGAAACTGTATTTATAGACTATCAGTACGTGCCCCCACTTTCTGCCTGGAACTCGCTTCGACCGCCTATTTATATTTAGAAATTATTTTATTTTATAAGCAGCCGGTCAGCGTGGCTCTGTTTTTCTGCAAGGAACTAACTTTCACTGCCTGTTCGGATTTAGAAATTATTTGATTGATAATTTTATGGGTAATCCGTCTGTGTGCCAGAGTTTTTTTTTGCTGGGAACTCGCTGCCCCTGCGTACTTGGGTTGAGAAATTATTTGATTGATAATTTTATATGTTGCCCGTCTGCGTGCCTCCACTTTTCTGCGTGGAACTGGCATCCCCCGTCTACTTAGGTTGAGAACTTATTTGATTGATAATTTTATAGGTAGCCTGTCTGCGTGCCTTCACTTTCGCAAAAGCATTAGTTTCACGATTGAATAACGAATAATAAGCGGCAAATGATTCAGAAGTAATATTTTCGATTTTCAGAAATTGCCCCGCCAGGAGACATCGGAAAGCCCTTTTGACATATATTTGCGAATTTTCTTATACACTGAGAGAAAGAAACGGTTACATTAAATAAATATATTTTGTTAAGCCACTTTTTGACGATTTATTTAAATTTATTACAGAAAAGTGTTAGATTAATTTAAGGTATATTTAACGTAAAGAAATATGTATAGTAATGCGAAATATTGGTAAAGTAATAGTTACTAAGCGAAGATTAAGTTAAATTCATCTTGGTGAGATGGCGCATTAGTACCGTGTGTTCCGATATTCGTTTACGACGGCCGCATGCCGTTTTTATCACCTCGAGTCGCCGGCTGACAAACGTGCTTGCTGACAATATTTTCAATCGAATTATTATGAAAATGGAAAAGTTATTAGCTGATAACAATCTCGGCGAGATGTATTCTGTATTAGAAGGTAAGTACTTATAAAAATTACTTATATTGTATACATGAGAAATCTGAATCTGTATTAATGAATGTGACCTAACCTCGAAAACATTTTTTTTAATAGAATCTGGTGTAGTTGAAATTACAACTCTTCAAGAGTTAGTGAGTACACCAGATGAATTCGAGAAACTATTGGTACTCGACTAAAGTTTAAGATATTATTAAAACAAGTATGTTTTTTTTAACAAATTCCTTTCCTTTCCTTCTTTAAAATCTTCTTTCTTTTGTTTTCAAAAAAGTGATTTGTAGATTATGTGTGCATAAAAATACTTTGTATGAATGTTCCTATGTTCTATTTTAAAGCTACATTAATTATAAATTTATTAAATCAACCAAATTATGGTCGAAAATTAAAATGAATTTATTAAAAATTTATATTATTTCTAAAGGCCCTGTTAAATTAGAGATATATTATCATGAAATAGCGTTACATTATCTGAAACAAATCGGTATATTAACTATTACTATACGATATTTGATTTTAACAGACCTGTATATTTCTATCAAAACAGGTATAGTAACTGTTACCTTACAGCCCATAAAATGACTTAAATAAATGCGTATAGTAATAGTTACTATATCACAATAAATATAGCCGTTTCTTTCTCTCAGTGTACTTATGTGAATGTGCATATGCAAAGCTCATTTTCCAGAGCTCGACTCCTTGTGCGCTCTAGTGTGTTAAATTTATATTGCGGATTTGCTTATGCTAAAAGAAACACACGCGTCTCTTTTAATTAAAGAGTAAAATTTTAATTGTAATTAAAACTCGTTTAATTAAAGATACAAAATTTAATTCTCAATTAAACGGGCTAATAATTTCAAATTTTAATTAGTTTTTTGGCACCCTGATCACGAGTATACTAGATTTAGTACAACGATTTCTTTTACGGAGTAGACAAAGCACAGTGTCCAAAGCTAAGTAAGTAGAGAGTCTCTTATTTATAGACGATGCTCACCGTGGTACACACGCGGGCGCGCAGGGCTGCCACTAATAAATTTCAAGAAAAAAATACGCGCCGAGATATGTTGTTGCTCATTCTCGCGCTGAGATAAGACCTTGTTCCACTCAGTTGTCGATATATACTTGTATGTCCATATACTTGAGGCAGGCCAGCGAATTTCGCCTAAAGTCTGGGCACCCATATTTCCAATTCGGTCACCGATTTTTTTTATGAAAGTACATTATAAAGAATGCCTCTAAACAGAATTTCAGCACTATAGGTCATCTGTGAAGCATTCTATAATTTTTTGAAATTTCAAAAACGGCTAAAATATGGCTGTTTTCAAAAAATTCTACACAGTTTCCGTTTGCACCAATTTCATTGATCAAGGATGAAAATAGATTGTTTTATGACGAAATTTGTGAAAAGAATTACCAGAACTCAATGGCAAGTCAATATTATACCTATATATAACTATGAATATATGAAAATTTTCACATTTTTTAGGTTATATTTGATTACTTGCCATTTCATCAATTTTCTACTGATTTTTTTCATCCACGTCTCAAATTTTTCGTCCCAAAAATACCTTTAATTGCTTTATTTGATTGTTTCGATTGGCCGACTAGAACCGAAGATGTAGCCGATCAAAGTTAGGTGATTTTTCGAAAATCGTCAAGTTCGGACACCTGCTGTAATAATCTAATTGATTCAAATGTGCTGAAAGTTCGCAGAAATAACTCTTTGAATGTTCCCCTTTGTGGAATGACGGTAGTCAATTTGTCAGTTTGTTTTTTTACCATTTAAGATTTGAAAAACGCCATTTGAACCATGTGTTTTACCGTAACAATCTTATGATTTTGCGTATATTTAAATAATTAAAATTTGATATAATTTTTTTTTTTGCGTTTATAGTTACTAATTGAGTTTTATACTATTAAAAATTAGAAAATATAATAAAAATATAATAATAGTCTTAGAGTGCGCAGAATAAGCAGTCATTACTGCAAAAAAATAAAAAAAACCGCTGCCAAGTCATTGGCCCGTGGCTTCCTCAAACTTAAATTGCCTATTCCTTCAATTAATTTTTAATAACAAAATTTATAATTTTTACAACAATTTATGACATAATTATAATTAAATTCATTTATGAAGGTTAAAAAGTATTAATTTTTAAATTATGTATAAAATATGACTAAAATAATTGGTATGATTTTTTTTAAATTATATGTGCGAAAAATAAATAAAATAATTGATTGTAATATTATCATCAAAACCTTTTAAAATTCCTAAATAACCTTTACTTCAAATTATATTTTCTTTGTGAAATTTCACATATAGGATATTTGTCTCTAGTAGTATGCCTGTCCGTATTTGTGTGTTCTTTCTGGAATTTCCGATGTAAGAAAAAGATTCTAACCTTAAAAATAATAAATGGCTAAAAATTGTTGTTTTGGTCAATTCTGACCAGATCCGTTGGGAGCAGGAAAGAAAATAGACTACGATGTTAAGTAGTTGCAACGTTTCGTCGACGGGTTTGTCGACCTCTTCAGGCTAAGTTATCGCACAGCGATCCGTCGAGTAATGTGACATTACTCGACGGATCGCTGTGCGATAACTTAGCCTGAAGAGGTCGACAAACCCGTCGACGAAACGTTGCAACTACTTAACATCGTAGTCTATTTTCTTTCCTGCTCCCAACGGATCTGGTCAGAATTGACCAAAACAACAATTTTTACATTTGACAATGGGGAGTAAAATTGTGAATACAATTACAAACTCAAGTTACGATAATAAATGGCTATTACAAACAAAAGAAGGTACACAACCCGCGCGCATAGCGTACAGAGGAGGTCAATTCCATTTTCTAGTATATACAACTTGTTCGGAAAATGTATGCGTCTGTAAACATAATCCTGTAGAGCGCAAAATTCTAAGAAAAAAGTTCCTTTCCTATTTTTTCATATGACTAGTATTTTTTTAGTAACTGATGTGTTTAAATTCTTTGTTTTTAATAGAAAATGTATACCTATGTTTATAAGATGATATCTATAGATATACAATGCCTATTAAAAACAAACAATTTAAACACATCAGTTACTAGAAAAGTACTAGTCATATGAAAAAATGGTAAAGGAACTTTTTTCTTAGAATTTTGCGCTCTACAGGATTATGTTTACAGGCGCATACATTTTCCGAACAAGTTGTATAAATGCGTTCCCGAATAATTACGATTTTAAAAGAGGGCTAAAATAGTTTTAACTTCAAATATCTCTGAAATTCATAAACGAATTAAATTAATTATTATAATAATTCATTAATTATGAATTATTTTACTTTAAGAACTCTTCTAATAAATAATATACAAACTCTACATCTCCATCAAATGTCAAAGAAATTAAAACAATTCTAATGCAGTTATATTGTGCGACATCAAAGAAAGTCATTTTCAAAAATACTAACATTTTAAATATCAAACATCTCAAAAAATAACCACATAATCTGGATGAGATATTGCCTATATCGCATACAAAATAGTCTATAAATTTTAAGCAGATACATGAACTTGTCATTGAGAAATTAATTTTGAAAAACAACGAAAAAAATTTTAGCCTTAAATGTCTCTAAAAATCATGAGACAATTCTTTTATTTAAAGGACTTATATAATAACATATAAACGGACTTATATAATAAAATATAAAATTTGCGATTTACATTAGAACCGGTTTAAAACCATAGAACAGAGTAGAAATGGACCAAAAACAGTGTAAAAAACAATTTAGCACGTCGCCACCCCCATAAACCACCCCCAAAACCACCCTCACAGACAAATCAATTTTCCCATAGCGACACACACGAAATCTAAAATTCCCAGAGTCGCAATAACTTCGTTACTAGCCGCAATTACGTCGCTCGGAAAAATGTTTCGACGGTTTCTTGTAGATAAAGTCCCCAAATGCTTAGTAAAAAATTATGAACGAAATTGCTTTTCAGGAACAGCCCTCCTAGGGCGATATACTGTGTCGTAAACGGGATAAAAAAATTCCCAGAGCCGAAATTATGCCGCTAGGAAAAATTTTTCGACGGTTTTTTGTAGATAAAGTCCCCAAATGCTTAGAAAAAAATTATGAACAAATTGCTTTTCCGAAAAAAGCCCCGCCAGGGCGGTATACTGCGACTTAAACACGAAAAAAAATTCCCAGAGCCGCAATTACGACGTTCGGAAAAATGTTTCGACGGTTTCTTGCAGATAAGGTCCCCAAATGCTTAGAAAAAAATTATGAACGAAATCGCTTTTCCGGAAAAGCCACCCCAGGGCGGTATAATGTGTCTTAAACACGAAAAAAAATTCCCAGAGTCGCAATGACGTTGCTCGGAAAAATGTTTCGACGGTTTCTTGTAGATAAAGGCCCCAAATGCTTAGTAAAAAATTATGAACGAAATTGCTTTTCAGGTAAAGCCCTACCAGGGCGATATACTGTGTCATGAAAGGGATAAAAAATTCCCAGAGTTGCAATCATGTCGCTCGGAAAATGTTTCGACGGTTTCTTGTAGATAAAGGCCCAAATGCTTAGAAAAAAATTATGAACGAAATCGCTATTCCGGAAAAGCCCCCCCCCCCCCCCCCCCCCAGGGCGATATAATATGTCTTAACTACGAAAGAAAATTCCCAGAGCCAAAATTATGTCGCTCAGAAAAATGTTACGACGGTTTCTTGTAGATAAAGTCCCCAAATGCTTAGAAAGGAATTATGAACGAAATCGCTTTTCGGGAAAAGCCCCCCCGAGGGCGGAATACTGTGTCGTAAAAGGGACAAAAAGTTTTCAGAGCCGCAATTACCTCGCTCGGAAAAATGTTTCGACGATTTCTTGTAGATAAAATCTCCAAATGCTTAGAAAAAAATTATGAACGAAATCGCTTTTCCGCAAAAGAGCCCTAGGGCGATTTACTGTGTTTTAAACACGAAAAAAAAATCCCAGAGCCGCAATTACGTCGCCCGTAAAAACATTTCGATGGTTTCTTGTAGATAAAGTTCCCAAAGGATTAGAACAAAATTATGAACCAAATCGCTTTTCCGGAAAATCCCCGTCAGGGCGATTTACTGTGTTTTAAACACGAAAAAAATTCCCAGAGCCGCAATTACGTCGCCCGTAAAAACATTTCGATGGTTTCTTGTAGATAAAGTCCCCAAATGCTTAGAAAAAAATTATGAACGAAATCGCTTTTCCGGAAAAGCCACCCCAGGGCGGTATACTGTGTCTTAAACACGAAAAAAAATTCCCAGAGCCGCAATTACGTCGCTCGGAAAAATGTGTCGACGGTTTCTTGTAGATAAAGGCCCCAAATGCTTAGTAACAAATTATGAACGAAATTACTTTTCAGGTAAAGCCCACCCATGGCGATATACTGTGTCATAAACGGGAAAAAATTCCCAGAGTCGCAATCATGTCACTCGGCAAATGTTTCGACGGTTTCTTATAGATAAAGGCTCAAATGCTTAGAAAATAATTATGAACGAAATCGCTGTTCCGAAAAAGCCCCCCCCGGGGCGATATAATGTCTTAACTATGAAAAAAAATTCCCAGAGCCAAAATTATGTCGCTCGGAAAAATGTTCCGACGGTTTCTTGTAGATAAAGTCCCCAAATGCTTAGAAAGGAATTATGAACGAAACCGCTTTTCGGGAAAAGCCCCCCCCCCCAGGGCGGAATACCGTGTCGTAAAAGGGACAAAAAGGTTTCAGAGCCGCAATTACATCGCTCGGAAAAATGTTTCGTCGGTTTCTTGTAGATAAAATCCCCAAATGCTTAGAAAATAATTATGAACGAAATCGCTTTTCCGGAAAAGCCATTCGAGGGCGATATACTGTGTTGTCAAAGGGACAAATAGTTCTCAGAGCAGCAATTACGTCGCTCGGAAAAATGTTTCGACGGTTTCTTGTAGATAAAGGCCCCAAATGCTTAGTAAAAAATTATGAACGAAATTGCTTTTCAAGAAAAGCCCACCCAGGGCGATATACTGTGTCATAAACGGGATAAAAAATTCCCAGAGTCGCAATCATGTAGCTCGGAAAAATGTTTCGACGGTTTCTTGTAGATAAAGTCCCCAAATGCTTAGAAAAAAATTTTGAACGAAATAGCATTTAAGGAAAATCCCTCACAAGGCGAATTACTGTGTCTTAAACACGAAAAGAAATTTCCAGAGCCGCAATTACGTCGCTCGGAAAAATTTTTCGACGGTTTCTTTTAGAGAAAGTCCCCAAATGCTTAGAAAAATAATTATGAATGAAATCACTTTACCAGAAAAGCCCCCCCAGCGATATACTGTGTCTTAAACACGAAAAAAATTCCCAGAGCCGCAATTACGTCGCTCGGAAAAATGTTTCGACGGTTTCTTTTAGATAAGGGCCCCAAATGCTTAGTAAAAAAGTATGAACGAAATTGCTTTTCAGGAAAAGCCCTCCCAGCGCGATATACTGTGTCATAAACGGGATAAAAAATTCCCAGAGTGGCAATCATGTCGCTCGGAAAAATGTATCGACGGTTTCTTGTAGATAAAGTCCCCAAATGCTTAGAAAAAAATTATGAACGAAATCGCTTTTTTGGAAAAGCCACCCCAGGGCTGTATACTGTGTCTTAAACACGAAAAAAATTCCCAGAGCCGCAATTACGTCGCTCGGAAAAATGTTTCGACGGTTTCTTGTAGATAAAGTCTCCAAATGTATAGAAAAAAAAATTATGAACGAAATCGGTTTTCCGGAAAAGCCTTCACGGGCGATATACTGTGTCTTATATCCACTTTTGAATCTTTGAATAACATGGATTTTATAGAGAACGTTGAGATGAACTGATAACCTCAAAGTCTCTACCACCTGGAGCAGGTACAAGGCGGCTCGGCCAGCACAGCTTGCGGGATTCGGCTGGACCCCAATATACGAGTTCCGCTAGAAACCAGCCAGCGAGCCTCGATTTGTGTACCTGTTCCTATTTGTGTGCTCTGTTATTTAAACGCGTCCGAAAATGCGTCATACACATAAGCTGATACGAAGACAGCATTGAAATAATTTTCTTCCAAAAATTAATCTATTTAGCTTTTATAAGATTTAAGTGTCAAACTTTTTTAGTCAGTACTATGATTGCAATAATGCTTTAAAAAGTACAACATGTGATTTGGAAAGATTCATTACTTTTTCTTATTCGAAGGTGCTAAGAAATAACATTCTTTTGTATAAGAAAAAATAATTTATAATAGTAATTTGAAGTATAAAAAGTAAAAAGTGGTTACATGTTATAAAACTACTTTCACACTTACGCAATAACCGTTTATAAAAAAATTACAAGATATTTCTCCTATTTTTAATGACTTTGTCCAATAATACCGCACGCAATCAGCACTTGTACATATTTGTGCGTGCCGATAGAGCGTAAACATAACCTTTGTTAAGTTATACATCGCTCAAAGGTGGTTGTACAAACTACATTTTTTCGTGTAGAAATATTTCACCAGGTTATAGAAAAGTGTGTTATAAACTTCTTTTTATTAAATTATACTTTTACTGGCAATAGATTTTGGAAGTGATTTAAAAATTAACGTCAAAAAGAAGAAAATTGCACAAGAAGCCGATGCAAAATATATCAATGAACTTCCAAATCGTAGCACCGGAAAATTAATATAATTTGGTAATAAATATGTGAAACGCTAATATACTATCATAATTTGTATATTTATAGGTTTGATTATATTGAATATGATATTTCTTATGATGATAAAGTACACTAATCGAGGGCACACAAATGTGTACAAGCACATTAATTGGGGGAATACAATTTATCGCCGTCTCTGGGGGCACACAAATGTTGGACAAAATGATTTTTTTTAATTTTAATAGAACTTTCGATAGATTGATATTTTGTAGAGAAAAATATTTCCGTATTTAGATTAAAATTAAACTATCAATACGTATTAATTTCATATTAGTGCATTGTTAAATGAGTTCAACAAGTCGCGACAAACCGGGAAGCTTCCTTAAACACTAATCGGAACAACTACCCTTTGCGCTTTTTTCAACTCTCTCATAATCATATGCTGAGTCTCCTGGAAAAAAAAAACAAAGAACATATATCGATAGATTTCCCCCCTCTTTCCAGTGATGCTATTGTTTATTCTCTGAAATGATTATATGCGGTAAAAAACTTGAGTTGAAAGTTCGGGCCGATTTTTCTAAAAGAATACTATTTTTTAAAATAAATTTTTTCATTCGAAAGTACAAGTTTTCATCTTCGATACCCAAAAATTTCAAGTCGGAGAAATGAAGGGTTCATCAGTAATAACATTTAAAAGACAGCGGCGAGTCGCCCTGCGTGCTTTGTGCGCTACGCCGGAGTGCGCTGTTGCCGACGTATTTCACTATTTTGTTGTTTCGTACTTACTAAATATCATATAATAAATTTTTCAATCTTTTTTTATTATAAGTCAATACTTTGTGTTCCATTTTTTGCAATTTTTTGTTAATTTACTAAAATCTTGTATCTGAATTTAATTGAATAGGTCTTGTCTCAGATTTAGATTTCTTTACATTCTGGGTAGGTGAGTATACTTCTAAAGTTTCCGACACTGAGAATTGTTATAGTTCAAGCCTCGTAACGTGTGCTAACAGTATAATAGAATTAAATGATAGAAGGACCTCGTTTTGCTGATTTTAACCTTTGTTTTAGTTTTAATTCATCGTTCCTAATTCATCATTTGAAGACATCTGTTTCCTCTTTTATATAAACTTAAAACTGATACTTTTATTTTCAAACATTGAACTTCATATTTATAAACCTTGAGGGAGTACTCATCCAGAGAAGAATTTTTTAATTTGTCTTTTAGGTTTCTTGGAAAAGTACGCCTTTTTTACCAAGAAGCGGCACAATCATTACACTGCAACACTAATCAGTGTAGTTTGGCAGCATTGATCCTTTATTATAGAGAATTAAATTTTAAAACTTAGAAAAGCATGATCCTTTTTTGAAACAATTTATCTCGTGCTACCGTAGCAGTTTATCTAAAAAATTATAATCAATTACGACTTCCATAATCTTTTTCATCATTTAGAAGATTTTTCTGTTCAAGAAGAGCAGCGCTTTCACGCAACTGCGTACGGAAAAATGTATGAGAATTGATTGTGCCGGTTCTTGGTCAATAGAGACGAACTTTTCCAAGAAACCCAGATAAGTTAAATATTTTCCTTTGGATAAAAACTCCCTCAAGGTTTGTAAATATGAAGATCACTATTTGAAAATAAAAGAATTAGTTTTAAGATTATATAAAAGAGAAAAAAGATGTATATGATCAAAACTAAAAAAAAGGATAAAATCAGCAAAAAAAGTTCCTCTAACTCTATCATTTCATTTTATTAACCTTTAGACTGCCGACCTGACCATAGATGAGCCAACTGTGACCTTGAAAACTCGTTTCGACATATTAGATATTTATATATATATATATATATATATATATATATATATATATATATATATATATATATATATATATATATATATATATATATATATATATATATATAAATTTTACCTTTTAAAAATATTTATTTTTAAGGTAAAAATGCCGGCAGTCTAAAGGTTAAACTGTTGCGACGCGCCACCGTCTTTTTAATTTAATTACTTATGAACCCTTCATTTCTCCAATTTGAAATTTTAGAGTTTTGAAACTGAAGACTTGTACTTTCAAATAAAAAAAGTTCATTAAAAAAAAAAAAAAAAACATGGTATTCTTTTAGAAAAATCGGTCCGAACTTTCAACTCAAGTTTTTGACCTAAAAAAAACATTTCGGAGAATAAACAATAGCATAACTGGAAAGAGGAGGAAAAATATATCAATATATGTTCATTGTTTTTTTCCGAGAGACTTATAATATGATTGCGAGCGAGTTGAATAGAGTGCATTTTCGCTCGCTGGTTTGTGGTGGAATCTCCGATATGTACTATAAGTGTACCGATCGGCACGAAGTGCCTTGCAGCTCGAGAGGCGTCTGCGCCCCAATGCGCGCTATGAGTGTACTGGTCGGCGCGGAGTGGGGGAATTGGGAGAAAGTCGGGCTCGGCCAGCACAGCACGCGAGAACTGGCTGCGCTCGAATATATACAAACAGCAAACAATCGGAAGGGTAGGGGAGCGGAGCCTTGGGCCGCGTGGCTGCGGCCTCGGCGGCAATGTTGTCATATGAGCGCGCGCGTGCTGACTGTCGCTTTGACACTCGGGAGCAGTTTTTCAGTTTCTAGCGATTCTAGCTGGCCCATGCGCCGGAAATTTTTTCGCTTCTATCTCCCCATTTATGCAATTGGATAAAATAACCATCGCTTTTTATAGAGTTTGATTCGTAGACCCTAAATTTCGAGGTTACAATTTAACAAAATTGTTTTTTAAAAACCTTGATTTAAATGCATTTCCTTAAACCAAAACTTAATTTAAACAAATAGAAACAATCTATTGCGATCAGAATAATTGTTACTTGAAAATGCAGGCAATTTTAAGATTAAAATGTTGCTTTCGACATCTACGAAGAACCAATATGCAAAGAGTTATAAATTTTTCAAATATTAATTTTCAGTATTTAAGAGATTTCTTATTATAGTAAAAAAATTAAACATCGAGTAGAAATTATTACAGTTCCTTACCGTTTACCATCTAAAAAGAGATGTGCATAGTTAATATTACTTTGTATTATAAATAATTCACATTAATATGCGAGTAAATCTCAGGAACTCTTAACTTACTGAGAACTCCAAAGTTTAAGCAGACAAATGAAATAAAACTCAAAATTTTTGCCTTTCAATAAAAAATAAAAAAACAATTATAAATAATGGTAAAGAATCAGCTGCGTACACAAAATTAAAAAAAGGTCGAAAAATCAGTCATTTTTTATGTTATTAATGTGCTTTGCCAATCGATATATTTATCTATATAGGAACAGGAACACAATTACGATCGTTGCACAATTTGTTTAGCTTTTATGTGTGCCAAAACCTTTAATTTGAGCCCTAATAGGTCGATGTACTATGAAAATTAGCGCATATAAAAGATTTACTCACCATACCCTGTCCGAAAGTTCATTTTCGCTCCCGACACAAAAACGCGAGTCTGATATTTTGGCCAGGGTATGGTGTGGTAATAGTATATCTACTATTCTCAAAAGTATTTTCCTCTTACGTCTCGAAAAAAATGAAAAAAAATTTACAGGTACGCTCATGGGTCAAGTTATAAATGTTCTTTTAGCTTTTCTGAATATAAAAAGAAATGTACAAGCTCAATTTAACGGTATTATTTTTTGGCGATACTTTCAAGTCAATTTTGGATTGCAAAAAAATTTAGGACGAAAATGTCACCTTTTTTGCTAAACGACGAAACTTGAAAAAGTGATTTAATTTGAAGGCACATCTACAGGACAAAGTTTTTCTTGTTCTTTAAGCCTTTCTGAATGTGAACAAAATTATTTACAAACCAGATGATTGAATGGTATATTTTTTGGCGCTACTTTTAAATCTAAAAATGAAGGAAAATTGGGTCTTTTTTCTAAACTACAACTCTTATAAATACTGGCATCTGCGTATTTGATCTTTCAATAAATAAAAATCTACTCTGAAATTATTACTTTAAAAGTTTCTGTTTTCTAAGAAATAATCGTTATTACAATTATATGTGAAAATATAAAATACCAATCTTCTTTCAAACATCACATCAGCGTCACGTGTTTCTTATGATTGCTAAATAAAAAATTAAATGGAATGACTAATGTTCTTTATTGCCTTACTTATTTCAATAATAATATGCATTGAATTTGTTGTGTAATTATAAATAAATCGATTGGCAAAGCACATTAATAAAATAAAAAATGACTGATTTTCCGGCCTTTTTCTAATTTTGTGTACACAGCTGATTCTTTACCATTATTTGTAATTAATTTTTTTTATTTTTTTTTATTGAAAGGCAAAAATTTTGAGCTCTAGTTGATTTGTCTGCTTAAAATTTGGAGTTCCCAATAAGTTAAGAGTCCCTGAGATTTACTCGCATATTAATGTGAATTATTTATAATACAACGTAATATTAACTATGCACATCTCTTTTTAGATGGTAAACGGTAAGCAACTGTAATAATTTCTACTCGATGATTAATTTTTTGACTGTAATAAAAAATCTCTTAAATACTGAAAATTAATATCTGAAAAATTTATAACTCTTTGAATATTAGTTCTTCGTAGATGTCGAATGCAACATTTTAATCTTAAATTTGCCTGAATTTTCAAGAAACAATTATTCTGATCGTAAAAGATTGTTTCTATTTGAAGTTTTGGTTTAAAGAAATGCATTAAAATCAAGGTTTTTAAAAAGCAATTTTGGTAAATTGTAACCTCGAAATTTAGGATCTACGAATCAAATTCGATAAAAAACGATGGTTATTTTATCCAATTGCATAAATGGGGAGACAGAAGCGAAAAAATTTCCGACTCCTGGGCCAGCTAGAATCGCTAGAAACTGCAAAACGGCGCCCGAGTATCAAAGCGACAGTCAGCACGCGCACGCTCATATGACAACATTGCCGCCGAGGTCGCAGCACGCGGCCCCAGGCTCCACTCCCCTTTCCCTCCGGCAGCTTGCTGTTTATATATACATATATCTGTTCACCGCTATGTTTCAGGACTTTTCATTGGTTTACCGCTATGTTTCAGGACATTTGCATGTTTTCAGGACTGTAGTGAATTAGGAATATGTTTACCGCTACCTTTCAGGACATTTTTGTATTATTCAGGACATTTAGGGTTTCTTTCACAACGTTTTTTTCCGTAAAATTTTTCCGAAATCAATGTAAAATACTGCGGAACTGAAACATACAACACCCTGAGGGATATTATTTCTTTAGTCACTTATATACTGTTTAACGTTTTATACCTACTTCTATTGCAGAAAACCTGTAGGTGTCCTGGAAGGTAGCTGTATACTAAGTTATATATATATAAATACATACATCGGTACTATTGGGGTCCTAGAGTTTCTTACTCTGAGAGTTTACATTGGAATACCGGAACAAATACACTTGACTAAAGAAATAATGACCCTAAGGGTACCGTGATTCGCAGGGGGCCTGCGGCGCCCGCTTTTAGTACCGAAATTCCGGAACAAAAGCCCGGAAAAGTACCTAAGATGTATTGTAGACGAAGCCTTATGGACCTCAAAAGTAGCGATAGATGCATCGTATTTTTGAAGCCGGTCCCCAAAAAGGACGAAAGTCCCCAAAAGTAGCAATCTATGGTGTATATATACCCCAAAAGTACCAACACATATACCTATATATATATATATATATATATATATATATATATATATATATATATGTTTTACCAGATTTGTGGAGCCCTTTTATACACATGAGCATATTTATGGAGCCCGCTTTCTTTTATGGAGCCCGGGTCCCATAAAATATTCTTATACGGCGTTTATGGAGCCCGATCTAGAGTTTCTATACCCAGAGAGGGATTATTTCTTTAGTCACTTGTATACGGGAACTCTGGGCGTAGGTACTAATATACAGGGATGGGCTCCATAAAGGGGTTTATGTAGCCCAAGACTGTATATTAGTACCTACAGCCCAGAGTTCCCTATGGCACTTGTCATAGGACTAAAGAAATAATGGACCATAGGGTTACAGACTCTAGGTCGGGCCGCATAAACCATGGGTTTGAAGTTTGCAACGTTGCGATCCAACGAATATTCGATTTTCGAAAAACCACTTTTTTCCACATGGATGATATAATGTACT
Source organism: Torymus aiolomorphi (assembly GCA_036365515.1). NCBI lineage: Eukaryota > Metazoa > Arthropoda > Insecta > Hymenoptera > Torymidae > Torymus > Torymus aiolomorphi. The sequence goes on along the minus strand of CM070874.1, from coordinate 9,654,127 downwards.
ACAAATAATGGAAGAATACATCAAAAATGATTAAAATAAATCAATTCCAAACTACCCCCCACCCCTAACACGGAATTCGTAAGATGACCTAAGAGAAAAAAATTCTCTCTTCGCGGCGTTTGGTATTTCCAAACTTTTTATTGCTGGAATTATTTTCTGAGGATACAAAATACCCGAAAAAAAATTAGGAACCAAATCGACTACCCGGAACACCCCCAAAAAACTGATTATATAGGGGTAGTAACGGAAAAAAAATTCTCTCTCCGCGGCGATTGGTATTTCCAAACTTTTTATTGCTGGAATTATTTTCTGAGGATACAAAATACTCGAAAAAAAATTAGGAACCAAATCGACTCCCCGGATCACCCCCAAAAAGCTGATTATATAGGGGTAGTAACGGAAAAAAAATTCTCTCTCCGCGGCGTTTGGTATTTCCAAACTTTTTATTGCTGGAATTATTTTCCGAGGATACAAAATACCCGCAAAAAAATTAGGAACCAAATCAACTCCCCGGAACACCCCCAAAAAGCTGATTATATAGGGGTAGTAACGGAAAAAAATTCTCTCTCCGCGGCGTTTGGTATTTCCAAACTTTTTATTGCTGGAATTATTTTCTGAGGATACAAAATACCCGCAAAAAAATTAGGAACCAAATCGACTCCCCGGAACACCCCCGAAAAGCTGATTATATAGGGGTAGTAACGGAAAAAAAATTCTCTCTCCGCGGCGTTTGGTATTTCCAAACTTTTTATTGCTGGAATTATTTTATGAGTACACAAACTACTCGTAAAAAAATTACGAACCAAATCGACTCCCGGAAAACCCCAAACAGCTGATTATATAATCAGATATATAGGGGTCGAGACGGAAAAAAAATTCTCACTGCACGGTGTATGGCATTTCCAAACTTTTTAAAGCTGGAATTACTTTTTGAGCATAAAAACTCCCTGTAAAAAAATTACAAACCAAATCGACTACCCGGAAACCCCCTAAACAGCAGATTATATAATCAGATATATAGGGGTTGTGACCGAAAAAAAATTCTCTCTCAGCGGCGTTTAGCATTTCCAAACTTTTTATTGCTGGAATTATTTTATGAGCACACAAACTACTCGTAAAAAAATTACGAACCAAATCGACTCCCCGGAAAACCCCCAAACAGCTGATTATATAATCAGATATATAGGGTCGTGACGCAAAAAAAATTCTCACTGCTCGGTGTCTGGCATTTCCAAACTTTTTAAAGCTGGAATTACTTTTTGAGCATAAAAACTCCCTGTAAAAAATTACGAACCAAATCGACTCCCCGGAAAACCCCCAAACAGCTGATTATATAATCAGATATATAGGGGTCGTGACGGAAAAAAAATTCTCACTGCTCGGTGTCTGGCATTTCCAAACTTTTTAATGCTGGAATTACTGTTTGAGCATAAGAACTCGCTATAAAAAAATTACGAACCAAATTGGCTCCCCGGAAAACCCCCATGGGTTTAAAGTTTGCAACGTTGCGATCCAACGAAAATTCGATTTTCGAAAAACACCTTTTTTCCACATGAATAGTATAATATACTGCAAATAATGGAAGAATACATGAAAATAGATCAAAATAAATCAATTCCAAACTACCCCCCACCCCTAACACGGAATTCGTAAGACAACCTAAGAGAACGAAAATTCCATTTTTCTAAAATCAAATTTCTCAGGGAGAATGACACCAGATATTGTAAATAACACAAGAATTCATCAAAAATAATTGATATAAACCGATATCAAATTATCCCCACCCCCAAAACCACCCCAAACGGGTGATTATACAGGGTAGATGTAAAAATGCAATAAAAAAAAATTCTCCCTCGGCGGCTTTGAGATTTTCCAAACTTTTTATTGTAGAAATTACTTTCTAGGAACACAAGCTACATGCAAAAAATTAAGAAGAAAATAAACTCCCGGAACATTTCCAAACGGGCCCAAAAAGTTGATAATACAGCGTATTTGCAGGAAAAAAAATTCTCACTCGGCGGCTTTGGGCATTTCCAAACTTTTTATCGCGAACATTACTTTCTAGCAGCACAAGCTACATGTAAAAAAATTAAGAAGAAAATAAACTCCCCGGAACATTTCCAAACGGGCCCAAAAAGTTGATAATACAGCGTATTTGCAGGAAAAAAAATTCTCACTCGGCGGCTTTGGGCATTTCCAAACTTTTTATAGCGAACATTACTTTCTAGCAGCACAAGCTACATGTAAAAAAATTAAGAAGAAAATAAACTCCCCGGAACATTTCCAAACGGGCCCAAAAAGGTGACAAACAGCGTGTTTGTAAGAAAAAAAAATTCTCCCTCAGCGGCTTTGGGCATTTCCAAACTTTTTATCGTGGAAATTACTTTCTAGCAACACAAGCTACATGTAAAAAAATTAAGAAGAAAATAAACTCCCCGGAACATTTCCAAACGGGCCCAAAAAGTTTATAATACAGCGTATTTGCAGGAAAAAAAATTCTCACTCGGCGGCTTTGGGCATTTCCAAACTTTTTATGGCGAACATTACTTTCTAGCAGCACAAGCTACATGTAGAAAAATTAAGAAGAAAATAAACTCCCCGGAACATTTCCAAATGGGCCCAAAAAGTTGATAATACAGCGTATTTGCAAGAAAAAAAATTCTCACTCGGCGGCGCTTGGCATTTCCAAACTTTTTATCGCCGAAATTATTTTATGAGCACACAAACTACTCGTAAGAAAATTACGAACCAAATCGACTCCGTGGAAAACCCCAAACAGCTGATTACATAATTAGATATATAGGGGTCGTGACGGAAAAAAATTCTCAGTGCTCGGTGTCTGGCATTTACAAACTTTTTAATGCTGGAATTACTTTTTGAGCATAAGACCTCCCTATAAAAAAATTAGCAACCAAATCGCCTCCCCGGAAAACCCCCAAATAGATAATTATATAGGGGACATGACGGAAAAAAATTTCTCTCAGCGGCGCTTGGCATTTTCAAACTTTTTATCGCTGGAATTATTTTATGAGCACACAAACTACTCGTAAAAAATTACGAACCAAATCGACTCCCCGAAAACCCCCCAAACAGCTGATTATATATTCAGGTATATAGGGGACGTGACCGAAGAAAAATTCTCTCTCAGCGACGTTTGGCATTTCCAAACTTTTTATCGCTGAAATTATTTTATGAGCACACAAACTACTCGTAAAAAAATTATGAACCAAATCGACCCAGAAAACCCCCAAACAGCTGATTATATAATCAGATATATAGCGGTCGTGACGTAAAAAAAATTCTCTCTCAGCGGCGTTTAGCATTTCCAAACTTCTTAATGCTGGAATTATTTTATGAGCACACAAACTACTCGTAAAAAATTACGAACCAAATCGACTCCCGGAAACCCCCAAACAGCCGATTATATATTCAGGTATAAGGGGACGTGACCGAAGAAAAATTCTCTCTCAGCGACGTTTGGCATTTCCAAACCTTTTATCGCTGAAATTATTTTATGAGCACACAAACTACTCGTAAAAAAATTATGAACCAAATCGACTCCCCGGAAAACCCCCAAACAGCCGATTATATAATCAGATATATAGGGGTCGTGACGGAAAAAGAATTCTCACTGCTCGGTGTCTGGCATTTCCAAACTTTTTAATGCTGGAATTACTTTTTGAGCATAAGAACTCCCTATAGAAAAATTACGAACCAAATTGACTCCCCGGAAAACCCCCAAACAACTAATTATATAGGGATCGTGACGGAAAAAAAAATTCTCTCTCAGCGGCGCTTGGCATTTCCAAACTTTTTTATCGCCGAAATTATTTTATGAGCACACAAGCTACTCGTAAAAAATTACGAACCAAATCGACTCCTGGAAAACCCCCAAACAGCTGATTACATAATTAGATATATAGGGGTCGTGACGGAAAAAAAATTCTCACTGCTCGGTGTCTGGCATTTCCAAACTTTTTAATGCTGGAATTACTTTTTGAGCATAGGAACTCCCTATAAAAAAATTACGACCCAAATCGACTCCCCGGAAAACCCCCAAACAGCTGACTATATAGGGGTCGTGACGGAAAAAAAATTCTCTCTCAGCGGCGTTTGGCATTTCCAACCTTTTTATTGCTGAAATTATTTTATGAGCACACAATGTACCTGTAAAAAAATTACTAACCAAATCGACTTCCCCGAAAACCCCCAAACAGCTGATTACATAGTCAGATATATAGGGGTCGTGACGGAAAAAAAATTCTCACTGCTCGGTGTCTGGCATTTCCAAACTTTTTAATGCTGGAATTACTTTTTGAGCATAACAACTCCCTATAGAAAAATTACGAACCAAATTGACTCCCCGGAAAACCCCCAAACAGCTAATTATATAGGAGTCGTGACGGAAAAAAAATTCTCTCTCAACGGCGCTTGGCACTTCCAAACTTTTTATCGTGGAAATTACTTTCTAGCAACACAAGCTACGTGTAAAAAAATTAAGAAGAAAATAAACTCCTCGGAACATTTCCAAATGGGCCCAAAAAGTTGATAATACAGCGTATTTGCAAGAAAAAAAATTCTCACTCGGCGGCGCTTGGCATTTCCAAACTTTTTATCGCCGAAATTATTTTATGAGCACACAAACTACTCGTAAAAAAATTACGAACCAAATCGACTCCGTGGAAAACCCCCAAACAGCTGATTACATAATTAGATATATAGGGGTCGTGACGGAAAAAAAATTCTCACTGCTCGGTGTCTGGCATTTCCAAACTTTTTAATGCTGGAATTACTTTTTGAGCATAAGAACTCCCTATAAAAAAATTAGCAACCAAATCGACTCCCCGGAAAACCCCCAAATAGATAATTATATAGGGGACATGACGGAAAAAAAATTCTCTCTCAGCGGCGCTTGGCATTTTCAAACTTTTTATCGCTGGAATTATTTTATGAGCACACAAACTACTCGTAAAAAAATTACGAACCAAATCGACTCCCCGAAAACCCCCCAAACAGCTGATTATATATTCAGGTATATAGGGGACGTGACCGAAGAAAAATTCTCTCTCAGCGACGTTTGGCATTTCCAAACTTTTTATCGCTGAAATTATTTTATGAGCACACAAACTACTCGTAAAAAAATTATGAACCAAATCGACCCAGAAAACCCCCAAACAGCTGATTATATAATCAGATATATAGCGGTCGTGACGTAAAAAAAATTCTCTCTCAGCGGCGTTTAGCATTTCCAAACTTCTTAATGCTGGAATTATTTTATGAGCACACAAACTACTCGTAAAAAAATTACGAACCAAATCGACTCCCCGGAAACCCCCCAAACAGCCGATTATATATTCAGGTATATAGGGGACGTGACCGAAGAAAAATTCTCTCTCAGCGACGTTTGGCATTTCCAAACCTTTTATCGCTGAAATTATTTTATGAGCACACAAACTACTCGTAAAAAAATTATGAACCAAATCGACTCCCCGGAAAACCCCCAAACAGCCGATTATATAATCAGATATATAGGGGTCGTGACGGAAAAAGAATTCTCACTGCTCGGTGTCTGGCATTTCCAAACTTTTTAATGCTGGAATTACTTTTTGAGCATAAGAACTCCCTATAGAAAAATTACGAACCAAATTGACTCCCCGGAAAACCCCCAAACAACTAATTATATAGGGATCGTGACGGAAAAAAAAATTCTCTCTCAGCGGCGCTTGGCATTTCCAAACTTTTTATCGCCGAAATTATTTTATGAGCACACAAGCTACTCGTAAAAAAATTACGAACCAAATCGACTCCCTGGAAAACCCCCAAACAGCTGATTACATAATTAGATATATAGGGGTCGTGACGGAAAAAAAATTCTCACTGCTCGGTGTCTGGCATTTCCAAACTTTTTAATGCTGGAATTACTTTTTGAGCATAGGAACTCCCTATAAAAAAATTACGACCCAAATCGACTCCCCGGAAAACCCCCAAACAGCTGACTATATAGGGGTCGTGACGGAAAAAAAATTCTCTCTCAGCGGCGTTTGGCATTTCCAACCTTTTTATTGCTGAAATTATTTTATGAGCACACAATGTACCTGTAAAAAAATTACTAACCAAATCGACTTCCCCGAAAACCCCCAAACAGCTGATTACATAGTCAGATATATAGGGGTCGTGACGGAAAAAAAATTCTCACTGCTCGGTGTCTGGCATTTCCAAACTTTTTAATGCTGGAATTACTTTTTGAGCATAACAACTCCCTATAGAAAAATTACGAACCAAATTGACTCCCCGGAAAACCCCCAAACAGCTGATTATATAGGGCTCGTGACGGAAAAAAATTCTCTCTCAGCGGCGTTTTGCATTTCCAAACTTTTTATTGCTGAAATTATTTTATGAGCACACGAAGTACCTGTAAAAAAATTACGAACCAAATCGACTTTCTGGAAAACCCCCAAACTGCCGATTATATAGGGGTCGTGACAAAAAAAAAAATCTGATTCCGCGGCGTCTGGCATTTCCAAACTTTTTAAAGCTGGAATTACTTTTTGAGCATAAAAACTCCCTGTAAAAAAATTATGAACCAAATCGACTCAAAATAAAAAAACGGTCAATAATCAGTCATTTTTTATGTTTTTCATGTCCTCTTTCAATTGATATATTTATTAATATGAACAGGGGCCCACTTACGATCGTTGCACAATTTGTTTAACTTTTTTGTTTGCCAAAAACTTTAATTTGAGCCCTGGTAGGTCGGTGTGCTATGAAAATTTTTTAAGGTGGCTCCAGCGGTCTAGTAGACCTAAAGCTATGAACATTTTTTACAAAAATTCATTTACACATTCGAATCTGAAAACTAATATGACACGAAGCAGAGTTCTGAACATAACGGAAAATATTTTTGTTAAAGAATTTCCAATTTTGCAAAAGTATGTTTTGTGCATTAAAAAAAAAAGAAATCAATATCAAATACAAATCTTTTTTGTTTTTCATTCAATTTTAATTTGCAAGGTCTCATTTTCTTCCTTTTTAAATTTCAGGGGAAGTCGCCGATATCAAAATTGAAAAATTTTCAAAACCTGCAAAGTTATATGCATTTGTTTGTAAAATTCAGTGACAAATCTGCAAACAATACAAACAAGATAGGTTAGCGTGCAGGCAAGCGTAGCGCGCTCTGTTTTAGAATCTAGTTCCTATTGTAAAAAGGTGATAGTGATTATTATCGAATTGAAGCTTACAGAGCCAACTTCAGAGCGTTGTCAAAAAATTTCATTTGCGAATTCAGTAGGTAAGATAGGTTCGTGTTCAGGCGCGCGTAGCACGCTCTGCTTTAGAATCTAGTACGGGTAAAAAGTAGGGGTGTACAAGTACTCGGCTTGGCGTGTTTGAACTGTATCGAGCTTTTTCTTCGAACTTGAATCGAGTACATTATACTTCGAACTGCTCGAGTCAGATTGAACTACTCGGACCAACTCGAACTACTCGAATGAAGTCGAGCTACTCGAATTAAGTAGTTCGATCTAGATAGAACCAGCTGGCTCTCTTAGTAACTTATAATATTATATACTTAATTAGCTGAATGTAATTTGTTTTTGGATTTAGCTACTACTTAGCGATAATAATTATAATTATCCTAAGATTACTTATAATTATCTATAATTTTTTATTTATAATTCTTTTATAATTTATTCACTACTATGCACTGGAAGTTGGAAGTGTTCTATAATTTCAAACCACTCGATCAAAGTTCGAACTACTCGAACTATTTCTAACTACTCAATATATCAAGTAAAACATTTGATTCGACTTGAGTTCGTCGAGTTGAGTTTATAGAGCAAATAGTTCGGACCTTCGAGTAGTCGTGCACCCCTAGTAAAAAATTACTGACATTTGTCAATACGTATTGATTAAATTTTCAGGGGAAAGGCTAGCATCCTTATCTATACCTATATCATTTCCAAAGATATTCCCTAAGTATTGGTATTTGTTACTCGTAAAGAAAATTATTTTATAAACGTGAGTGTGCAACGAACCTCCACAAGTTTCCTATTTAAAAAATTACTAATACCAATGTGTACCTAAAGTATAATTTTTTTCTGTCAACTGCTTTATATATGCGATGCAACGATGCAAACTTCAGACCCATTTATATATAAAGACAAGAAAAACACGTTTTACTAATTTGCTTACTGTTTTTATGTGATATAATCAATTTTTCTTCAAGATGCAATAGTTTCTTACAAACAAAAAGTTTTTTTATAACGGAGTAATAGTATTTAATTTTAATTTTTATAAAAATGCAGCGTCGCGGAGATAATATTTTTGTTAATAGTAGGCACATCGTATCCAATCACATTTACCGAAAATTTGACAAGAGTTGATAGCCTAAAAAAGTTGGTACAGCGTTTTTTTACCATATTCTGGCTGTTTTTTTTATTAACGTTTATAAGTATAAAATTGTCTTGAGTACGCGGAGGAAATATCTAAATTCTGATGCCCCACGAGCGTATCCTTGCATTATAGTGAGTTCTATGTAGTGGAACATGTTACTGGAAGTGGATTATATAAATATTTACTTGACTTATAGTTAGCTAAATATGTGAGAACCATAGATGTATCACAGTACTATAAAAGTTATTTCCTCCTACCTCTCGAAAAAAATTAAAAAATTTTTTTAAAGGCACATCTGCAGGACAAAGTTTTCTTGTTCCTTAAGCCTTTCTGAATGTCAACAAAATTATTTACTTTGAAATCTAAAATTAAGAATAATTTTGTCTTTTTTTCTAATCGACGACACCTTATAAATACTGGCATCTACCTATTTGATCTTTGCAAGAATAATTATCTACACTGAAATTATTACTTTAAAAGTTACAGTTTTCTAAGTGATAAACGTTATTACAATTATAACTTCCTATAATAATTTGCTACTAGCGATAATTCAAATAATATCTGAAAATATTAAATATCAATTTTTTTCAATCATCACATCAGCTTAACGTATTTCTTATAATTTTTAAATAAAAAATTAAATGGGATGACTGATGTTCCTTATTCACTTATTTACTTCAATTACAATATGCATTACGTAAAGCTGATATGATGATTAAAAAATATTGATATTTTATATTTTCAGATATTTATTGAATTATCGCCTGCAACAAATTATTATGGGAAGTTATAATTGTAATAACGATTATTCCTTAGAAAACTGTAACTTTTAAAGTAATAATTTCAGTGTAGATAATTATTCTTGCAAGATCAAAAAGGTAGATGCCAGTATTTATACGTGTCGTCATTTAGAAAAAGACGAAATTATCTTTAATTTGTAGATTTAAAAGTATATAATTTTTTTCGCATTCAGAAAGGCTTAAAGAACAAGAAAGTTTGTCTAGTAGATGTGCCTTCAAAATTAAATATCTTTTCCAAGTTTCGTCATTTAAAAAAAAGTGAAACTTCTTATTAATGCAAAATTGACTTATAAGTTTCGACGAAAAATGATACTATTAAATTGAGCTTGTACATACTTTTTTTAACATTCAGAAAAACTTTGTCCTGTAGATGTGCCTTCAAAGAAATTTTTTATTTTTATCGAGACATAAGAGGGAAATAACTTTTATAGTACTGTGACATATCTATGGTTCTCAGATATTTAGCTAAGTCAAGCAAATATTTATATAATCCACTTCCAGTAACATGTTCCACTACATAGAACTTACTATTATGCAAGGATAAGCTCATGGGACATCAGAAGAGGCCTAAATTTAGATATTTCCTCCGTACTGAAGACAATTTTATACTTTTAAACGTTGCTAAAAAACTGCCAGAATATGGTAAAAAACGCTGTACCAATTTATTTAAGCTATCAACTCTTGTTAAATTTTCGGTAAATTTGATTTTGGATACGGTGTGCCTACTATTAACAAAAATATTATCTCCGCGATGCTGCATGTTTATCAAAATTAAAATTAAATACTATTTGTCCGTTATGAAAAAAATTTTGGTTTTTATAAGTTTCTAAAAATACGTTCTAAAGATGGGTCTGAAGTTTGCACCGTTGGAATGCAACGAAATAATTTCTTACAATTAATTTAAGTTATTAAACAATGGAAATTTCATCTAAACCTTTGTTAGAAAGTTATTTTATTTTATAAAACACTAAATCTACACACAAAATTGATATTAATTAGTATAACCATGAAGAAAAATGTTTTTTTTTTTATTTCGTTGCACTCCAACGTTGCGAACTTCAGACCCATTTCTAAAGAACGTGATGTCGATGCGCCCCTCGTCGAAGAAATCATAATTTTTTCGTGGCACACATAAAGAGCGGTAAATAGGTAGGAAATATATGTAGAAAAAAGAAGAAATTTATATTTTTTTATAATTTTTTATATAATTTTTTATAATTTGAGGATATTTCCTCGGGTGGGAAGAAGAAGGTTCTATCTCAACGGAGCGCGTGAAAAGGTCCTATCTCAGTAGAGTCCCACCTTCTTACGCGCTCGTCTGGAATAGGACCTTTTCACGCGATTCGCCGAGATAGAATCTTCTCCCCACCCGATGATCACTTTTGTTTTAAAGATTTTTTTCATAACGAATCCTAGTTCAATGAATTTATTTATTCAATATATCGACGACTGAGCGGAACAAGGTCGTATCTATCTCACCGCGTGGATGAAGAACGTCGTATCTCAGCGCGCGGACGAAGAGCGTCGTATCTCACCGCGCGGACGAAGAACATCGTATCTCACCGCGCGAATGAAGAATATCGTATCTCACCGCGCGGACGATGAACGTCGTATCTCGGCGTTCTTGCGACGTACACGGCCAGTATACGGCGAGATACGATGTTTTTTGTCCGCGCGCTGAGATATTTTATCCGCGCGGAGAGATACGACGTTCTTCGTCCGGGCGGTGAGATACGACGTTCTTCGTCCGCGTGGTGAGATACGATGTTCTTTATCCGCGCGCTGAGATACGACGTTCTTCATCTGCGCAGTGAGATATGACGTTCTTCGTCCGCGCGGTGAGATACAACGTTCTTCGTCCGCGCGCTGAAATACAACCTTGTTCCGCGCAGCCGTCGATATATTCACGCGCCAATAACCATGTAAAAAATTTGTGAATTTGACTTTTGACATAAACCTTTGTATTTTTAATTTGCAATTTAATAATTACGATTTTTCCCCGTAAATGTTTTCAAATATAATTTTATATATACTTTTCAATAATGTATTTATGCAAAATCAAATATGCACATAGAATGCAATTTTATATTAAAATATATTCATTTAAAAAAATTATTTTATGTAATTTATCTATTCTAAAATATGATTTTTCAAATTATTAAAATTTCAACTCCACTAGAGTAATAAATGTGTATAATATAATAACATTTTTTTATATTATAGACTATAATTAATTATATTTCAGAGGAATATGGTGTTCTGATTACATCAAACAACTGCAAACTGTAAAATCGTTTAGGCTCATCATCCTAGCCCGTATGGATTTTGACTTGAGATTGTCGTTTTAGTTTCTTTGCGTCTAAATAAACCAATTAACGGCTTTTTTGCGCATCGCCGAATTGTTTTTTCGTGTTGTAAATCGTACTTTCGGTTATAGAGTTAAGCGATATTCTAATTATTCTCTGAATAAAAATGTTTTTTAAATTTTATCGCACCGTAAGATAATTGGAAATTTTACTCTTACTGTTGAGGTATTTGATTGTTGATTAACATTTAATCAATAATATATTAGGCCTTAGAGAGTAGGAATATGTATTATGAGAGAGTTATATATATAGTTTTCAAAAGCGCTTATAATCGGAACGTATACGAGCTCGCAACAATAACAAAGCCGACGAAAGTCGGAGCGCGGCGAAACATAAACACTCGGCCGGTCGAGCGAGCCGCAAGCTATAGGTATAGTTAGAATCTATAGCGGCCGAGCCCAGCAGTGCGAGAGCCGCGCAGAGAGAGAGATAGCTAGCTGCCACAGAGACGTAGAGAGCGCAGACAACGGGCAACAGTAGAGCCTGTGCTCGAGGTGCGGCGACGGCGCGGCGCACGCCGGAGAGCCAAGCGCCTACAGTATATATAGTCTAGGAGCTGGGTACCGTCCCGTATGCAATATGTCCCCGGATAAAAACAGTTGTTTCTTATAGATTTTGACCCGTACAATCCGAATATCGAGGTTAAAATTCGAAAAAAGTGGTAGAAATTGTTTAAAATGCAATTGTTTAAACAAATAATAATAAATATTTTTTTTGCCCCAGAGTATTTTTTTCCTAAAACTTTAGCTCATTTTAAAGAACACGTCTATTTGCAAAATCTCTATAAACTTAAAATTTGAAAAGTTATGAATTTTTGAAATTTGATTTTTACGTTTTTTTTGCAACTTTGATTAATAATAACTTTGAAAAAAATGAACGTTTTTTAAAATGAAAGTTTCCTCTTATTCTTTGAGATAAAAACCACCATATTCATTTGCATTATTTTAAGTTTTCTGTTATTAACTATTTATTTCGTTATTTAACAAAAGCTAATTTTTCGATATTTCCTAGCGCTATTTCAGTATACAGTTGGAGTAATGCGCGCATTCAGGGATTTTCAAAATCATTATATTTGAAAGTTAAACCAATACTTGACAATTGGTGCGATGGCAAATCAATTTGAATGTTTAATAAATAAACAACTTATTGTTTAAACCAACAAAAAATCAATATTTAATTTAAATATAAATACATGAATAAAAATTCATAACTAAGTAAAATATAATATTATTCAAATTTATTTTTACAAGTTTCATTTTTCTGACAAAAACAGAAGGAACAGCATGGAATTGCTACTCGAACACAACAACATGAGTTTTTGATGCATGCTTTACATTGGCAGTTCGGTACAAAATCATCTATAGGTGGTAATAAAATTAAAACTTTTTGTGGAGGACCAATAATAATATTATATTTTACTTAGTTATTCATTTTTATACATGTATTTATATTTTTTATTTTAAATAAAATATTTGTTTTTAATTTAATTATTAATGTTTTATTAATGTATTAATTATTTCGTAACATTACCTTAATTTTATATTTTTGAGTAAACGAACTGTAATATATTATTATGTATTAAAAAGTCATATGTTCATCATTTTTTTTTTTTTTTTTTAAACAATAAGTTGTTTATTTAGTAAACATTAAAATTGATTTGCCATCGCACCAATTGTCAAGTATCGGTTTAACTTTCAAATATAATGATTTTGAAAATCCCTGAATGCGCGCTTTACTCCAACTATATACTGAAATAGCCGCTAGGAAATTTTTTGTATTAGATAAAATTAAGCTTGAGAAAAGCACGCAGAAGTTGCAAACAGCAATTGACTGAAGGAGAAGGGAGGCGGGACCTACCGAGTGCGGTTGCAGCGTCGGCGGCATTGTTGTTATGTCAGCGTGCGCGTGGACTGAGTGTCTTTGCCGCTGGCGAGCCGTTTTTCAGTTTCTAGCGATTCTAGCTAGCTCAGGCGCCGCAAAAGTTTTCGCTTCTGTTTCCCTTTCTATACCGGCTGTTGCAATTGAATAAAGTAACCATCGTTTTTTATAGATTTTGATTCGTAAAATCTAAATTTCTAGTTTACAATTTATCAAAATGGCAGGAACCTTGATTTAAATGCATTTGTTTAAACAAAAACGCCATTTAAACAAATAAAAACAATCTTTTGAGATCAGAATAATTTTTTCTTGAAAATTTAGGCAATTTTAAAATTAAAATGTTGCATTCAACATATACGAAAAACCAATATTCAAAGAGTTATAGATTTTTTAAATATTAATCTTCAGTATTTAAGAGATTTTGAATAATAGTCACAAAATTAAACATCAAGTAAAAATTATTACGGTTACTTATCGTTTACCATCTAAAAAGAGATGTGCATGTTTAATATTACTTTGTATCATAAATAATTATTCACATTAATATATGAGTAAATCTCAGGAACTCTTAACTTTTTGGGAATTCCAATGTTTGAGCGCTAAAAAATGAGTTAAAGCTCAAAATGTTTGCCTTTAAAAAAAAAAAAAGAAACAATTATAAATAAGGGTAAAGAATCTAGCTACGTACACAAAATTAAAAAAAAGGTCGACATTCAGTCATTTTTTATGTTGTTCATGTCCCTTTCCAATCAATATATTTATTTAATGGGAACAGGAACACACTTACGATCGTTGCACAATTTGTTTAGCTTTCTTTGTTTGCCAAAACCTTTAATTTGAGCCCTGGTAGGTTGATGTGCTGTGAAAATTAGCCCAAATATAAGATTTTTAATTTTCTAAATTTTTTAAGAAATTTCAGGGGGAAAAAGTTACTGACATTTGTCAATGCGTATTGATTAAATTTTCAAGGGGAAGCCTTTCGATATCTATATCGTGGGCAAAGATACTCCCTAAATATAGGTATTTGTTACTCGTAAAGAAAATTATTTTATAAACGTAAGTTTGCAGCGAACCTCCACAAGTTTCCTATTTAAAAAATTAGTAATGCCAATGTGTAGCTAAAGCATAATTTGTCTGTCAACTGCTTTAGAGAGAGAAGAAAACCAAGTTTTACTAATGTTTTTAATTGACATAATGAACATTTTTTCTACAAGATGCAATAGTTTCTTACAAACATGTATTATTATTATTTAAATAAAATAATTTTCTATTTAAAGCCAAGTTATACTTTTAAACTAGAAATTATCTTTTCAGTCTAAATCTGTGTCTGATTCAAAAACAATTGTTCTTTCTATGAAGACTCGATTCCTACTCTCAGAAAAGTAATTATATTTCTTCGCCCAGGATATTCCGGCATGTTCTTGTTTGTGCACATAAGGATTGTGCACATATTTATTGTGCGCAGATAGCATTGGTACATATATCTATATATATAGATATATACCAATGCTAAAGTGTGCACAATTAATATGTGCACAATCCTTATGTGCACAAACAAGAACATGCCGATATTCTAGGGGTGGTTCGAGTAGTTCGAAGATTTCTGCCTATTTTTTTTTATAAAACATGAACAAAATTATATAAATGATAGAATTATGTATTAAAATCACCCACGTTTTATAACCACAACATTAATTTAGTAAACTAATAAGGTTTAAAGGCTCCGAAAGCATTTATGAACTTCATGCAAACAATGAAGTCTATGCACTCAAAATCGAACTTTTTTTCCGACTTTTTACTCGAAAAAAAACTCGTAAAATACATGAGTCAAAAGTTATTGTTAAAAACTTTAAAATGAAATGAAAAGTGTTATATGAGCTTTATATATGTCCAAACATTGCAATTTCATATGCTTAAGAAATTTTTTTCACCTACATGCTATTTTTTAATGCAAAAAAGAAGAACTAAAAAAATTTCGAACTATTCGGTTACATTCCTACGATATTCCCCTCAATATTCGTAATTAATAGAAGATAATAAAAAAATGTTCCTTTGGAGAATATAATGAATTATGAGTATTTATGACGAAATTTATTAACTTTTTAATAAATTTAGTCATAATTTATTAATATTTACATTATATGTATCTTAAGTTTTATTAAAAAACAAATGAATCTTATCGATGACAAAGTAAAGAGATATGTAAGTTATTTACGTATTTGAAATTCCGAACGTTCATAATGAATGAGTCTGAAGTTTGCAATGTTGGAGTGCAACGAAATAAAAAAAAATAATTCATTTTACTTCAAGTTTATACTAAATTATATTAATTTTGCGTGTAGATTTAGTGTTTTATAGTATAAAATAACAAAGGTTTAGATAAAATTTTCATTGCTTAATAACTTAAACAATTGTAAAAAATTATTTCGTTGCATTCCAACGATGCAAACTTCAGACCCATCATAATGAACGAAATATTAATTTATAGTTTCTAATTTTGGTTGGAATTCGTCGAAGTGGTTTTATTGGTGACTGCAAGAATGACAAGCGAAGAGATACAGTTATTATCATTTTTTAAATATATTAAGTAGTCAACTTTAGCTAAATCTGAAAATGGCAAAAATCTTTATATATAATCATCTGTTTGGGGGTTTTCCGGGGAGTCGATTTGGTTCGTAATTTTTTTACGAGTAGTTTGTGTGCTCATAAAATAATTTCAGCTATAACAAGTTTGGAAATGACAAGCGCGACTGAAAGAGAATTTTTTTTCCGTCACGACCCCTATATAATCAGCTGTTTGGGGGTTTTCCGGGGAGTCGATTTGGTTCGTAATTTTTTTACGAGTAGTTTGTGTGCTCATAAAATAATTTCAGCTATAACAAGTTTGGAAATGACAAGCGCCGCTGAGAGAGAATTTTTTTCCGTCACGACCCCTATATAATCAGCTGTTTGGGGGTTTTCCGGGGAGTCGATTTGGTTCGTAATTTTTTTATAGGGAGTTCTTATGCCCAAAAAGTAATTCCAGCATTAAAAAGTTTGGAAATACCAGACACTGAGCAGTGAGAATTTTTTCTCCGTCAACACCCCTATATATCTGATTATATAAACAGCTGTTTGGGGATTTTCCGGGGAGTCAATTTGGTTCGTAATTTTTTTACGAGTAGTTTGTGTGCTCATAAAATAATTTCAGCTATAACAAGTTTGGAAATGCCAGACACCGAGCAGTGAGAATTTTTTTTCCGTCACGACCCCTATATATCTGGTTATATAATCAGCTGTTTGGGGGTTTTCCGGGTAGTCGATTTGGTTCATAATTTTTTTACGAGTAGTTTGTGTGCTCATAAAATAATTTCAGCGATAAAAAGTTTGGAAATGCCAAACGTCGCTGAGAGAGAATTTTTCTTCGGTCACGTCCCCTATATACCTGAATATATAATCGGCTGTTTGGGGGTTTCCGGGGAGTCGATTTCGTTCGTAATTTTTTACGAGTAGTTTGTGTGCTCATAAAATAATTCCAGCGATAAAAAGTTTGGAAATGCCAAGCGCCGCCGAGAGAGAATTTTTTTCCGTCATGTCTCCTATATAATCAGCTGTTTGGGGTTTTCCGGGGAGTCGATTTGGTTGCTAATTTTTTTAAAGGGAGTTCTTATGCTCAAAAAGTAATTCCAGCATTAAAAAGTTTGGAAATGCCAGACACCGAGCAGTGACATTTTTTTTTCCGTCACGACCCCTATATATCTGACTATGTAATCAGCTGTTTGGGGGTTTTCCGGGGAGTCGATTTGGTTCGTAATTTTTTTACGAGTAGTTTGTGTGCTCATAAAATAATTCCAGCGATAAAAAGTTTGGAAATGCTAAACGCCGCTGAGAGAGAATTTTTTTTCGGTCACAACCCCTATATACCTGATTTTATAATTAGCCGTTTAGGGCGTTTCCGGAGAGTCGATTTGTTTCGTAATTTTTTTACAGGGAGTTTTTATGCTCAAAAAGTAATTCCAGCTTTAAAAAGTTTGGAAATGCCAGACACCGAGCAGTGAGAATTTTTTTTCCGTCATGACCCCTATATATCTGATAATATAATCAGCTGTTTAGGGGGCTTCCGGGGAGTCGATTTGGTTAGTAATTTTTTTACGAGTAGTTTGTGTGCTCATAAAATAATTTCAGCGATAAAAAGTTTGGAAATGCCAAGTGCCACTGAGAGAGAATTTTTTTCCGTCACGACTCCTATATATCAGATTATATAATTGGCTGTTTGGGGGTTTTCCGGGGAGTCGATTTGGTTCGTAATTTTTTTACAGGGAGTTTTTATGCTCAAAAAGTAATTCCAGCTTTATAAAGTTTGGAAATGCCAGACACCGAGCAGTGAGAATTTTTTTTGCGTCACGACCCCTATATATCTGATTATATAATCAGCTGTTTGGGGTTTTTCCGGGTAGTCGATTTGGTTCATAATTTTTTTACGAGTAGTTTGTGTGCTCATAAAATAATTTCAGCTATAAAACGTTTGGAAATGCCAAACGTCGCTGAGAGAGAATTTTTCTTCGGTCACGTCCCCTATATACCTGAATATATAATCAGCTGCTTGGGGGTGTTCCGGGGAGTCGATTTTCTTCTTAATTTTTTTACATGTAGCTTGTGCTAATAGAAAGTAATATTCGCGATAAAAAGTTTGGAAATGCCCAAAGCCGCCGAGTGAGAATTTTTTTTCCTGCAAATACGCTGTATTATCAACTTTTTGGGCCCGTTTGGAAATGTTCCGGGGAGTTTATTTTCTTCTTAATTTTTTTACATGTAGCTTGTGTTGCTAGAAAGTAATTTCCACGATAAAAAGTTTGGAAATGCCCAAAGCCGCTGAGGGAGAATTTTTTTTTCCTGAAAATACGCTGTAATCAAATTTTGGGCCCGTTTGGAAATGTTGCGGGGAGTTTATTTTCTTCTTTATTTTTTTACATGTAGCTTGTGTTTCTAGAAAGTAATTTCCACCATAAAAAGTTTGGAAATGCCCAAAGCCGCCGAGGGAGAATTTTTTTCCTGCAAATACGCTGTATTATCAACTTTTTGGGCCCGTTTGGAAATGTTCCAGGGAGTTTATTTTGTTCTTAATTTTTTTACATGTTGCTTGTGTTCCCAGAAAGTAATTTCCACGATAAAAAGTTTGGAAATGCCAAAAGGTGCTGAGGGAGAATTTTTTTTTTCTTACAAATACGCTGTTTGTCAACTTTTGGGGCCCGTTTGGAAATGTTCCGGGGAGTTTATTTTCTTCTTAATTTTTTTACATGTTGCTTGTGTTCCCAGAAAGTAATTTCCACGATAAAAAGTTTGGAAATACCTAAAGGTGCCGAGGGAGAATTTTTTCTTACAAATACGCTGTTTGTCAACTTTTTGGGACCGTTTGGAAATGTTCCGTGTAGTTTATTTTGTTCTTAATTTTTTTACATGTAGCTTGTGTTCCTAGAAAGTAATTTCCACGATAAAAAGTTTGGAAATGCCCAAAGCCGCTGAGGGAGAATTTTTTTTTCTTACAAACACGCTGTTTGTCACCTCTTTGGGCCCGTTTGGAAATGTTCCGGGGAGTTTATTTTCTTCTTAATTTTTTTACATGTAGCTTGTGCTGCTAGTAAGTAATGTTCGCGATAAAAAGTTTGGAAATGCCCAAAGCCGCCGAGTGAGAATTTTTTTTCCTGCAAATACGCTGTATTATCAACTTTTTGGGCCCGTTTGGAAATGTTCCGGGGAGTTTATTTTCTTCTTAATTTTTTTACACGTAGCTTGTGTTCCTAGAAAGTAATTTCCACGATAAAAAGTTTGGAAGTGCCCAAAGCCGCTGAGGGAGAATTTTTTTTTCTTACAAACACGCTGTTTGTCACCTTTTTGGGCCCGTTTGGAAATGTTCCGGGGAATTTATTTTCTTTTTAATTTTTTTACATGTAACTTGTGCTGCTAGAAAGTAATGTTCGCGATAAAAAGTTTGGAAATGCCCAAAGCCGCCGAGTGAGAATTTTTTTTCCTGCAAATACGCTGTATTATCAACTTTTTGGGCCCGTTTGGAAATGTTCCGGGGAGTTTATTTTCTTCTTAATTTTTTTACATGTAGCTTGTATTGCTAGAAAGTAATTTCCACGATAAAAAGTTTGGAAATGCCCAAAGCCGCTGAGGGAGAATTTTTTTTTCTTACAAACACGCTGTTTGTCACCTTTTTGGGCCCGTTTGGAAATGTTCCGGGGAGTTTATTTTCTTCTTAATTTTTTTACATGTAGCTTGTGTTGCTAGAAAGTAATTTCCACGATAAAAAGTTTGGAAATGCCCAAAGCCGCTGAGGGAGAATTGTTTTTTCTTACAAACACGCTGTTTGTCACCTTTTTGGGCCCGTTTGGAAATGTTCCGGGGAGTTTATTTTCTTCTTAATTTTTTTACATGTAGCTTGTGTTGCTAGAAAGTAATTTCCACGATAAAAAGTTTGGTAATGCCCAAAGCCGCTGAGGGAGAATTTTTTTTTCTTACAAACACGCTGTTTGTCACCTTTTTGGGCCCGTTTGGAAATGTTCCCGGGAATTTATTTTCTTCTTAATTTTTTTACATGTAACTTGTGCTGCTAGAAAGTAATGTTCGCGATAAAAAGTTTGGAAATGCCCAAAGCCGCCGAGTGAGAATTTTTTTTCCTGCAAATACGCTGTATTATCAACTTTTGGGCCCGTTTGGAAATGTTCCGGGGAGTTTATTTTCTTCTTAATTTTTTTACATGTAGCTTGTGCTGCTAGAAAGTAATGTTCGCGATAAAAAGTTTGGAAATGCCCAAAGCCGCTGAGGGAGAATTTTTTTTCTTACAAACACGCTGTTTGTCACCTTTTTGGGCCCGTTTGGAAATGTTCCGGGGAGTTTATTTTCTTCTTAATTTTTTTACATGTAGCCTGCGCTGCTAGAAAGTAATGTTCGCGTTAAAAAGTTTGGAAATGCCCAAAGCCGCCGAGTGAGAATTTTTTTTCCTGCAAATACGCTGTATTATCAACTTTTTGGGCCCGTTTGGAAATGTTCCGGGGAGTTTATTTTCTTCTTAATTTTTTTACATGTTGCTTGTGTTCCCAGAAAGTAATTTCCACGATAAAAAGTTTGGAAATGCCCAAAGCCGCTGAGGGAGAATTTTTTTTTGTTACAAACACGCTGTTTGTCACCTTTTTGGGCCCGTTTGGAAATGTTCCCGGGAGTTTATTTTCTTCTTAATTTTTTTACATGTAGCTTGTGTTGCTAGAAAGTAATTTCCACGATAAAAAGTTTGGAAATGCCCAAAGCCGCTGACGGAGAATTTTTTTTCTTACAAACACGCTGTTTGTCACCTTTTTGGGCCCGTTTGGAAATGTTCCGGGGAGTTTATTTTCTTCTTAATTTTTTTACATGTAGCCTGCGCTGCTAGAAAGTAATGTTCGCGTTAAAAAGTTTGGAAATGCCCAAAGCCGCCGAGTGAGAATTTTTTTTCCTGCAAATACGCTGTATTATCAACTTTTTGGGCCCGTTTGGAAATGTTCTGGGGAGTTTATTTTCTTCTTAATTTTTTTACATGTAGCTTGTGCTGCTAGAAAGTAATGTTCGCGATAAAAAGTTTGGAAATGCCAAAAGGTGCTGAGGGAGAATTTTTTTTCCTGCAAATACGCTGTTTGTCAACTTTTGGGGCCCGTTTGGAAATGTTCCGGGGAGTTTATTTTCTTCTTAATTTTTTTACATGTTGCTTGTGTTCCCAGAAAGTAATTTCCACGATAAAAAGTTTGGAAATACCTAAAGGTGCCGAGGGAGAATTTTTTCTTACAAATACGCTGTTTGTCAACTTTTTGGGACCGTTTGGAAATGTTCCGTGTAGTTTATTTTGTTCTTAATTTTTTTACATGTAGCTTGTGTTCCTAGAAAGTAATTTCCACGATAAAAAGTTTGGAAATGCCCAAAGCCGCTGAGGGAGAATTTTTTTTTCTTACAAACACGCTGTTTGTCACCTTTTTGGGCCCGTTTGGAAATGTTCCGGGGAGTTTATTTTCTTCTTAATTTTTTTACATGTAGCTTGCGCTGCTAGAAAGTAATGTTCGCGTTAAAAAGTTTGGAAATGCCCAAAGCCGCCGAGTGAGAATTTTTTTTCCTGCAAATACGCTGTATTATCAACTTTTTGGGCCCGTTTGGAAATGTTCCGGGGAGTTTATTTTCTTCTTAATTTTTTTACATGTAGCTTGTGCTGCTAGAAAGTAATGTTCGCGATAAAAAGTTTGGAAATGCCCAAAGCCGCCGAGTGAGAATTTTTTTTCCTGCAAATACGCTGTATTATCAACTTTTTGGGCCCGTTTGGAAATGTTCCGGGGAGTTTATTTTCTTCTTAATTTTTTTGCATGTAGCTTGTGTTCCTAGAAAGTAATTTCTACAATAAAAAGTTTGGAAAATCTCAAAGCCGCCGAGGGAGAATTTTTTTTTATTGCATTTTTACATCTACCCTGTATAATCACCCGTTTGGGGTGGTTTTGGGGGTGGGGATAATTTGATATCGGTTTATATCAATTATTTTTGATGAATTCTTGTGTTATTTACAATATCTGGTGTCATTCTCCCTGAGAAATTTGATTTTAGAAAAATGGAATTTTCGTTCTCTTAGGTTGTCTTACGAATTCCGTGTTAGGGGTGGGGGTAGTTTGGAATTGATTTATTTTGATCAATTTTCATGTATTCTTCCATTATTTGCAGTATATTATGCTATTCATGTGGAAAAAAGGTGTTTTTCGAAAATCGAATTTTCGTTGGATCGCAACGTTGCAAACTTTAAACCCATGGGGGTTTTCCGGGGAGTCAATTTGGTTCGTAATTTTTTTATAGCGAGTTCTTATGCTCAAACAGTAATTCCAGCATTAAAAAGTTTGGAAATGCCAGACACCGAGCAGTGAGAATTTTTTTCCGTCACGACCCCTATATATCTGATTATATAATCAGCTGTTTGGGGTTTTCCGGGGAGTCGATTTGGTTCGTAATTTTTTACAGGGAGTTTTTATGCTCAAAAAGTAATTCCAGCTTTAAAAAGTTTGGAAATGCCAGACACCGAGCAGTGAGAATTTTTTTTGCGTCACGACCCCTATATATCTGATTATATAATCAGCTGTTTGGGGGTTTTCCGGGGAGTCGATTTGGTTCGTAATTTTTGTACGAGTAGTTTGTGTGCTCATAAAATAATTCCAGCAATAAAAAGTTTGGAAATGCTAAACGCCGCTGAGAGAGAATTTTTTTTCCATCACGACCCCTATATATCTAATTATATAATCTGCTGTTTAGGGGGTTTCCGGGTAGTCGATTTGGTTCGTAATTTTTTTACAGGGAGTTTTTATGCTCAAAAAGTAATTCCAGCTTTAAAAAGTTTGGAAATGCCAGACACCGTGCAGTGAGAATTTTTTTTCCGTCTCGACCCCTATATATCTGATTATATAATCAGCTGTTTGGGGGTTTTCCATGGAGTTGATTTGGTTCGTAATTTTTTTACGAGTAGTTTGTGTACTCATAAAATAATTCCAGCAATAAAAAGTTTGGAAATACCAAACGCCGCGGAGAGAGAATTTTTTTTCCGTTACTACCCCTATATAATCAGCTTTTTGGGGGTGTTCCGGGGAGTTGATTTGGTTCCTAATTTTTTTGCGGTTATTTTGTATCCTCGGAAAATAATTCCAGCAATAAAAAGTTTGGAAATACCAAACGCCGCGGAGAGAGAATTTTTTTTCCGTTACTACCCCTATATAATCAGCTTTTTGGGGGTGTTCCGGGGAGTCGATTTGGTTCCTAATTTTTTTGCGGGTATTTTGTATCCTCAGAAAATAATTCCAGCAATAAAAAGTTTGGAAATACCAAACGCCGCGGAGAGAGAATTTTTTTTCCGTTACTACCCCTATATAATCAGCTTTTTGGGGTGTTCCGGGGAGTCGATTTGGTTCCTAATTTTTTTTCGGGTATTTTGTATCCTCAGAAAATAATTCCAGCAATAAAAAGTTTGGAAATACCAAACGCCGCGAAGAGAGAATTTTTTTCTCTTAGGTTATCTTACGAATTCCGTGTTAGGGGTGGGGGGTAGTTTGGAATTGATTTATTTTAATCAATTTTGATGTATTCTTCCATTATTTGTAGTACATTATATCATCCATGTGGAAAAAAGTGGTTTTTCGAAAATCGAATTTTCGTTGGATCGCAACGTTGCAAACTTCAAACCCATCATAAACCCCTATATTTTGAAATATTATGAAGCCCGGGCTGCATAATCAAAATCGGGCTCGATAAACCCCTATATATAAAAAAACGGGCTTTATAAACCCCTTTCGAGAAATGTATAATATATATATATATATATATATATATATATATATATATATATATATATATATATATATATATATATATATATATATATATATATATATATATTAGGCTAGTAAGTTTGAGGAGCTCAACCCCGGTCGGTCAGAGTGGCTAAAGAAATAATAACCCTCAGGTTACCGACTCTAGACAAATAGACTCTAGAAAACCCCTCAAACTTCCGCTCGGATGCTGAATATATAGATTGGAAGTTTGAGGAGGCTCCTCAAACTTCCCATAACCCCTCAAACTTCCAAGCGGGTGCTGAATATAATCCTCAAACTTCCAGAATTTCATATTTATATATATATATATATAAGTATGTGGGTGAACCGGTTTTGAAGAGGTATAGTTATTTTCTCAGAGTTGCCTATGTTAACGTGACTAAAGAAATACGGACCCTGGAGTTATAGACTTTAGAAAATGGCCGAGAACTCTCCAAAACCGGTCATATATACGTTTTCCAGTGTGAAGAGGCTCTTCAAAATCGGAGAAACTCTTCAAAACCGGTATATAATATCTCGAAAAACTCTCCAAAACCGATAAAAGACATAAATATAAATATATATATATATATATATATATATATATATATATATATATATATATATATATATATATATATATATATATATATATATATATTCGAGCGCAGCTAGCTCTCGCGTGCTGCGCTGGCCGAGCCCGTCTTTCTCCCAATTCCCCACTCCGCGCTGACCAGTACACTCATAGCACGTATTCGGGCGCAGACGACTTGCGAGCTGCGAGACACTTCCTGCCGATCGGTATACTTATAGTGCATATCGAAGTGTCCGTCAGGACCCAGCCAGCGGGTGCGAGCCGAGCTTTTTTCGCGTAAAATGCACTCTGTTCAACTCTCTCGTAATCATATGATGAGTCTCTCGGAAAAAACAATGAATATATAACGATACCTTTTTTACCACTCTTTCCAGTAATGCTATTGTTTATTCTCCAAAATGCTTTTGTCAAAAACTTGACTTGAAAGTTCGGATCGGTTTTTCTAAAAGAGTAACATGTTTATTTTTGTAATTAAATTTTTCATTCGTAAGTACAAGTCTTCAGTTTCAACACCCCAAAATTTCAAGTTTGAGAACTGAATGGTTCATAAGTAATAAAATTTAAAAGACAGCGGCGCATCGCAACAGTTTAACAAACTGAAGCGATAGAGTTACAGGAACTTTTTTTGCTTTTTTTAATTCATCGTTTCTAATTTATCATTTGAAGACATTTTTTTTTCTCTTTTATATAAATTTTAAAATTTATTCTTTTATTTTCAAACAGTAATCTTCTTATTTACAAACCTTATGGGAGTTTTTATCCAAAGGAAAATTTTCAACTTATCTAGGTTTCTTAGAAAAGTTCGTCTCTATTGATCAAGAAACGGCACAATCAATTCTCATGCATTTTTCCGTACACGGTTGCGTGAAAGCGCTGCTCTGCTTCAACAGAAAAATCTTCATAATGATGAAAAAGATTATTGAAGTCGCATTTGTTTTTATAGTATTACCCAGTTCCATCGGTGAAACAAATACCTTTTTTGGCGAAATCAAAAGAACTTTTTATTAGGTTAATAGATTATAATTTTTTAGATAAACTGCTACGGCAGCACGAGATTAATTGTCTGAAAAAGTATGATACTTTTTTAAGTTTTAAAATTTAATTCTCTATAATAAAGGACCAATGCTGCCAAACTACACTGATTAGTGTTGCAGTGAAATGATTGTGCCGCTTCTTGGTAAAAAAGACGTACTTTTCCAAGAAATTTGAAAATTCTTCTCTAGATGAGGACGCCCTTAAGGTCCGTAAATATGAAGTTTACTGTTTGAAAATTAAAGAATGAGTTTTAAGTTTATATATAAGAGAAAAAAGATGTTTTTAAGTGATGAATTAGAAAAGATGAATTAAAACTAAAACAAAGGTTAAAATCAGCAAAAAGAGGTCGTGTAACTCTATGATTTCATTCTATTAAACTGTTAGCACACGTTAGGAGGGTTGAAATATAACATTTCTCAAGATCAGAAACTTTAGAATTATACTCACCTATTCAAAAAGTGAAGAAATCCAAATTTGAGACAAGACCTATTCAATTAAATTCCGATACAAGAAATTAGTAAGTTAACAAAAAATTGCAAAAGATGGATCGGAAAGTATTGACTTTTAATTACGAGGGGTGTTCAAAAAGTAAGTTTCCCTGCTCCGGGAAAAAAGCAAAACACAATTTTTAGGTTAAAGTAACATATGTATTTATTGTTTGACTTATAAACTATTTTTCTACATAGTCCCCTTGGACTTGAATACATTTTTTATATCTGTTCTCAAGCTTTGACAAACCTTGTTTATAAAAATCCGTGCCCTGTTTTTTAAAGAATAATTTAACGATGTCTTTCACTTCATCATTTGAATTGAAGTGATGGCCACCCAAACTTTCCTTTAATTTAGGAAAAAGAAAAAAGTCACTTGGTGCGAGATCTGGAGAGTAGGGTGGGTGATCAAAAATTTCCCATTTGAATTTTTCCAGTAAGGTTTGTGTTTTTTTGCTGAATGAGGCCGTGCATTGTCGTGAAAAAGCAACACTTTTCTCGATAATTTTCCAGGACGCTTTCGTTTAACGGCACTTTTAAGTTTATTTAGCACTTCACAGTAACGATCTGCATTTATCGTGGTACCGGATATGCACTAATTCAGTGTAAATTTCGTTGCCATTAAGCCCTTTTGCAGTTAAAAAGCGAATAACTGCACGCAACTCACAGGTGGACACGTTTTTCACAGGTAGCTCCATGGTTTCCGAGCCGGTACTGATGAAAAAAATTTTTTCGGCAGCTAAGACCGGTTCCGCTCTTATCGGTATATCCTAAACTAAAACTATGTTCGGTCCCAGCTCGCTAGATGGCGCTGGGGCAAAACGGCAGACTAGGGACACTTACTTTTTGAACACCCCTCGTAAAAATTACTTTGAAAAATTTATTACATGATATATATTAAGTACGAAACAACGGAATAGTGAAATACGTCGGAAACAACGCACTTCGGCGTAGCGCACAAAGCACGCGCGGCAACTCGCCGGAGTATTTTACATTTTATTACTTATGAACCCTTCATTTTTCCTACTTGAAATTTTGGAGTTTCGAAGCTGAAGAATTGTATTTTCGAATGAAAAGAATTTATTTTAAAAAAAAAAATGGTATTCTTTAAGAATAATCGGCCTGAACTTTCAACTCAAGTTTTTACCGTAGAAAATTATTTCAGAGAATAAATAATAGCACCACTGGAAAGAGGGGGAAAAATCTGTCGATATATGTTCTGTGTTTTTTCAAGAGACTCAGCATATGATTATGAGCTAGTTACAAAGAGCGAATAGTATTGCGCGATAAAGGCGACGCGCGCGCCCGCTTTCTGGTTTCTAGCGTCGACACTCATATATTCAGGCCCAGCCGACTCTCGCAAGCTGTGCTGGCCAAGACGCCTTGTACTCCAGACGGTAGAGACTTTGATGTTGAAAAATGATATGCATACGTATATCTAACTTGAATATCCATTTTGAAATTTCAAAAATTTAATTTTAGACCAACGTTATAGGATCATATGAAAAATCAGTTTCTTTCTAAATCGTCAGTATACTTTTGGAGAGGTATTGAAAATGCAATAACTTTACAACAATAATTGAAATTCTTTTAATAGTTTAAAAGATAATAATGAAAACATAATGGCAACGATTGCGGTCGTTGTAATTTAAATAACACTCCGCATCCTAAATGTGTTCCTTTTGCATACAATAGACAAGGTTTATACTACATAACAATTCAACAAAGTGTATAGATTTCGGAAAATCATAGTGGAAAATTAAAAAAAACGCGCGGCTGCTGGGGCTCTCGAAAACCGTTCGGTAATTTCCGCGAGGAGGGAATAACGACTTATGTTAGAGACTGTGTCTTGCACACTGTCTCGCGTGCTCTTTAACTATTTCTCTCTCTCTCTCTCTCTCTCTCTCTCTCTCTCTCTCTCTCTCTCTCTCTCTCTCTCTCTCTCTCTCTCTCTCTCTCTCTCTCTCTCTCTCTCTCTCTCTCTCTATCTCTCTCTCTCTCTCTCTCTCTCTCTCTCTCTCTCTCTCTCTCTCTCTTCATGGACGCATTCTTTCTGTTGCAACGAGCATCATCTCCATAATCTTTTTATATTTCCAATTCGCTATTTCCAAAAACTATTAGACATATAAAGATGATTTTTTAAATCCAAAAGTAGAGAAGAGATAAACATGTTTCTCTAAACACAATTAAAAAATTAAAGTTTCTTTCAACTTTAATGTTCAAATTTGCGTATTGCACTTTTATATTCTGTACATATCAATTAAATTAATTATTAAGAAAGCAGAAAAACATCATTATATTGTTATTTTGCCTCACGTAATTTTTGCGACTGTGAGAATTGTTTTCATGTTTTTGACCTGCACCCTTGGTCTAAAGGAGTAGTTCCGTAAAAGCGATTTCGTTCATAATTTTTTTCTAAGCATTTGGGGACTTTATCTACAAGAAACCGTCGAAACATTTTTCCGAGCGACCTAATTGCGGCTCTGGGAATTTATTTTGTATTTAAGACACAGTATACCGCCCTGGGGGGAGGAGCTTTTCCGGAAAAGCGATTTCGTTCATAATTTTTTTCTAACCATTTGGGGACTTTATCTACAAGAAACCGTCGAAGCATTTTTCCGAGCGACATAATTGCGGCTCTGGGAATTTTTTCTCCAGTTTACGACACAGCATATCGCCCTGGCGGGGCTTTTCCGGAAAAGCGATTACGTTCATAATTTTTTTCTAAGTATTTGGGGACTTTTTCTACAAGAAACCGTCGAAACATTTTTCCGAGCGACGTAATTGCGGCTCTGGGATTTTTTTTCGCTTTTGCGACACTTTATATCGCCGTGCAGGGGTTTTCCGGAAAAGGGATTTCCTTCATAATTTTTTTTAGACCGTGTGGGACCTTTCCTTCAAGTACCAGTCGCAAAATTTTTCCTAACGAAGTTATTGCAACCCTGGGAATTTTACTTTTCGTGTGTGTCGCTATGGGAAAATTGACTTGTCTGTGAGGGTGGTTTTGGGGGTGGTTTATGGGGGTGGCGAAGTGCTAAATTGGTTTTACACTGTTTTTGGTCCATTCCTACCCTGTTTTATGGTTTAAACCGGATATAACGTAAATCGCAAATTTTAATTTTTTCGTTCACTTTGAACCTTCGGAATTTCAAACACATAACTCTGCATCAACACAAAATTTAAACATGATTAAACCAATTTTTGATTTCTCTAGTTATCATGCGACAAAGAAAATGAGTTTGTAAAATACGAAAATTTTCAAAATCAAATATCCCAAAAAGTAACCGTATGATCTTGATGAAAATTCGCACACGTATTATCTATATCATATACAGAATTCTCTATAAATTTGGAGCTGATACATGGAGCCGTTCTCCAGAAATTACGATTTGAAAAAATGGTTAAAAAAAATTCAACCTGAAATATTTCTGAAATTTGTGGACTAATCACTTTTCGCAAAGAATTCGACCGAGAGCTATACAAAAGCTACCTCTACAAGGAATTTAGAATCGATTAAGTCAAATTTTCTCTGATAATCGTTGGACATACAAAATTCATTTTTTTCGTACTTCAATTTTTTTCTCAAAAAATAGTCGACAAAATGGATTCAAATTTTTGCAGATTATAGCTATTTATATTCTGCATTATCGTGATTTTTTTCAAAAAAATTGACCGATTAGTTTGGGAGTTATAAGCTTTCTAAAAAAATTAAATTGAAGATTTTTTCACCCTCCATGGTTTTATTGTAGAAATTATGCTTTTCTCGATCAGGCGGGGGTAATATACGAAATAAAACAAGTTTATTTCTTAAGTATTATGAGCAACGTTTCGTTGAATAATCCGTCAACCTCTTCAGGCTAAAAAATTTTTATTGTTAAAAAAGCTATAATATATATATATATATATATATATATATATATATATATATATATATATATATATATATATATATATATATATATATATATATATATATATATATATATATATATATATATATATATATATATATATATATATATATATATATATATATATATATATATATATATATATATATATATATATATATATATATATATATATATATATATATATATATATATATATATATATATATATATATATATATATATATATATATATATATAAATGATAATTTGTATACAGAAAACAAACGCAACAATACCTCTTAACAATTTTTGTTATATGTTAACCCATGTTAACAAGTCAAAATGGACGACATTATTACGCCGAATTTTTAACTTATCGGAAATGCGACGAAATAGACATATAAATTCGCGCTTATATACACAGCTAAGACGTGTATACAAGTGGAACAAAAACAATAACACCAGTTCGTTAGCATTTGAATTTCCTTAGTACCGGAAAATATGATTTATTAAGAGTAAATATGTCTTCTTTCTTATTTATGTTATTGTTATGACATTTGATATGCATCATTTCGGACGTTAATCTTTTTTTATAATTGCTTTCATTATCCAAAATTTCAGCGCCCTCCCAATCGAATTCATGATTAAAAGAATTTTTATGAATGGTGACTACGGAATATTTATTTTTGTTATTTTTATGTTCATTGACTCGTTTTTTTAACGTTCTTTTTGTTTCCCCTATGTATGTAGCCGGACAATCCTTGCATGTAAATTTATATACAATGTTCGTTCGGTCCCATTTTTTTGTTACATCTTTGCCATGTTTAATAATAGAGTTAAGACTCTTTTTTACTAACGGGACTGAAGTAATATTGTATACAGTAAAAAATGATATTAGAGAAAAAATCACGGACAATATTAACATGACACTTAAAAAAGTTAATCACATTTCAAAAGAAGAGAGAGCTTTTATAAAAAAACTCAACATTACAAAATCGTTTTTAAAAAATAATCCTAATATTTTGTTCACTAAAGCGGATAAAGGCAACGTAACGGTGTGTCTTAATAAATCAGATTATAACAATAAAATGTTAGAACTTCTTTTTGACGATAACACGTATATAAAAAAGTAAAAAAGAATCCCTTAGATTCATTGATAAAAGAAACTTCCAAAATTTTGAAATCTCTGAATAACAATGAATTTCTTCACAAACAATTTCACAACAATCAATTAACTTTGACGGACACAGTTCTAGCCAAATGCTACGGATTACCAAAAATACACAAGGAAGGGGCACCCTTACGACCTATTATCTCTCTAGTTAACAGTCCCACCTATTTTTTAGCGAATATTATTTATAAATAATTAAAGAATTGTATAACACTTCCACGTTCTCATATTGACAATAGCTTTGAATTAAAGACAAAACTTAAAAATGTTCAGTTAAACAGTGATTATGTATTACTTTCATTAGACGTCAAATCTTTGTTTACAAACATCCCGGTAGAACTGGTGTGCGAGAGTATTGACAGACGAGCACAATCGATCGTTTCAAATTGCACGATTTCACTAGATGAAATAAAAAAATGTGTACACTTTCTATATAACAACACTTTTTTCACGTTCAACAATGAATATTATAGACAGATTTTTGGAACGCCAATGGGCTCACCCATTTCGCCGTTATTTGCTGACATTGTAATGGATGATTTAGAAAAGGCGTGCTTAGAAAAATTAAAAAACATACATAATTGCACTCCTCTCTTTTACTATAGATACGTAGATGACACTATTATTTGTATAAAAAAAGAACATGTAGAGTGTGTTATTAACACTTTTAATGCGTATCACAATAATTTACAGTTTACATATGAATTAGAAAATAATAATAGTATAAACTTTTTGGACATAACCATCATAAAAAAGAATAATAGATTAATTACAAATTGGTTTCAAAAATCAACGTCGTTCGGGAGAGTAATTAACTTTTCTTCAAATCATCCAGTACAGCAAAAGAAAAACATTGTCTACAACCTTGTCGATCGAGCAATACTATTGTCACATAAAAGATTCCACAAGGATAATTTGCGAAAAGTCCAAAGTATGTTACTGAACAATAATTATCCGTTAGAATTTATAAAAAAGAACATACACTACCGAAAAATATCTCTCAAACATAAACGCAAAAAAAGCAATGATAAATTCAAAAATCTTCCAAAAATTCAGCTGTCCTATATAAATAATAATTACAAAAAATTATCGTCAATCCTAAAACTATACTTCAGTCCCGTTAGAAAAAAGGAGTCTTAACTCTATTATTAAACTTGGCAAAGATGTAACAAAAAAATGGGATCGAACGAACATTGTATATAAATTTACATGCAAGGATTGTCCGGCTACATACATAGGGGAAACAAAAAGAACGTTAAAAAAACGAGTCGATGAACATAAAAATAACAAAAATAAAGATTCCGTAGTCGCCATTCATCAAAATTCTTTTAACCATGAATTCGATTGGGAGGGCGCTGAAATTTTGGATAACGAAAGCAATTATAAAAAAAGATTAACGTCCGAAATGATGCATATCAAATGTCATAACAATAACATAAATAAGAAAGAAGACATATTTACTCTTAATAAATCATATTTTCCGGTACTAAGGAAATTCAAATGCTAACGAACTAGTGTTATTGTTTTTGTTCCACTTGTATACACGTCTTAGCTGTGTATTGTAACGGGATGGCTAGTGGGGGGAAAATCCCAACAAGCCACAGGCCAGCGATGCCCTAGAACACGGTGCCGCGGGTGTCAGACTAAAATGACTTGCCCGGGGATCTGCTCCTGGAATCCCGAAAACAACGCGAAGATCGCACACGAACTTCGCTTTCCAACTAATTGGATCGCTGAGTGAAAAGCGCGCGCTCGAAGAGTAAAGCGCGCGGCCGCTACGCTCAGATATGAAAACGACCGGCGGAGTCGTTTTCCCGTGGAGGCGGCGGTATCCGGGAGAAAGACGGGTTATATAAATAATAACGCGCTGAGTACGAGAAATAACAATGTATTAGAAAACACTTAGAACTTACATGCACTACGCAAGTGTTATTCGAAATTACAGTTAAATCACGCGCGGCAGTTACTATTCAAACGCGCGAACGTTACGGCGCGCGCGAAGCTGCTATTCTCGCGCGCAGTGTTAAGTACGGCGAGCTAACACACACCCGCACGTACACGGTACAGAAAGCTTGCACGGGGCGATTTCCGTGCAAGCCTTTTACATGAAATACGCGAGAGGAGAATATAACTTACCGATCTAAGGAGCAGCCAGTGCACTCGACTCTCTCTCTCGCTCTCTCGGCAGTTGCGCGCTCGCTCTCTCTCTCTCTCTCTCGCTCTCGCTTACAAGGGTGGCAGTCTGGCTCGCTGCCGTCTCTCGCTCGTGGCACAAGCTGCACGGACTTGCACTCTCTCTTGCTCTCTCTCGCACGCTTGCAGGTCGGCGCCTCCACTCTACACTCGCGGTAATAAAAATAAATAGGACGGCGCGGACACTAAAATATGAGAGATGGCAAGCCGACGATGTGCACAGCACGAGAGTATACACGAAGATGGCTCCCTTTTCTCGCGGGAACAAGTTAGCAGCTTCGCGACGGATGACGGGCATTTTACGCGTCGCGAGACCGATTCGCTACGGGCGGCGCGCCTCGATTCGGCTGCGCAGGAGTTGCGCGCGCGCTCACTACCTTCGCGCGGTAGATTAGAATCGCGGCTAGACACGCGTTACACCCCCCCGCCAGACGCTGCTTAGGGGACCGAGAGCAGCTCTGCTAATCATGGCCGTCGTCGTACCTACTAATATGGTAGTAATGATTAGGAGAAGGAGGTTCGGAAAGGAATATTGCAGAATCGGAGTCACTGGTTTTTCTTTTTAATTTTTATTAAAAAAAATATATAAAAAAAAACTTCAGGGCCTCACCCCTCTTCAACTGGCCCGGGAATACGATCGGCGCCCCTTGTGACGAGCTTGGTTGGGGCAATGTTTTGACTTTTTCACCCCAAGCTCGCCACACATGAAGCACCGGGGGATCGCGTTACTGTCGAGCGCATCCCGGGCCGCCCGCTCTTCTTCGAGCGCCCTCCTAAGGCGCTCTTCTTCTTTTTGGAGACGGCACTGGGCCTCTTCCTTGACCCGGCGCGCCGTCTCCTCCGCCTTTTCCTTGGCTCGCCTGGCCTCTTCCATGCGCTCCTGCGCACGAGCCAGGCGAGCCTCCTTCGCCTTTTGGAAGGCTGTTCGTCGCAGCCTGGCGGCCCTGGCCTCTGCGGCGGCCGCGAGCTCTTCGCGCCGGCCTTGGGCCATTCCGACCCATTTGCCGGCTTGCCGCTCGCCGGCCTTACCGTGGCACTGGAGAAAGACCTCCAGTGCGGCCAGGGCAGCGTCCTCCGCAGCGCGCGAGGACTTGCTGAGGCGCCGCGCTTCCTCGAGGGCCTTCTCCACTGGGACCCAGGCCGCACCGACTTCATCACTCGGTGCCCGCTTGAGGGCCTGGGTCGGAGAACTCTCTTTCCTTTCTTCGTCGGCTCGAGCCGCGCCGGCGTTTCCTTCCGGCGCCATCTCTGAGGCTCGGACCGACGCCTCTTGCGAAAGCCGTTCTTCCCGGATTTCCTGCTGCTCCTTCGGGGGACGAGGTCGCCGAAGCGGACTGGGACCGGCCTCTGCCCAGGCCGGCTCCGAAGGTCCCTTTCTTGGCTTCGGCGCCTCTATCTCCTCGATCATGACGGTGGAGGGCTCTTCCACTGGCTGGGGAGC
Source organism: Torymus aiolomorphi (assembly GCA_036365515.1). NCBI lineage: Eukaryota > Metazoa > Arthropoda > Insecta > Hymenoptera > Torymidae > Torymus > Torymus aiolomorphi. Next base: position 9,619,536 of record CM070874.1, on the reverse strand, counting down.
CAGTGTCACAGCGTCGATGCCCTCCACGACCTGCTCCAAAAAATCGATGACGGCGGGGTCAGGATTGCACTGGATTAATCCAGCGATCACCTTCTTCGCCGTCTCCGCTATTTCGGGAGTCAGGCCTTGCATGTCCTGAAACAGGTAAATCGATCCCAGGGAGGAGTGAGATTGAGGACTAGAAAATTAAGACGAACACAGGTTAGTACGTACGACACAAGTTGGACGGCACAATTATTGCTTTTTATACGCTCGGGTTCTACGAGGACTAATTAGTCCGGCATCAGCAGGTACGGGCTTCTTCTTCGAACCCTTTGGCCTCTCTGGGCCTCGCTTGGGTTCTGTTGGACCGGCCACATGCATAGACCGGCCATCGGTCGCACGCTTTCCTGGCCTAACTAATAGCGCGGTCTTACGAGGTGGACCGCGCCTCTTAGCCGTCGCCCGGGGCTGTACATTCCCCCGGCTAACTCTGTGTCCCTCTGACGTGTTCCGTTCGGCTGAAGAGTCCCTCGCTGGTAGCGCCTGGGCTACTTCTGCTGAGACGTATCTCTTGAGTTGCTGCGCATGGACGGGACGTATCGTTCGACCATCCTCACCTTGGATCTCATAGGTGTTTTCGCCTAGAATATTCACAATCGTGTAGGGCCCCGCGTACTTCGGGGCTAATTTGGCAGAAATCCCCTCAGCTGCTGAGGATAGTACCTTATTCTCTCTCCATACACGATCGCCTAGACAGAATTCTGGAAGTCGACGATGAGCGTCATAATATTTGGCTTGTCTCGCATGCTCCGCTTACGCGTCGGCCGCCGCCCGAACGTGCAATTCGCGGAGCTTGTCCATACGTGCCACCCAATTGTTTATCGCCTCTTGCTGCCCTTGCTCTTCGGCTAACCTGTCTTCCTCCCGCCTTAGTGTCTTCGGTGGGTCAGGTTGTCGGCCGTAAATGAGCATGGCAGGACTTATCTTTGTGGAGCTGTGTTCGGCAGTATTGTACGCGAACGCCAGCTCATTCAGTTTCTCATCCCAGGACCGGTGATTTTCCTCTGCGTAAGACATAATCATTGTCTTCACCGTTCGATTCACACGCTCGACAGGATTGGCCTGAGGGTGATACGGAGGTGTAAACGTGTGATGCACGTTTCTCTCCTTTAAGAATGCCTCTAATGGTGCATTTTTAAATTCAGTCCCATTGTCTGAGAGAAACACCTCCGGGACTCCGAATCGCAGATACTCGCTCGTTGAGTCCCTTAATTACCGATTTACCATCTGCCCTTTTTATCGGAATTACTTCAATCCAGCGTGTGAACAAGTCCTGGAATATGAGAATGTATTCGTGGCCGTGCGTGGTTTTTGGGAGGGGCCCCATAATGTCGCTGGCCACGATTTGCCATGGACGCTCTGTAATTAGGCGTCCCATGAATCCTGTTGGAGCGCGCTGTTCGACTTTGCACTGCTGGCAAATTTGGCACTGGCTCACGTATCTGGCTACATCACGAGACATGTGTGGCCAATAATACTTCCGCTTTACTCTTTCTAGCGTTTTCTCGCGGCCCAAGTGCCCAGCAGTTGGAAAGTCATGGCATTCTCTCAGTACTTCGCGTCGCTTTTCGTGAGGGACTGCTAACTTCCATGCATCATCGTCGCCGAGAGACTCGTCTATGGCTTCATCAGGTTCGTACTTGTACAGTCTCCCCCCCCGCTAGCTTGAACGTGGGGAAGTCTCGCGGCCGCTGTTGAACCTCTTTCACAATTTCGAGGTACCATTGGTCGTTTGTATCGCGTTCGAGCTCTAACGCGGCGACCGCTGGCTCCTCTTCCTCGAACATCCGCGAAAGGGCATCTGGGACATTGTTCAAAGAGCCCTTTCGGTGTTCGACTGTGAAACTGTGGTTTTGTAGTTCCAAAGCCCATCTTGCTAACCTGCCTGATGGGTTTCGGAGATCACGGAGCCACTTCAAGCTGCTATGATCCGTGATGACTTTGAAGTCATAGGCCTCTATATACGGACGGAACTTTTTGATTGCCCAGAGAATTGCTAGACACTCTCGTTCCGTCACGCTATAATTCTTCTCGGCCGCGCTCAGAGTTCGACTAGCGAACTCTAGGACTCTTTCATCGCCGTCTATTATCTGGTATAGCACCGCTCCAAGTCCTGTATCGCTCGCATCAGTTTGCACCACGAACTGTGCGTTAGATACCGGTCTGTGGAGAATCGGTGCAGAAGCAACTAGCGCTTTTAGCTTTTGGAAGGCCTCTTCTTGTGCCGTTGCCCACTCGTATTTCCGATCCTTTTTCGTTAGTTCGGTCAGTGGTTCAGCAATTGTGGCGAAGTTTGATAAAAACTTTCTATACCACGAGGCCATTCCTAGGAAGCGTCTCAGCTGACGGAGGTTTTTCGGCACCGGATATTCCATAATGGGCTTTATTTTCTCGGGGTCTGGTTTAAAACCATCCCTATTTACTATGACCCCGAGATATTGGACCTCATCGCGACAGAAGACACTCTTCTCGCGATTTATTGTGAGGCCCGCGTCCTTTATCCTATCTAAAACTCTTTTTAGAACCTCTTTATGCTCCTCGAATGCTTCTGTGACTACTATTATGTCATCGAGATACGAGTAAGCAAAAGGTTCGAGTTCGGGGCCAATGACTTTGTCAATCAGCCTCTGGAAGGACGCTCCGGCATACGAAAGACCGTAGGGCATTCTTGTAAATTGAAATAACCCTTTGCTTGGCACGGTGAAGGCCGTAGTCTCTTTGGACTCCGGATTTAGTGGTATTTGGTGGTACGCACTACTTAAATCCAACGTGGATATGTATCGCGCTTTCTGCAGTTTGCGTAAGATACTCTCGATATATGGTAGCGGATATGCGTCTGGCCTTGACGCTGCGTTCACTTTTCTGAAGTCCACACAGAAACGGAACTTCCCGTTGGACTTGCGTTCCATTACCACAGGGCTTGACCAGCCGCTTGTCGAAGGTTCTATTATACCCGCGAGTAGCATTTCCTCCACCTCCACCAGAGATGCACAAGCATCTCTTCCTCGAGTTTTCGAGATACTGGGTAGTACTTCTGTTTTATGGGTCTTATGGAGCCGACGTCTACTGCATGCTCAACCCACGAAGTACACCCTAATTGTGCCAGGCCGTTTCCCATCAGCTCAGCTACTAAAGCTTCCGCTTCTTTGCGCTGCTCTTCTGTTGGGTCCGCCAACCCTATAGCTGATACGGACACGGTATTATTGGCGGTTATGGAGGCTACTTCTAACTTTACGCTTGCATCATCATCTTTGAGATGTAGCGTATTGTCAGTGGGGTCTAAGACGGCGCTAAACTTCTTAATGAAGTTCACCCCCAAGTAGCACTCCGTGTCTAGGTCTGGCATGATTGCGACGCGCACCTCCTTGCACACGCCTGCCACGACCATGGGTAGATACACATAGCCAACCACTGCTATGCTCTGCCCATTAGCTACCCGTGCCGTTAGGCCGCTGGCCGGGATTAATTCTTTTCCACAGGCTGTAGCGAGCTGTAAGCTGATGGAATTCATCCCAGTCCAGGAAGCTCCAGTATCGAAGAGTGCCCGTAGCCTGTAGCCGGCTACACCTACCTGAAGCCACCATCGCGAGCATGTTTTCTGGTTAGCTTCGTTCTGCTGAGTCGCGGGCACTTCTTCGCTCTCTCCTTCGGGCAATTGGACCGAGTTACCCTCGGTCGCTGATGTGAGAGCTGGGGGCGGGCGTGTGGCCGTGTTTACCTGCCCCCTTGGCCGTTTCCCTGCTGGTTTTCGGCAGCATTGGGGTTGCGGTCGCTTCCCCTTTGCTCGTTGCCGTAACCCCTTCGGTACTCTGGCCTTTGTGGAGGTCCATTACTCCTTGGACTTGGCGGCCTAGCCTGGTGGGTCGAGCTACTACCCCCACTAGGCTGATTATTACTTTGCCCGCCTTCCCGCTGCCTGTTCTCCCAATTATTCTTTTTCTTGGGCTTCTTCAACGACTGTGGGTTTGGCGTTTGCCCACTATTTCCGTCGGTGCCTTTCTTTGTCAAGCTTGACAAACACTCGGCCATCACCCGACGGAACATAGCCTCGAGGCTTTCTTGAGGCTCCTGCTGTTGGTGCCCCATCGCCGCCACTCCTGGATTCCGCTTTTTCCGCTGATACGTGGTTGGCTCTGTAGGTACGTAGGCAAACTCTGGCAAGTAAGTGCGCTCTGGCGGTGGTGGCGAGTGATACACCTTATCTGCCGCGAGCGCTAATTCGGCCTCCCGGGCTAAATCCAGGAGCCCTCGGTAATCCGTAATTTGATTACGCATCACCATTTTTTGCAGTTCTGGCCGCATGTTCCGGTGCAACATGTCCAATTGTTGGGGCATGCTAGGCACCGGAACTAACTTGAGAATCAAGGCTTGCAGATTCACTACGTAATCTCTCGTGAGTTCGTTTCTGCCTTGAGTCCTCGCGTTTATCTCCGCTAGGATTCGCTGTTGATGGCCCCTGTCACCGCCATACATGTGTATTATGGCCTCTTGGAAGTCTTGCCAAGATCGCCACGTATGACGGTTACTCCTATACCAGGTGGCCGCTACTCCACTCAGCAGCTCTGACAATGACGAGAGTACTTCGTCGTACGTCAGATTTGCTAGAGCTCGACATTCCTCTACTCTCGTGAGGAATAACTCGACGCTCTGCTCCTTCAAGGACCCAGAGAACTTGATGTGCCATTTCCTTACGATTTGGCCAACATCCCGGTTCGTCTGTTGAGGCACGTACGTCTGCCTCGTAGACTGGTCCAGTGTAGCGCTCACCCCCGCCTGACGCTGTGTAGGATTTCTTCCGCTATTCCTCCTAGCGTCCCTTGGCGATTCAGTATTGGGGCTGCTGCTGTCAAAATTCACATATGTGAACGTGTCCTGAAAGTTCACATGTGGTGATCCTCGTCCCCTGCCCGCACTCGGTAGTTGGACTCCCTCCAAGCGCGTGCTTGAGGGGGGGTGTCGAGCTTCTTGGAGTATTCGCACACTCTCTTTGAGCTCTTCCACCTCTTTGACGAGTCTATGAATCACCGACAGCAGCTGTTCTGAGACTACGTTGTCTCCCACAGCAATTCCTGCGGTACGCTGTTCCCCCGCACTTGGCCACTCAAAACTCTGTGGCTGCGGTGGACTTCGCGTTTGCTGCCAGAACGCGTGCTGCCCATTTTGTGCCGACAACGACTCTTGTTCTTGACTCCGCCGGAATTGTCGTTGCCTGCGCTGCTCTTCTAGCAACGCCTGCTGTCGCTGCTGCTCTTGATGCTTTCGCTGTTGCTGCCGCTGCTGCTCCTGCTGTTGTTGCTGTTGCTGCCGTCGCTGCTGCTCCATCTGCTGCTGCTGTTGCATTTGTTGCTGCTGCATTTGCTGCTGCTGCATTTGCTGCTGCTGCATTTGCTGCTGTTGCAGTTGCTGCTGCTGCATTTGCTGCTGCTGCATTTGCTGCTGCTGCAGTTGTTGCTGTTGAAGCTGTTGCTGTTGGAGCTGTCCCTCGGCTTCGGCTGGAGATGTCCCGGTGGGTGCTGCAGAGCTCAATATCTCTGTCCCGGAACCCTCCTGGCCGTTTGCCTCGTCCGCTGGCTCCACCACTGTATTATGTGCTTGTTGTGGAGCGTTCATCCTCCGAGACTCCGAGAGTTTTTGCATCACTATCGGGTCATCAAGGAGCGTAATGAACGGGTGCGGTTGGTCTGGATCAGTATTGGGATCCACAATAGTCGACCCAGACTTGTTCATCAACGATAAGTCGATGAACGCCCTTCGGGACTGCTCGCGTTTAGCAAACGCTTGCTTCTCCGACAGCTCCGGCTCTGGCACGAAATCGGCGGCACTGTAATCGCCCATAAGCCACTTGATCGCTGTCAGCATATTCACTGATTGCAGATCTGACTGCTGCAGACCAAGGGCTTGCATGGCCTCGATAATTTCCTCTTCGGGCTGTGTATACGCCCAATTGAGTATCGCAGATTCTGCAAACCGCGATGATCGGGCCATGGTGTCAATTGGCTGTGCGCTTCCCCACGAACTTATTTTACTAGCGCGAGTAGGATCCGGATTGATGGCAGAGAGAGTTTGCCTTTTCAACCCGTGAGCTAGCTTTTTCAATGCGAACCCGGGTTACTTTCTAAGAGCTACGGCGGTTGCTCTTAACCTCGATAATGCACGAGGATTTCCCGTATGCGGCTCTAAAAAAAAATAAAAGCTATTTCTGTAAGTAATTACGATTTGTAATTAATTACGCTCCTCTACTCGCACTTGTAATTTTAAAATAAATATATGTGAAAAAAAAAAAATATATATATATGTGTCAAAACGGACAATGTCACCAAAAACACAAAAAAATAAATACAATTTTCACCTAAAAAAAAAATAAAAACAATTTTTAAGTTCGAGGGGATTTTTGAAAAAAAATTTTCGAGACGAGAGAAAAATTAATTAAAAAATTAATTATCGCTAAAAAAAAATTTTGTCGTTAAAAAATTAATTGTTATTAAAAAAAAACTTTAATTGTTAACAATAATTCCTCAACGCGCCAAAAATTCCGCGATCAATATCTCTCCTCGTCGGCACACTAGGTCGAGGGTTATTGGCTATCGCACGCCTAACCTCTCGACCGCACTCTCGCAACAGCACGGCTGTGTCACGCACACGCACACACGCGCCTACGAGCTGCGGCACGAAGAGCCTTTGTGTGCAGCTTACGCTCAGCTACGCTGCTGAGCTTCTTCGCGCCAAGCTTCGCCGCGAATCACGTACGCGCCGCAGGTCCTTCTCCACCCCCAAAACGTTGTGGCGCCAGTTGTAACGGGATGGCTAGTGGGGGAAAATCCCAACAAGCCACAGGCCAGCGATGCCCTAGAACACGGTGCCGCGGGTGTCAGACTAAAATGACTTGCCCGGGGATCTGCTCCTGGAATCCGAAAACAACGCGAAGATCGCACACGAACTTCGCTTTCCAACTAATTGGATCGCTGAGTGAAAAGCGCGCGCTCGAAGAGTAAAGCGCGCGGCCGCTACGCTCAGATATGAAAACGACCGGCGGAGTCGTTTTCCCGCGGAGGCGGCGGTATCCGGGAGAAGGACGGGTTATATAAATAATAACGCGCTGAGTACGAGAAATAACAATGTATTAGAAAACACTTAGAACTTACATGCACTACGCAAGTGTTATTCGAAATTACAGTTAAATCACGCGCGGCAGTTACTATTCAAACGCGCGAACGTTACGGCGCGCGCGAAGCTGCTATTCTCGCGCGCAGTGTTAAGTACGGCGAGCTGACACACACCCGCACGTACACGGTACAGAAAGCTTGCACGGGGCGATTTCCGTGCAAGCCTTTTACATGAAATACGCGAAAGGAGAATATAACTTACCGATCTAAGGAGCAGCCGGTGCACTCGATCTCTCTCTCTCGCTCTCTCGGCAGTTGCGCGCTCGCTCTCTCTCTCTCGCTCTCGCTTACAAGGGTGGCAGTCTGGCTCGCTGCCGTCTCTCGCTCGTGGCACAAGCTGCACGGATTTGCACTCTCTCTTGCTCTCTCTCGCACGCTTGCAGGTCGGCGCCTCCACTCTACACTCGCGGTAATAAAAATAAATAGGACGGCGCGGACACAAAAATATGAGAGATGGCAAGCCGACGATGTGCACAGCACGAGAGTATACACGAAGATGGCTCCCTTTTCTCGCGGGAACAAGTTAGCAGCTTCGCGATGGATGACGGGCATTTTACGCGTCGCGAGACCGATTCGCTACGGGCGGCGCGCCTCGATTCGGCTGCGCAGGAGTTGCGCGCGCGCGCTCACTACCTTCGCGCGGTAGATTAGAATCGCGGCTAGACACGCGTTACAGTATATAAGCGCGAATTTATATGTCTATTTCGTCGCATTTCCGATAAGTTAAAAATTCAGCGTAATAATGTCGTCCGTTTTGACTTGTTAACATGGGTTAACATATAATAAAAATTGTTAAGAGGTATTGTTGCGTTTGTTTTCTGTATACAAATTATCATTGTCTATATATATATACATTATAACTTTTTTAACAATAAAATTTTTTTAGCCTGAAGAGGTTGACGGATTAGTCAACAAAACGTTGCTCATAATACTTAAGAAATAAACTTGTTTTATTTCGTATATTACCCCCGCCTGATCGAGAAAAGCATAATTTCTACTTTCTAAAAAAAATACGTTTTTGTTAATAACAAAAGAACCGTGATAGCTAGAATTTTTTTTTTTTTTAAATATAGGTATTGTAATTCTCTTTCGAATGCTAGCTATCCGATTCAAATAGCTCGATCTTATCGGTAAAAAAAGCAAAAATCAATTTTGAGAAAATCGAAAATTCGAAATAAAACAAAAACGCATCCACGAATCAAAAAACGAATTTTTGACCCGCTATCACACAAAAAAAAATGAGATCGGTCTCGTTAAAGTCGATCGAGTAGAAGCTAAGATCCAGGCGTGCACGCACGCACGCACGCACGCACGCACATATATACTGTGAAGTCCGAAAAATAGTTATTTTTATTCTTTTATTTTAAACAGTCTAGTGAACTAATGGTCGATTCGTATCGGAACCAATGTGACGTTCCGAAAAATAGTTATTTTTATTCTTTTATTTTAAACAGTCTAGTGAACTAATGTTCGATTCGTACCGGAACCAATGTGAAGTCAGGAAATAAGTGGAAATAAATAGTAATTGGTTTTATGTATGTTTATTATATAAAATACAATAATTTATTTACCAATACAAGCTGCTGGCTTCTGGTAGATCGATGGGTTGTAATTTTACTTACAATTCTTTTTCTATAATTGTTCTTTACGTTTAGAATTTACTATAAATAACTTATAAGGTCTGCTTACTAGATGAGTAAGGCTTACGATTACAATTTCAATAATTTATAAGATCTGCTTGCTAGATGAGTAAGGCTTACGATTTCAACTTCCTCGATGTCGTCGAGGTACACGGAGCTCGCCAGGTTTCTTGTACGCTGTGACTGATTCGCGTGACACACATCACTTCTTTTGTAATACAAAATAATTAGGTTAAAGATGGGCCCGGTGACGTATCGAATTCATCTTTTGACAACTTATGTATTACAAGTTTTCTGGATCGTCGTACTTGCGAAATGCTGAGCATTGCAAAGTGTGGCCTTTCGACTGCCGCGGAGTTCGGTGGCTTGGATTCTAGCTTGACCGTATTTTAAAAACTGCATGCGTTGTCTTCCAGAGTGGGTGACTCTATACGTTACAAGGTCGCATAAGCAGAACGCTACGTAGTATTAAGTGGCATTCTCACTTTTATGTGTCAGGAAATATCTGATACTAATTATGCTTTTCCTTTAAAATGAGAATACGTCTCCGGACGTAACACCTCCCCCCTTAGACTGTTGAATGTCGTAGACATTCAACAAATGTATCAGAGATTTTCTGTTACAGAATTTGATTTAATGATAAAAATAATAATACGATTTATAATAGTAATAGTAATATTAGTAATAATAATTATAATAATAACAATAATACTCGTCAGTCTTGGATCGACATGAAGTTCTCATAAATTATGGTTTAAACAATTAATACTTTGATTTACAAAATCATGACCATTGGTTATTTTAAATTCATGGTTATCAAGTTTAAGTTTTCTAAATTGTTAATTACTTTGGTGCGCATTGTTTAAATTGACAGTTGTATTTAGCGTATATTATTCTTGCTGGAACATAAAAATTGCTGTATTTGTATTTTGAAGAGTTCATTGACTTGGAGTGTCGCGAGGCCGTACAGTTAGAAGTGCATAGTTGTCGAAATTCGCATATATGACATTTGTATGTCAGAAAATTACTGGCGATAAATATGCATTGTTAATTTGATTTTAGAGATACGTCACAGACGTAACAATACACACACACACACACACACACACACACACACACACACACACACACACACACACACACACACACACACACACACACACACACACACACGCGCGCGCACACATCCATACAGACATTTTTCAAAAATCATGTATTTTGATTCCTAACACTTCGAAAAACAATTATAACATGTTTTTGCATCAACTCAAAAAATTACTATTACAAAGCTTCCTCTAGAAGAAAGCAGTAATAGTTAAAATACATCCTTTTTATTAAAAAAGACTATAAGAAGTTCGGTTGCACCTGGACAATTTTTACATCTATGCATCATACAGTCATCATTTACAATTGAACATACGGTTTTAAGAATAAAGTCCTTGTAGTTGAATTTTGTTTTAAGTGCAAAAATTGTTAACTTAACATTTTCATGTTGTGCACAAACGCAAATATTATGAGTTCCAGGATCTCCTGCAACTACACATTCTTTTGATCTCAAATATTTGAAATAACTTTGACTCGGAAGGTTTAAAATATTACTATTTCCTTCTTTCCAATTCCTGTACAAATCTTTCAAAGTGAAAAGTAGTAATCTTTTCTGCTGTTTTTCTTTTTCTCCTAATTCTTTATTTATAACAGTGAGGTACTGCTTTTTCCAGGTTAAATGTGACAATTTTTTTGATTTTTATAAAATTCAATTATAGATTTTTGAACCTCTGTGTCGTACACAATGCTATTTCTTGATTTTGGTATTAAGCCTGTAAGAGACATATTATTCTTAATATTGTTTAACCATGTAATTATTTGAAATGAACCAAAAATAGCATTTCTACAGAAACTCATAAAAGAAATGTTATTTCTGTTATGTATTCGAATGAATTTCAATTAATCTTTATAACTGTATTCATGCAACATAATTTTACTTTTTTTGACGTACACTTATCCATGACTTTATATATACTTTGAGTTTAAATTAAAAAATTACCTCCTGTTTATTATATTTGCCTTCTTGATCATGTATTCCGTACAGTAAAAGTTCTTTTTTATCTCATTCAGAGTCCAACTATGTGGTAAAAGTAGCAATAATTGAATCTTTTTTGTTATTGAGTCTTCCGTTTCATACTGACTCTTTAGATTGTTAATCATTTCAGTGAAATGCTTTTCCTTGAAAAGTAGATCTTCTACATTAATATCACTGTTTGTTAATTTTATATTAAATGCACTTTCAACAAATTTAATTATATTTCACATGCAGTATTTAGTATTTCTATAATATTTTGTTCTAACCGTTCATCACTTATTTTTCTTTCTTTAAAGGAGGTATATCTAAAACTTCAAGTACATCAGCCAATCTTTTACGTGATTGGCTTCCAGTCGAAAATAATGACTCTCATAAAAGCAATCTAGTATTTTCAGATTCAAATGTCGAGCTACTTGAAGATTGAGAACTTGAGGGTTGCTTAGAAACTGATGATATTTAAGAACTTACTTTAAATTCACAATTAGAACATAATTTCTTTCCAGGAACCGGGTTTATTGAAGAAATTGTATTAAAATTTTGACTCATAAGTTTAATTTCTCTTAGATTACTTCTAATCGGCTTAGAGTGAATCGAAAACGGATTGCAACAGCTAAGATGCTTTACAGAGAAGTAATTGAAATAGCTTAGCATGTGATGTTGACATATACGGTCTTCCTTGATGATATTATCATTTTCAATTCTATACTTTTAGAATAAGTTTCTAAGTGACAAGCCGTATTAGCCAATTCTCCTATTTTACATTGATCGTACATTTTGCATGTGAAAATACTAATCAATGAAAATCATAATAGTCTCAGACTATATTGCGACGCTGCGAGCGTCGAGAACGAGCGAATGATCGCGAAGAGTTGGAAGGCGCGCGCGTTTCGGCGACGATAGTCGGGCGCAGCGTCACTCTTCGCCGGACCTCCGTAGAGAGAGTGAGTACGCGCGCGACTTTTCTTTCTTGTGTATGTGAGTACCAGCGCAAGTACCATCGCCAAAGCTAGCTACCTGGAGGAGAGAGTCCAGGACGAGCATAGCCGACCAAGGGGAACTGCATGATAGAGAGAGAAAGAGAGAGAGAGAGAGAGAGAGAGAGAGAGAGAGAGAGAGAGAGAGAGAGAGAGAGAGAGAGAGAGAGAGAGAGAGAGAGAGAGAGAGAGAGAGAGCAACTGCCATCAGAAGGGAAAGCCAAGGTGCCTCGCGTCCAGTTGGAGGGAACGACCGCAGCCAGGCTATTTATAGTGTATGTGTGAGAGAGATAGAGTGAGAGTTGATCACGCGAGCCACAAGTGATGTCTTCCTTCCCAGCGGGAAAAGAACGAGGAATTTGGGAGGACCCTCGTGGCACCGACACCGCGCACCGGTCGCGTGGAGTGCCGCGAAAAGCGCAAGGTGTGTGAGCCCTACTGCCCGAGTAGGAGAACGTAGACCACCCCATCGAGGAGCGAGTCTCAAGCCGGGTTTATTGCGTGTGCGAGCAGTCTTGTCGTCTGGCGCCTTATAAATTCGTCGAGGAGAAGGCGTACGTTGATCGTTTAAAAACTGTTACGCCCAAGGGTAATTCGGGACACGCGGAGTTTGTGTTCGCGCGAAATACCATGTCGCAATATCCTAAAACTACATGACATATATAATATTTATAAATATAATCATTAAAGATAAAATAATATACGCATACAGTTTATTATTTGTATACATATATGAGTAATTCCGCGGTACTTTTTAAATTCGAGTTACTCTTTGATATCTTTAGATATACTCATTACATGAAATACTGTGCAGGTTACAGTTCTTAAATAGGGTTAGAAGAACATCATCTTGGTACCAAACCCCAATTTAGAATCGTACAAATTACGTATGGTAAGTAGAAAGACTAAAATTAAAGGCATACTCAAGTGATACTCACACAAATTATTATTTTCTTTATGCGATTAAAAAAATGGCTTTTCTCTAAATGATTTGAAAAAAGTTTTTTCACAACTGTTTTAGCATGTACTTTCAAGACGTCAACTGCAGATATGTGTGCCTAGTAATAAACGACTTGCATAATGAGTTATTTAAGGATTACCAGATTTTTGCAAATATTGAATTGTTTTTTTCTATACTGCTTCTTAAAAAATAACTTTGCATTTTTCTAAGTCTTTATAATGGAAAAACCTTTGTTTTATCATAACAAATAATATGATTTGTTACTCATCAATGTGCCGCTTATAGAATTTATTTTACATTACTTCGAATGACGTTATTAAAAACGAAACTCATTTTACAAAACACAATTAATCTCTGGCACACTGACAAAGCCAATGAAAAATAACTTTTGTATGGCGAAATCGATACATTTTATCCCTCACAAAAACATTTACCGCATGTCGTAACAAACGAGTAAGTAGTTTTTCACTTACTATATAAAAACCGATGACTTTTATACAGAAAATATTATCACGAACTTCTAGATATTCCCATAGCTTTCATATGAGTTATCCGGTAAAAAAATGGCTTTGAAAAATAATGAGTAACGCTACCACTTTTTCACTATTGAAGGTCTAGAAAGGAAAAAAAAGGTCATATGAAAGTGTGCTCTTAATTTTTTTTTTCAATTTCCCTCTAGCTCAAATTTGAAAAGTTCGGCGGGATTACTCATATACTTGTATAAAAAGCTATATTTATTTAGAGAGTTGAAAAGTATTTTTTACTTTTAGATTTATCAGTTGATTTATATAAACAGTTATTATTATTTAAATATTTGAATAGTATTTTTTTTACTCCTACAGTTACCAGTTGAATAGTTAACTGTAAAAACACACAACATGAAAGCTTTGAAAGCTCTTGCACGAATGGAGGAATAGCGAGGAATAATGCATGGCAGCCAATCATAAGCAAACTTTAAAAAGACTTGTTCCTTTTAAGGAGAACAAGAAGGAACAGTCTTATTAAATCTCACTTTCTATTGGCTGACAGGCGTTATACCTCAGTGTTCCCTTTGTCAATAACATAAAGGTGCCATTACATATCCAAACGGTCTATCTACAATGAACTGTATTTTTCATCGCACATGCGGCGAGTTTCCAATTCCGACTTCCAATGAGACGTGGCACACAAGGCGGTCTAAGTTCATACTGTTCTTACAACAAATGAATAAACTTTTAATACGAAATAAGTAAATGATTTAAAATAATAAATAATAAATCTTAAAAAAATAATTATATAAAATTTTAATTATTTAAATATACGCAAAATCATGAGGTTTTTAAGGCAAAATAAGGCGAAAACACATGGTTAAAATGGCATTTTTAAAATCTTAAATGACAAAAAAGCAAACTGACTACCGTCATTCCACAAAGGGGAACATTCAAAGAGTTATTTCCATCAATTTTCAGCATATTTGAATCAAATAGATTTTTACAGCAGGGGTACCAACTTGACGAGATTCGAAAAATCACCTAACTTTGATCGGCTATATCTACGGTTCTAGTGGGTCAATCGGAACGATCTAAAACGAGAATTAAAGATATTTTTGAGACGAAAAATTTGTGATGTGGACGAAAAAAATCAGTGGAAAATTGATGAAATGGCAAGCAATGAAAGATAACCTAAAAAAATGTGAAAATTTTCATATATTCATAGTTATTATAGGTATAACATTGACTTGCCATTGAGTCCTAGTAATTTTTTTCATAAACTTCATTATAAAACAAAAATATTTTCGTCTGTTATCAATGAAATTGGTCAAAACGGGAATCTGTGGAATTTTTTGAAAATAGCCATATTATAGCCGTTTTTGAAACTTCAAAAACCGCTGCCAATTCATTGGCACGTGGCTTCCTCAAAAATAATTTACTGATTGCTTTAATTAATTTTTAATTCCAATATTTAAAATTTAATACTTTATTTTGTACGGTGAGACTATTTCAAATTCAATGTTAAGGCGGTCTTACACCTAAAAATTTTGAAAAAATCAAATTTTTTTTATTGAATTTTTTGATTATATATGTTATTTCGAACCTAAAAAAAATATAGTTTGGATCAATAATTAAAAAAATTTTAAATAAACCGCTGAAAGAGCTTACTATCTTTAAAATGACGAGAAAATTGATTTTCTTGTTTTTTGCCTTTTTTATAGACTTCTGATAGGAAAACGTTATTTACTTAAATATGTTATAAAATATCAAAAAACATTATTTATATAAGTATATACTTATATAAATCCTTATATAAGGATAAAAAAAATAATTAAATTCACATACAGTATTTATTATAAAAATTAAATAAACCATATTGTGGAATTCGAAATCCAGTGGAATCGTCTTGTGACCATTTTCCACTTCTGCTTCTAGTAAAGTGACCATTCCGTGACCGAAATTCGATAGCAATTCACTATATTAATACTCCCTTTTGTACCTATACCTATATATATATATATACATATATATAACTAATGCCAGTGTAAACACAGTGGCACAGCCGCACAGCTGAGAGCTCAAAAGCTCAAATGAGCAGAGATACATAACTATGTGATTTCAACAGTTTGTTTTGCAGAGTTTTGGCTTCCTCAAATAGAAAGATTTTTTTCATAATGTTTCATTATTTGTATTCATAAGTGAATTTAGGACTGAAAATTTAATGAATTATATGTGAAGATATATATGTAAAAGTATCAACTGATAAGAATTTTTCCATCGGTCTTACAGTCTTACAAATTAAATTAAAATAATTAATATTTATGGCAGTCAGATTGCCCTTGTTTATAATCATCCCCGCAGAATCTGAAATAAAAACTTAATTAAAATCTGGAAAAAACTTTGTTAGCAAAGGACGATCTGACTGCCCACCACCACCACATTGTCCGACGTTTCGAGCCTGCTCCGGCTCCTCCTCAGGGACTGAAATAAAACCCGCGATACACCTCCTTATATACCATGCACCCATACCCCCTTCTTTTCTCTTACCCCACCACCCTCCACATTCCCCTCTCCACCTTGCCATTCTCACTTAAATTAATAAAGAATGATAAATGTTATCTAATTTACTTGACTCTATCATTAAATTTACATTATTCCGATTTCTTAGAATGTGAATACTTTCAAGGCTTTCCCTCTTATATTTATTCTTAATCCCCTGTTCCAAAATATCCACACTCCCAAAATCGAAAGAATGCAAACTATTTAAACAATGTTCTTTCAAACCCGATGTACAACTTGAGCTGCGTAAACTATATTGATGTTCATATATTCTCTTTTTCAAATATCTACCCGTTTGACCAATATAACAACCATTACAATCCCTATAATTAATTTTATAAACAACTTTATAGGAGCCGGAGCAGGCTCGAAACGTCGGACAATGTGGTGGTGGTGGGCAGTCAGATCGTCCTTTGCTAACAAAGTTTTTTCCAGATTTTAATTAAGTTTTTATTTCAGATTCTGCGGGGGTGATTATAAACAAGGGCAATCTGACTGCCATAAATATTAATTATTTTAATTTAATTTGTAAGACTGTAAGACCGATGGAAAAATTCTTATCAGTTGATATTAAATTGCAGTCGACATAAGTAATATTTTTAATGATATGTAAAAGTATTTATAATTGTGATTATAATACAACCGTGCAGTGACAGTTTTGTTTAAATTTGGAAATTATAGCTTCAGTTCAAGATGCATGAGATTGCTGTATGAAAGTTAATACAGAAAAACAAGTGGATTTAGTTAAATATTCGAAGGAAGAAGCTGTAATAATTCTTTACGGATAAAAATAAATACATCTTTTTTCTAAAAAAGATGAAAGTGAAATAATTGAGTTTAGCTTACTATAGGATATAATTCGATTCAGAAGAGTTGTGAATTACAATAAGTGTCAAGATGTATCTACGCAGAAAAGCGACAAGCCTGCTTAGCACACAAGAAATATATAATACAGGCTTGAATTCAAGATATATTTAATATACAATATGCGTAATCAAGTGATCATTGACAAATTGGGCTTATCGACTTTTATGTACTTATGTACTTTTGGTCATAACAGTGATGGCTTCTTAAGTTACGATTAGGATTTCATATTTCATAAGACCTGCTGCATATTCTACATTAATCATAGTATAATAAATAATAATATAACTCAGTACAATGTGTTAAAAAGTGACTCAACAGTGGATGAATCAAAAGTACAAAAGCGAAGGACAGATTGTTAGCAATAACTTTAAATGGAACGCATGCTGTTAGATTAGCAATAATTTTTAAAGGAACAAATGCATGCAAGGTGCCAGAGCTTCTGTTTCAACATATTTATATAGAAGAACATATCTTAGGTGTACAGGAAACTGAGTTTCATGAAGGGAAAAAAATTGGGAAACTAATGGCTGGTTATTTTTGAAGTTTTATGGTATTTTACTTTCTAGGCTTATTTCTCAAAATGTCATTTTTTAAAGTTTGGCGTTACTTTAAAAAAAACTATTCCATTGATTTTGATGGGGAGGGCCTGAATTACTTGAAATTTATTCATCTATGGCAGGAAGAGTTGGAAACATGAAAAATATTTTATTAAATAATTTTAAAATGGTAAAATCCACAAAAAAACATAAAAATTCATAAAATTCATGAATTTAAAGCAGTTTTTCCCATAAAAAAATATTAATTTTCAGAAATTTTATTTTTTCAACTCTTCCTGCCATAACTGCATGAATTTCAAGTAATTTAGTTCCTCTCCCATGAAAATTAATGGAATAGTTTTTTTTTAAGTTACGCCAATTGAAAAAAATTGAAAATGCTATATCTCTGAGTAAAATTGGTCTACAGATTAAGTCTTGGGCCATATTATCAGAAATAGTGTATATTTATAGTATATATATTGTATTTTGTTTAAACTACATTTTTCTTTTTTTTTATAGCTCATTTTGACCTCAGAAGCCACTAGGTGTAAGACTGCCTTAAAACTCTACTTTAAAAAAAAAAAATTATTTTATAAAAAATTTGCGTTTTCTTCGTCGCACGATAACAAGAGTAAAAATTATCCAATTGCCATAAAATTTTGCACATATGTAGCTTTCATATATCTTTAGACCGAGTTCGTTGCCCAAAAAATCGGTCCATTACGACCAAAGATATTTGAGGTTAAAAATATTTAAAAAAAATTTTTTTTGAATCGTGTTTACTCAGAATGAAGATAATCTCTTAAAATTCTAACCAAATATAGTCTCCAATGAGTTTAATAAATGGTTGAAATTTTAAGTCGATAAATAAAATATTTTTTGAGAAATTAGTTTATGAAATATAAAAACGTTTTCTTTTGTTACGTCCGGTGACGTATCATTTAAAATTAAACTAAAAACTGCGTCAGTGATTTTCTCGAATATAGAAACTGTATATATTTGCATTTTGTATTATTTATTATTATTATTATTATTATTATTTTTACTATAATTATTATCATTCATAACTCGTATTATTATATTTTATCATTTACTTATCAATAAATTTTTGTAACGGGAAATCTCTGATGCAAAATACATTTGTTGAATCTCTATGACATTCAACAATCTAAGGGGGGAGGTGTTACGTCCGGAGACGTATTATAAAAGTTTAGAATTTCATTTTATAAGTTTATTTATATCAGAGATTTCCTGACACATAAAAGCGGGAATGCAATTTTTTACAAACACAGCATTTTGCTCATGCGGAGCCGTGACGTAGTAGGTCATCACACTTGCGAAAAACAACGTACGATATTCTCTTTAAGGTCAGCATTTCTCAATGCCATCGCCGAATCGTATACGACTGACGAAGTTTACATTGCAAAATAAGATGATCTCGATTTACTGTCACCGGGCTCATCTTTAACCTAATTATTTTGTATTATAAAAGAAGTGACGTGTGTCACGCGAATCAGTCACAGCGTACACGAAACCTGGCGAACTCCGTGTACCTCTACGACATCGAGAAGTTGAAACCGTAAGCCTTACACATCTAGTAAGCAGATTTTATAAGTTATTGAAATTGTAATCGTAAGCCTTACTCGTCTAGTAAGCAGATCGTATAAGTTATTTATAGTAAATTTATAAAAGCAAGTGTTATAGAAAAGAATTATAATTGAAATTACAACGCATCGATCTACCAGAAGCCAGCAGATTGTATTGGTAATAAATTATTGTATTTTATATAATAAACCTACATAAAACCAATTACTACTCATTTCCACTTATTACCGGACTTAACACTTTAATGACAAATGACATAGTAAAGATAATTTACATATTAAAAAAAGAAAATATACATAATTTAATGACCTTCCAAGAAAAGTTTATTATATTATATAAAAATGACTGTAAGATATAACAAAAATCAAAAAACCTAAAAATTCAAAATCGTTTTTTGGTTATAAAAAAAGAAAATCAATAAACGTATTTCTCGGCATCTAATTCGCCATCGTATCTATCTAATTTCATGTATCGGTGAAGCGCGCTGCAAATTAACCTCAATAAAAAACAAAAGCAAGTGAACAACACGCACGCGTCATTTCCATTTTCTAGTATACATATACCCGAAAAATTACGACATGAAAAGAGGGCTAAATCAGTTTTAACCTCGAATATATCTGAAATTCGTAAACGAATTCTTTTACCCTAAAACACATATAATAAATAATATACACTCTACATCTCCGCCAAATTTTAAAGAAATTAAAACAATTGTTCTCTAGTTATGCGGCGACAAAGAAAATGACTTTGTAAAATACGAAAATGTTGAATATCGAAAAGTAATAGTACGATCTTGATGAAAATTCACACACATAATATCTATATCACATACAAAATTGTCTAGAAATCTGGAGCTGTTTCATCGAGCCGTTCTCCAGAAATTACGATTTGAAAAAAAGTTAAAAATATTTAAACCTCAAATATCTCTGAAATTTATGGACCAATTATTTTGCCCAAAGAACTCGACCGAGAACTATCCAAAATCTACCTCCACAAGGAATTTTGAAGGGATTACGACAATTATACTCCCGTAATGGTTGGACATACAAAACTCATTTTTTTCATTTTTCAGGTTTTACGTTTTTGTTAATAACAAAAGAACCGTGATAGCTAGAAACTTTTTTTTTTTTTTTTTTTTTTTTAGAAAATATAGGTATTTTAATTCTGTTTCGAGTGCTGCCTATCCCATTCAGATAAATACAGCCGTTCTCGAGAAATAACGATTTAAAAAAAAAGTGAAAAAAATTTTAACCTCAAATATCTCTGAAATGTATGGATCAATCCTTTTGCCCAAAGAAATCTCTCGATTCGTATACAAAATCTACCCGTACAAAGAATTTCAAAGCGTGTGACAGAGTCACATGTAACTGCTTGCTCGGCGCTGGCAGAACGCGAACACTTGTTTCGTGAGCGTTGTCCTGCTGTTATTGCCAGCGTAGAGAATGATCAGCAAGACACACACAAGCATACACTATCATTGTCGAATCGAGAGAATGCGCAGAGAGCGAGAGAGAGAGATAGATAGATAAATAGATAGATAAATCTTTATTTACTTTTGCAGCAAAAATTCAAAATACATAATAATGATACAAAGATATCAACAATTGTAATGTAAAACAAGAACAAGCAAAACTAAAAAAACCTTTAAAATACATAATAATATAAAATAGATAACATAAATAAATAAATAAATAAATACATAACGAAATAAATAAATAAATAAATAAATAAATAAATAAAGTAAAAAGCATAGTAAAAAGATTCGCTGATACGCATTACATAATAAAAATACATAATAAAACCTCACTAAACTTATAATTGATACAACTAATACAGTTTTGTCAATAGAAAAAAAATAAAAATAACGCAGTTTATTATGTACCCTAAAATAATGTAACAGAAAAATGCTACTAGGCTGAGTCAATAGTTTGTTGAATACTATGCTGTTAAAAAAAGAAAAAGAAAATTTTCTGAACTGAGAACTCCTACCTATTAAGGGTGGCTAGGGATCGAGATCAAAAAGATATTGACGCACCGCCCTCTTGAATGATGAAAAAGTAGGTAGATAGCGTACTGAGGGAGCAAGGGAGTTCCAAAGGCGGACACCTTGGGCCAAAAGCGCCTTGTATAATTTAAAGCTGGGAACTGAAGTTCCGGCTGCACTCCCCTACTGGTTGGCCTAGGCTGGTGCTTCGTGAAAAAAGCAGCTAAGTATCTTGGCTCACGCAACCGTAGTATCTTATATAATAATAATGCTGCAAAATAGAGCCTGCGTGAGTCCGTACGAAGCCAGCCCAGGCGTTTCCTGTAGGGAGAAATATGCTCATCTCTCCTAGCACCCGTGACGTATCTCACACAAGAATTGCTCAATCGCTGCACTTTCTCAAGTTCCTCACCAGATGCATCCAGGTAGACTACTGAACAGTAATCAAGATGCGGTTGAATTAGGTACTCGACTAATCTCCTGCGGAGGGTCTCAGTGGTACATGCCCTAAAGAACCTCAAACTATAAAGGGCTTTGTTAACCTTCTTAGTAATTTGTTCGATGTGAGGTTTCCACTTTAGCTTACTATCGAGCGTAACACCGAGACTCGCAACTTCGCTACTAAACGGGATGAGCTCTCCAGACTTCAGACCAACGCCAGGCAAGTGCAACGAATTTACATGATTAATTGCAAATCTTGATCCAAAAATGATTGCTTTTGTTTTGCCAGGGTTGAGATACAGTCCAGAGTTCTGTGCCCATCCAGCCATCATTTGCGCCGCACAAGATAGCCGAGCAATGCCTTCCAAAATTTTGTCTTTCGTGGTGTGTATATAAATTAGCAAATCGTCCGCTTAGAATATGTGATTAATTGTATTTCCATCAAGTACGTCTTGTAAGTCATTAACATAAAGACTGAAAAGCAAGGGGCCCAAGACAGAACCCTGTGGAACTCCTAGATTTGTATCTAGCCAATCAGAGTTGCCATTTTTGTTACTAATAACCTTTTGGGTACAACCATGTAGGTACGACTTAATCCACAGGAGAGCGGATCTAGAGAACCCCAGCCGACTGAGTTTACGTAACAATTTTGTTGGAGAAACCGTGTCAAAAGCTTTACTGAAATCAAATAGTAACAGTACCGTCAGTTTTTTATTGTCGATACCTAAGCGGATATCATCAGTCAGCTTGAGAAGTGCCATCTGGGTACTGTGGTGCTTTCGAAATCCGGCCTGGAGGGGATCCAAAACATTGTTACTATTAAGATACTCCGTGATTTGGTTATGGGCAATCTTTTCAAGTACCTTGGAGAGAAAGCAGAGTCATGCAATAGGACGAAAGTCCGAAGCAGAAGATGGTGATAACTTCTTTTTGAGAGAAATTATCTGTGCTCGCTTCCAAGAGCCCGGGAAGATGCCATGCGCGAGAGAGGTATTGAATATCCCGACTAAATACTCGCCGATGGTAGGTAGAGCTTTCACAATCACACTTTGAGGGACCCCGTCAACCCCTCTTGCCTGCGAGGAAAAATGTGAGATCGCAAGGACCACATCGCACATAGTTATGGGTTTAAAACAGAAACCTTCCTCACTTGCAAGTGAAATGACGTCCATTGCATCCTCAATATTTTTACGAGAAGATACAGAGATCCCTGCAAAGTGCGCGTTCAGCTCCTGAGGAGTAAAGCCGTGAAGATCATCCTCTCTGCGCTTTGGTAAGAGGCCGAAATTACGCATTTCCTTTCATATGTCCTTATTTTCATCAAGAGCTTCTGTGAGATGTTTATGAAGGAAGGAATTACGCTCTTGAGAATTGCGTAAGTCGACCTCATTGCTGAGTCTGAGGAACTCATTCAACGCAGCTATGCGACCAGTACGTTTGTAGCGTCTATGAGCAGCATTGCGTTTGTTGATCAGCTGTCTCAGCTCAGAACCAATCCAAGGAGCACGATGTTTTTTGGGATAAACAGTTTTTAAAGGTGCTAGATTATCAATGGCATGATTTAAATTAGAATTTAAAGAAAAAATTGCTCCCTCCAAATCAGATTCTGTCGAATTCATGTCTGCCCAGTCACAGTTAGCCAGCAGTACCTTCAAAGTTGTCGGATTGATATTTTTGTAATCTCTGTAGGAGAAGGACTCTCTTGCAGGCACTGGCACAAAGTGATTTATAGTAACGCCAATAATGGCATGCTTACCGAAACTGGGCAGACATTCATTCGTAAACCCAAGCACTTCGTCACTTTCGTCTGTCATGATCAAGTCAATCCAGGTATGAGAAGTCGGGGTCTTGTGATGTGTCGGGCCATGCAGCACTATATGAAGCGACAGCTCCTTTGCTAGGTTATTTATGGTATGTGCATCAGCATCGGACGTCGATAACAGGTCGGCATTCAGATCTCCCATAATAAATTTGTGGCTCTATTCCCCACATAGATCCCGTAGAACACTAAAAAAGTCGGTGCCCTTTTGCATGGCAATGTGAGGGGGTCGATAGATAACACCGACTAGGATGGGAGCGAAAGAGCCATGCTGTACACTACAAAATAAATACCAGGTACAGAAGGTCTGCCTGTTCCCTGAGTATTAGACGACGCTAATTTTGTGATTTTGAAATCACTTCGTACATATAAAGCAATTCCGCCCCCATTTGTATTACGGTCTTGCCGCAATACCGAATAACCACCGATCCGAATGAGACTGTCATCGACCTCCGGATCCAGCCATGACTCCGCGATGCCAAACAGATCGTAAGAGGGATTATCACCTAAGTGCAAGCGAAGATTGTTAAGACGCGGCCTGATCGAATTTATGTTAAGGAAACCCCCACCCTTAAGGAGCCTCCACCTCCCAGCATACTAGTAGCAGTCGATCCCAGTCATGATGCCTGCTGCGACTCGGCAACCTGTGCTGCTTCCTGCCTAGCATTAACATTATTGTCGCTGCTGATTGCAGTACAAAACGTTTTAGATATTTTACTCTTAGGCTGATGTTGACTGAAAGCAGCCTGGCACGCCGTTTGAATGACTTGCAAGTCGCTAACAAAAGTGAAGACATGCGCTCGCTCGTCTCCCTTTCGTCTGGCCAGAAATCTACCACTCGAGTGCCAAATATACTTAAAGCCCAGCCCCTGGGCGATTGATCTTAGATTTTTAAAAGTCTGAAATTTATCATGGGGCAACATTTCATTAATAAAAATTTTGTTATTTGGCACACAAGCAGCTGAGATCCGGCCATACAATGCAGGATCGATGTCATTCATCGTGATGTAAGTCTTAGCAAGCGATCGCTTAGCCTTCATTACATCTCTAACGAGGATCGAACTACTGAGCCTAACGATACACGAGGGCAATGTGCCAGATACCGGCACCAAGCCATCCTCTACTTCAGCCCCACTCCTCCGAGACCGGTTCCGGTGCCTCAACACACGTACCTCAAGGATGTCACCTTGAGAGAAGGGAGGATGGATCCAAGCACCGTGAAGGCAATCTCGCTGGTCATTTCAGCATTATCAAGGTAGTCTTCTTTTAAGACACCGCTGAGGACTACCTCACAGGGCATAGAAACATCACTCCCAGAGCCCGCCAGAGAAGCCCCGGGGCCAAGCCGGAAGGATGGATACGATTGCATATTGTTACTTGCAGAAAGTGAGGAGTTCCCAGAGTCAGATATATTATTATGACGAGTTTTTGCTTGTTCTGAATTTAAATCTAAATGTGACCCTAATTCCGTAGTTTTACCGCGAGTACCCTGGACACATTTAGAGCTGCTGAGTGCATTGTCAAGTTCAGTTTGTAAAGCAATATTTTTCTCCAGAAGCAGTCCACATTTAATGTTGAGAGTGTTTAATAAGTTATTTTGTTTGACTATCTGCTCCTGAAAAGCAGAGATCCGTGAGAGAAGCCGCGCGCTATCCTCATTAATAGGCGCTTTAGTCATCACAGACCCCTGATTCCTGAGGAGCTTTAGGTCATCCAACTGCTCCTGGATCATGTCAAAACGCTTGAAAAAGAGGTCCAGAGTACTCTGGGCTATAGATACATATGTAGCACCTCCCAGGTTCGCATCGCCCAGCGGTGGGGGTAGTGTGAGAGAGGTAGCGGTGGTGGTCGAGGAATGCTGCAGATTTATCTTTAAATTGGCCGAAGTTGTAGGATGCTTGGTGGTAGCACGCTCACCAAAAGACTGCGTGCTTGGCGCCTGCGGACAGTTGACCCGCTCGACACCTCTCTCCGGACTCTCTGGCCCCTGCGCTCCGGCAGCCCGCTCCACAGACTCAGCGCTAACACCACACAGCGAGCTAGAAGCATCCACGCCGCTGGTTCGCGCAGAAGGCTTGTTGGAAGGCGTCGATGAGCCAAGAGGCGTACGATGGTGGGGGGTGACCACAATAGAATTAATAGACGCGCGCCGTTGTGACAACGACGCACGTGTGCTCACCTGCGCGCTCTTTGGCCTGGCGAAGTTCGACGCCCTCGCTGACTTTTGCTGCTCCTCGGTGCGCATGGAGCACCCTTTCGCTAACCGGAGCATTTAGCGTGGTAAGGCCGACGACACTGCGGGCATAATCCTAGCTGCCTCGTCGATGTTTCTCTACATACAGCGCACGTATTATCCATATCCCCGAGCTGATCAAATCAAAACAAGACAAGCACACGAACCGTTTCTGCTGTTGTTGTTGTTGCCGGGCTGTAGTCTGCTGGCGGTTATCCAGGTATAGTTTGAATTTCGCTGTTACAGTGCAGAAACCAAAGTGAGGATCATGTGCTGAATTGCAGTGCAGTGCTGTATTGAAGTGACAACTCGTGATGACCAGTGTGTGTCCTTGGATGATGGCAGTTATGAAGCTGAGATATATCGACGATAACGGCCAAGACCCGTGGATGGTACTTTGTCTTGTCGGCCTTAGATGTTATGGGCAAGTGTCGTTTGCAGAAAAGCAACTCCTGGCTCATAGAACACCATGTAAAACATGGGCCCTTAGGCGAAGAGCTTGAGAGCCGGCGGAGCTACTTTCCTAAGAAAAAAACACTCCGAAGAGTGAAATAGTATTTAAGTAAAGCTTCAATATAGCAAGAGCGAAAACAAACGATGACGACACTTACCCGTCCGGAGAGAGAGAGCGGCGCAGAGAGAGAGAGACGTAACATACGCGAGAGAGAGAAAGAGAGAGAGAGAACAGACGAGCAGCTGACGGACAATAGTGTAGGCTACGCGCAACTATCGGCGCGCGCGCCGAGGAGAGAGAGGGGCGCGCTGATAGTGCTGTGAGTAGGAGGGAGAGAGAGTCGCAGCTGGCCAGTGCGAATAGTACCTATACGAGTACGGGTCGCGGCGCGGATGATAGAGTGGGAGGGAGAGAGAGCTATTCTCTGCTATAGCGGGCTAGCGTGTAGTGTATAGGCATAGACAAAAGTGAGAGATAGACGGGGGGGAGCGAATAGTGGCAACCGAGCCGACGCGCAACGCGTATAGTGATATAGGTTCCGCGCATGATCTCCCGCGAACCTATTATGACTCCAATTATATGCGAGTCATGTAATATGGACAAGATGGGTATCAGAGCGGGGGCCAGAGCCAATCACTTGCAGTGCTGCTCAAAGGGGGGGGGGGGACTCGAGGAAAGGATGAGCGTCATGAAGCCGGAGACGATCGCTCTCTTGATCACCGACCAGCGAAGGAGTAGTTAGCTCTCTCTTGATTAATTCGACGAGTCAAAAGCACATAGTATGAGTAAGTGTTGCCGGAAGATTGGGTATAAAGGAAGTGGCTGCCGATCACGAAGGAGTTTAGGTGCGTAAGTGTACGTTGTTCCAGGTTGGAGCGGAGGAGTTGTACGAGTCGAGCTGTGTCGTGCTGAGAGTTTCGTCGTGGGTCGAGTGAGGAGTTACGGTCGAGGTTTTGGGTCGTGTCGGTTGTTGCGTCGGGGGTCGAGCTGTGAATTACGGGGTCGAGTTCCAAGGTCACCAGCAAGCGCGGTCGTGAGTCGAGTTGTGAGTTCGAGGGTCGAGTTTCAAGTTACCAAGGAGATGCTAGAGTGTGACGTTTTCCCCGCCCGTGATCCAGGCTTGTTCAGGGTGCGAGTCGGGGGCAGTTCGCTCGAGCATTCGGGACCAGGTTCTTATTTTGTTTAACAGGTTCAGCAGTGGAGTTGGCGAGAGGAAACCAGCGAGAGCCACGCAGACCAAAGAGACGCTCTCACGACGCGTAATGGCGGGTGCCGCCATCTTGATTTGAAGTTTCAATAAACTCCATTTTACCTCCTATGTATTTGTTCTTATTAGCGAGTGTGTAATTCCCTGTGTGCGTTTCTATTCTCTTTGCGGCCCGAATAAGAAGAATATTGTGTCCATCAGCGTTGGTATTGTTGTCGTCGGAGTATATGGAATTCAACGTTGGTTGTTGCTGAGTCGTGGCTACTCCCTTATCGAGATACTAGTCGCAAGCCGTGGCGTGGCTCCGTAAATAGAGAAGTAACGGAGAAAATAGTAGCGAAATATTTGCTCGAGTCTTAGTTAATAATTATGTAGACTCTATTAGTGGTTTTATGCAAATACAACGTTACAAGCGATAAAGCCAATTTTACTCTAGTTAGGCAACGACAAAAAAAAACACTTTTTTTATAAATTATTTTTTTTCCCCAAAAATAATGAATAAAAAAACATAAAAATTGAGCAAGTTATAGTACTTAATTTCTTTATAACCAAAAAAATATTCATGTCAATATCTTTTTTTAATTTCGAAGTGTAACTTATTTACAAAAAATTACGTTTTCATCAATAACTTATGACGAAATATAGCTATCGACTTTTTTTTTTTTTAAATTGTAGAGAATTTTATTCTGCATACAGAGAATTCATAATATAGAAACAATATTCGTTCTAAATATTAAAAAAATCAAAAATAACAATTTTCAATATTGAAAAATCGCTATAAAAAACAAACAAATCGATTTCTTCAAAAATAGAATATTGATCCCATCTGTGTAAGCAAAATAAAAAAAAATGATCCCTCTCTCGTTAAAATCGGTCAATTAGATTATGAGATATCAGCGTATACGGACACACACATACACACACACACACACACATCCATACGGACATTTTCTAAAAATAGTGTATTTCGATTCCAAATTTGCTAAACAACAATCCTAACACATTTTCTCAAAATTTTTTTTTTTTACTATCACAAAGCTTCCTCTAGGAGGAAGCAAAATTATAGAATGATTCACAGATCATCTAGAGGGCTGAAATTCTGGCTAGAGGAATTTTTTATAATGTACTTTCATAAAAAAAAAATCGGCGACCAAATCGGAAATATGAGTGCGCAGACTTTAGGCGAAGTTCGCTGGCCTGACTCACCTATAATTTGTACTCTTTATAAAGTAAAAAACGTAGAGTATACTCTTTGCCAAAAGAGTAAAAGTATTAATTTAATCTTTTCAACAGAAAGTATAATTTGATACCCTTTATATAGTAGAAAACATAGGTTTTACTCTTTATAAAGTATAAAATGCATAATTTAACATCTTTAACGAAAAAAATCAGCATTTTTCTCTTTAAGTAAGTAGAAAATTGACGTTTTATACTTAACTAATCCAATTATTACTCTTTTGTGTTTCGAGTGTATATAGGGTTTACATAATTAATCAGCTGGACGTACCAATTCAGAGCACATCCCGTGTTATTACACGGGTCCACTAATTTTTATTTTCGATTGACCTGAGCAAATGCACCTGCTCTATAGGTATTTTGCCTGCTGATCTCGAATCCGTTCAATATTTCTACCCATCACGTCCGGATTTTTAGTTAATTGCGAAAATGTGATTGATTTCAACAAAATATAACAGAAAAGGTTATGGTGGCTTTTAGGATTTTGGAGTTATGGTGAATGATTTGGTTAAAATTCAACTCATTTTCGCAATTAACTAAAAGTTTCCAACTTATTGAATCGCTGAGTCAAAAGCGCGCGCTCGAAGAGTAAAGCGCGCGGCCGCTATGCTCAGATATGAAAACGACCGGCGGTGTCGTTTTCCCGCGGAGGCAGTAGTATCCGGGAGAAGGACGGGTTGTAATTAACAACGCGACGAGTAACTAGATATCACAGTATATTATCACCCAGAGTTAAATACATGCACGATGCAAGTGCAGTTAAGGGGGTTCATGCGATTTGAAAATGGGTTCACTATTTAATTTTGATGTCATAAATTATTAAAATATAATAATGTTAGTTCACTCAGATATGAAAGGCAAATACTTTCTGAACCGAGAAAAACTATTGTGATAAAAAAATTATTAATCGAACACGTAGATATTGTTCAATAAGTAAAAAAGTTACTTTCGCTATTTGCCAACTTTATTTTTCATTAGATTTTAATGTTTAACGTCTCATTTTACTCCTTAAACATTTGTCTACAATCCATCGAGGCTTATATTATGGAATAATTAATATGTACAAAGCCACATGAAATTGTTTAGAGTGCAATACAGTATAAACTTGAAGTTTATAGTGCCTAAACTGTAAACAATTACATTTTGCTTCGTATATATTAATTATTTCATAATATAAGACTGGATGGGTCGTAGACAAATATTTAAGCAATAAAATGAGACGTTAAACATTAAATCGAATGAAAATAAAAAGTTGGCAAATAGCGAAAGTAACATTTTTACTTATTGAACAATATCTACGGGTTCGATTAAAAAGTTTTTTATCACATTACTGAACTTTGGCATACATGTTTTAACAATCGTACTAATAGAGAATTTAAAGTGGTGCAACGTTTTGAAACAACACACTACCTGTTATTAACGTTTTTTACACGTTTTTTTAATTTTATATAAATTTTATATGTTATCTTGAAAATTGTTGGATAATATTAACTCGGTTTAAAAAAATAAAGAATGATATGAAAAAATCGAAAATATTTTATTCGTTGCTGGGTGTGGATAGATGTCCATAGTACGGTATTTTTGAGCAATAATGCTTTTCTACAAAATTTTTATTCGTAGTTTGTATACCATTCGTTCGATGAAGAAGCAGACCATATTTTTATTTTCTAGAAAGAGGTCGCTAAAATAGTTGACCGTTTTTCTATAGTGGTTTGCATTCACTATTATTCTTTATGAGAAAATTTTTAATGATAATTATGTACATATTTATTTTTCAGCAAGAGGTCGCTATAGTAGTTGACCTTTTTTATATAGTGGTTTGATACAACTTCATGTACTGTTCGGGATTCAGCGTCTAAGCGTACGACGCCGAGAGCGTTCCCCTTCTTCGGCTACATATACTACAAGCGTGCGCGAGAGCCGCACCGATCAACACTCGCCACGCGTCTCTCTTACCGCCCCTCCATCGACCAAGACACGCCAACGGCACTTCGCAGCGCCGGCTGGCTCAGTTCACGCGCGACGGCCAGGAGAG
The DNA here is from genome assembly GCA_036365515.1 of Torymus aiolomorphi. Classification (NCBI taxonomy): domain Eukaryota; kingdom Metazoa; phylum Arthropoda; class Insecta; order Hymenoptera; family Torymidae; genus Torymus; species Torymus aiolomorphi. The sequence continues at coordinate 9,589,230 of CM070874.1, read as the reverse complement.
ACAGCAGCACTTTTTGTACGGCAAGAGGCATAAAGAACATCGACAATAAAACTACATATTCTCCACACGAAAGTCTTATCAATTAATTGAACCTTTAGTCCACGATCCACCTTTGTACTTAAAACAAAAAAAATTTGGTCCTTCGAGCCGGATCGTGGGAGAAGACGTGACATCTGCAGCATGGCCACAGCGTGGAGAACCTTCTTCTCTACTTCATATGTCTACGTTCGAGTGGCATAGGACTAGTTTCTTCTCTTCCAGGTACGCATCAAAGTGCTCGTGGTCGTGAGTGCCGATTAAAGTTAGCTTGCTCGCTTGCTAACTTCGAGCGTACGTTACTGTCTCTCTCTTTCGTTCAACGCCGTCGCGTGCACTCGGAAGCCATTCCCTAAGGCTTCCTATGGGAAATAGCACATTCAATTGCTATTTCCTTCATTTCTAAACGCCTTGGAGTGCGTCGCCAGCGACTCTAATGCGTTGTAAACCAGCTCTAGAATCATCGCAATCGTACGATGATCATTTAATCGTTGCCGGCTAGTGCAACGAGTCGAAACGGGGTTCACGCCTCTCAATTCACGGACCACCCGCGTGCAGCGTACACGCTACGGGATCTACACAAGTCAAGTCAAGGAGTACCCGCGTGCAGCTTGCACCACGGGATCCACACAAGTCAAGTCAAGGAGTACCCGCGTGCAGCTTGCGCTACGGGGTCCACACAAGTCAAGTCAAGGAGTACCCGCGTGCAGCTTGCGCCACGGGGTTCACACAAGTCCAACCAAGGACTAGCCACGTGGAGTGCACGCTACGGGTCTACACCAGTCCATCCACGGACTACTCCAGGAAGCGAACGGATGCATCGAACGTCCTAATACTTGGACATAAGTATCGTTCCAATTTGGTTAAATTAAAAACTGCAGCTATCGTATAGTCAAACTAGTGCATCTTTTCTATTTAATGAAAATTTATTGATCTTTATTTAGTCAATGTTATTTTAATTAAAATTGAGTAAATTAATTTGAGATTATATAATACAACTTAATTGAGTTTGAGTTTATATAATTTCAATTGTAATATTTAACTAGTCTAGTGAAAATCGAATGCAATTTTCGACTTAACAAATACTTATATTATTGGACCTTGCAGTTTTACTGCTGCCTGCGGATGCAACACCGCGACTCAACTTCGACTGCTTATCTACGTTTGGATACCCTTCCTGATTCGGTAGCTGATTACACGCTGCAGGGTTGCTGAATTCAACGCTGACAGTTACTTCTCTTCGAGCAGTCAACACTGATCAACAGTTGAATCACCATGGGAACGTTAGCAGACGCGCCACGCCGCATCTTCAAGCGAATATCTACGTTCATACTATCATAAGTATTATAACCTAGGCTAAGGCTTAATTGTAACAATTTTCACTAATGGTTACTCTACTTTCGAGTGGGTAAACATAGTTAATGCAATACCTAGGATAAGTAGTCAAATTTTATCGCTAGTCTTTCTTATTATTGATCTAGAAAGCTTCACTTCTTCAGATTAAATAGTCAAATCTTGTTGCAAATCTAGTCATTTTTGATTTCAAAATGGAGGACTATCATGCTAAACAGCTGGCGCTCCAAACAAAAATTAAAAACTCATTTCAAAACATTAAATCCAAAGGTAAAGATAATATGACTAAGGGTAATGCTGGAGCGCGCTTAGCCGGTCTTGAGAAAAATTATGTTAGCTTTCAGCAGAAACACGAGAAAATCTTGCTTCTCAAAGATCTTGATAAAAACCATGCCTATTTCTCAACTGGTCTGTCTAACCTAGATGAAGATAGCTTTTTTGATCGCAAAGGTGAGATTCTTGATTTCCTAGAAAACCTTAGGGAAAAAACGCTGCATCAGGCGCTTCTACCTCCAATGCTGCGTCAGTTCCTCCAAGCCCTGCTCAAACTACTAATGTTTCGTTTCAATCGTTGCCAAAAATTGACTTGCCAAAATTTTCAGGTAAATTCTCAGACTGGGAGAATTTTAGGGATGTTTTTCGCTCTATCATACATCGTCGCGAGAACTTATCGCCTAGTTTGAAATTTCATTTTCTTCGCACTCACCTTACAAGTGAAGCCTTTGAGAAAATTAAATCTCTTTCCATTGCAAATCATAATTACGAGTGAGCATGGACAACCTTAATCGAGTATTACGAAAATAGACGTCGTATTGTTGGCTCTCAAATTTCAGAAATCTTCTCAGTCAAATTCATGAAGGCAGATTCTTCGTCGGAAATCAAATGGATTTATAGGGAAATTTTCAATCCCATCGCTAGTCTGACCTCTCTAAATAGAGCGGCTTCATTAGGTAGTGATTTAATCGTTCACTTTGCGATAAATCGGCTTGATTTAAATACTCGTTAAGAATGGGAAAGGCACCTAGGTATCACCTAGGTGTTGATCCACCAACATTCGAACAACTTCAAGCCTTTCTTCGAAGTCAAACCCTCACTCTAGAGGCCATCGAGGCTGGCACTAAACCGTCTTCGAATAATAACCCAATCATCTAATTCAAAATCTCGTAAATTAGAGCATGACAATGCTCAGTCAGTTTATTCACATCAAACCTGATCTTCAAACCCATCAAAAAAGAAATGTTCGATTTGCACTCAATCTCATTTTACAAACAGAAGTGAACGATTTCTCAATAAAACGATTCCTGAGCGAAAGGAATTGATCAAATCCTCTAATCTTTGTTACAATTGTTTAGGGAAGCACAACGTTAGAAATTGTACTTCCACGTACCGATGCATTCTTTGTAAAGCTAAGCATCACACTTTGGTGCACACTGACAGCAATGAAGTAATCAGTTCGCCGCAGAATGATCAGATTGACTCAGTGTCCAGCACCACTAACCCAAACTGTAGCAGCAACGTTGTCGTTTCCAATGACTTTCAACTTGCCTCACAGTCAGTCTCCCTTAATAGTGGAGTAAGTACTAAAAGTACTGGAGTACTTTTAGCTACCGCTAGGGTTAACGCCCTTGGTCCTAATGGAACCAAAATGCAAGTTCGTGCGCTTATCGAGCCCGGATCCCAAATCTCACTTGTTACACAAGCTTTTTCGTAACTTGCTCTCACTAGATTGTAGAACCAGTCACACGCACATTCAAGGTATAGGCGAAAAGACAGCTGCTGTTTCTTCTAAGGTAGCTTGTCTTTCTATACAACAACATTTTGATTCAAGTTTCTCTCTAAAGGTTGACTCTATAGTTTTGCCAAAACTCTCATCTTATAAGCCCCCCATCGTAGGTGGTAATTCTAATTTCGAATACTTAAAAGGGCTGCCACTAGCAGATCCCATGTATCTCGAACCTTCACGTATCGATATTCTACTCGGTGGAAGCGCTTATGCGCAAATCATTAAAAATCAAATTGTTAAGGGCCAAAGTCTTCAGCCGATAGCACTTAGTCCAAACTCGGATGGCTCTTAACAGGAAATCTCTCTTCTTCACCTTCAGAAATAGGGCTAGAATCAATAGCTCTTCATTGTTCGAACAGCTGCGAGCATGAAGCCTAACTTTTGGAGCTCGTACAAGATTTTTGGGAGGCGAAGGAGATAGTCACTAACAAAAAATCTTACTCGCCAGACGAACAAGCATGCGAGGATTTTTATCGAAAAAGAACTCGTCAAGATGAAACAGGGCAATATATAGTAAGTCTACCCTCGAGAAGTCGAGACCAGTTGAGTTCTGCTCATCTCGAAAGCTCTCATTCCGCCGCATTACGCGCACTCACTCGTCTCGAAGCAAACTTCGCTAAAGACGAAAAATTGAAATTAGCTTATATTGATTTCATAAAAGAGTACATTAACCTAGGTCATATGTCACTCTCGTCGAATGTTGATTCGTTATCTAGCAACTCTCAAGCCTTTTTACTCCACCATGGTGTGTGGAAAGAAACAAGTACGACAACCAAATTACGTACTGTGTTCAATGGCTCCAGCAAATCTAAATCAGGAATTTCGATCAATGACCTCCTACACGTTGGGCCCAATCTTCTTCAGAATCCCGTCGCTTTGATCTGTGCTTGGCATAGGTACCAGATCGCTCTTTCAGCTGACGTAGAGAAAATGTTCAGACCAATTGGTGTCGAACAATGTGATCAACCTTTTCAGTCGATTTTATGGCGTTTTAACAAGAGTGAACCCATTAAAGTTTATCGACGAACCACAGTGACATATGGATTGGCCTGTTCGCCATTTCTAGCCATACGCACACTCTTGAGACTAGCCGAAGATTATGGCAAAACTTATCCGATCGCAGCTGAAGCTGTTCACTCAGAAATGTATTCTGATAATGTGTTATCTGGTGCACATTCGTTAGAAGAAGCTTTTCTTAAACACGATGAATTAATTCAACTCTTTAAACAAGGTCATCTTAATTTCCGTAAGTGGACTTCAAATAATTCTGAAGTACTCTCTTCTCTACCTTCTAATATGCTAGCTGCAGATTCAATCGCTTTATTTGCCTTCGAAACATCTGTACCAATTCTAGGTATAGATTGGCAACCTAACACAGACTTCTTTAGTTTTCATATCGAAGATGCTCCTTCTGACTCGCCCTTTACAAAATGCACCATTCTTTCAAGAATCGTTCGAATCTTCGATCCTATGGGATGGTTGGCACCTGTTGTCATAACCGCAAAGATTATTATGCAGTCTCTGTGGATTCTTAAGGTTAGTTGGGATGAAGATCTTCCTCTCGACATCTCCAATCGGTGGCAGTCTTGGTTGCAAGATCTTCAACATATAAGTCACATCAGAATCCCTCGCTGGAGTGGATACACTTTACAATGCGAACTTCTAGAAATCCACGGATTCGCAGACGCATTTAAGTTTGCGTATGGTGCAGTAGTCTATCTGCGCTTAATCCGTACACAAGAAGTGCTCGTCACTCTTCAAGTGGCTACAACACGCGTAGCTCCACTTAAGACGCTAAGCATACCTCGCTTAGAACTTTGCGCTGCGTTGCTACTTGCCCGACTGGTTCAAATGTTTATCGAATCTTTCTCAATAAAGGTTGAAAGTGTGCACCTTTGGTCTGATTCAGCGGATGTGCTTTTTTGGCTCAAAGACTACCCTTCAAGATGGGGTGTTTTCGTGGCTAATAGGTGTTCGGAAATTCACACACTAATGCCTGACACATGTTGGCATTATGTGCGATCAGCTGACAACCCCGCCGATGTCATATCACGAGGTATTGAGCCCTCAAAGCTAGCCTCGCAAAGTCTGTGGTGGAAAGGTCCCGCATGGCTCTCTGATAGTCATGAACCTTGGTCAAGGTCTCATGATGAACTCAATTTAAAACTTTCTCCGATGGGCCTTTTATATGGTCCAGAACCATAGTCATCGATGAAACAAGTTTTTTCACTAACCGTAAGCTTTGAAATTCTCCTGTGGATGGATTGACTCCAGATTTGAACTAAATAACTCCTGAATAGTATAATTCTCATATGAGTGTAGGGATTTAGGATTAAATGTCGGAAAAAATTTTTATATCAGAAAAATTATGAAAAAATATAAAAAATTTTAAAAAATTAAAAAAAAACTTTTGAAAAACAGCACAATTTTTTTTTTTCTCATTAGATCAAAAATCCCTACACTCATATGAGAATTATACTATTCAGGAGTAATTTAGTTCAAATCTGGAGTCAATCCATCCACAGAAAAATTTCAAAGCTTACGGTTAGTGAAAAAACTTGTTTCATCGATGACTATGGTTCTGGACCATATAAAAGGCCCATCGGAAAAAGTTTTAAGGTAAGGTAAATATACCCACTTTTATATGTAAAAAGTATGAAATAATTAGTTTACATTTATGTATTAAAATGTGACTTCTTATTTCAGAGAAAAAAGGTGTCTAGCCCCCTTAAGAAGGAACTTCTTGGATCTTCAATCCTCCCGGTGCGCCTCATTTTGGTGGCATTTGGGAAGCCGCAGTTAAATCGGCGAAACATATGCGCCGAGTCATTGGAGAACAAGTTCTCACCTTTTCCGAACTCACTACCCTCATGTGCCGAATTGAAGCCTGCCTAAATTCGAGACCTTTAACTGCTCTCACTGATGATCCGTCTGACCTTGATTTCCTTTGACCGTCACATTTTCTTATACAGGGTTCGTCATTTTTAGTGCCTGAAGAAGACCTCACCGAAGCCAATGTGCCTCCAGGAAAACGCTGGCTTTTAATCAGTCAGATGACGCAACATTTCTGGGCCAGGTGGTCCACAGAGTACTTGACGGCTCTGCATTCACGTATGAAGTGGAGACAGCCGCAACCCTCAGTCACCGTGGGCGAATGCGTTCTCGTTCGCAACGAGCTCACGCCTCCATCCAAATGGCCCATCGCGCGCATCACAGCCATGCATCCAGGGAGTGATGGCCTCACTCGTGTCGTCGAGCTTCGCACGGCCACCTCTACACTTCGACATCCCATCGCCAAGGTCGCCCGCCTCCAACCCAAGGATTGAGACCGTTCGCCAGTCTAGCAAAGGTGGGCAGAATGTTCGGGTTTCAGCGTCCAAGCGTACGACGCCGAGAGCGTTCCCCTTCTCCGGCTACATATACTAGAAGCGCGCGCGAGAGCTGCACCGATCAGCACTCGCCACGCGTCTCTCTTACCGCCCCTCCATCGACCAAGACACGCTGACGGCACTTCGCAGCGCCGGTCGGCTCAGTTCACGCGCGACGGCCAGGAGAGACAGCAGCACTTGTTGTACGCCAAGAGGCACAACGGACATCGACAATAAAACTACATATTCTCCACACGAGTCTTATCAATTAATTGAACCTTCAGTCCACGATCCACCCTTGTACTTACAACAAAAAACATATACCTTTGAATAATGTATTTATACGAAATCGAATATGCAGAATATATATTACAATATATATATTTAAAAAAAATTATTTGATGTAATTTAACTATTCTCTTTGAGAAAGCATTCTGTTAAAGCAGTTAGCAACGGATATTTTCAGTTAACTTTATGGCTAAAAACGAACGTTGCTTGTATTTCATAAATATGTACTAATCCGAAATAAATTATGATATTTACACCTTCTTGCACATTTTTTCATTATGATTTTTGCTAACAATTCTTTCATTTAATTAACATATTAAGTATAAAATATGGTTAATATTATACCAGGGTTTCTTTATTAACACAAAACTTAACAACAAATAATTATATTATATGAACAATAACAGAACAACTTCCTTGTCACAGCATGCATAAAACACAAATTTTACACATGTGTATAAAAAAATAATACATCGAAACATACAGTCCATTCTCTCAAGAAGCGCGCTATGTGTCTTTTTATTACTCTTTAATGAGTAACTTATGCAGATAGAAAATATTCATAGCGCACTTATTGAGAGGCCGTGCTGTAGTGTACAACTCGAAAATTTACTGCATTTGAATATTTTATTAAAATGTATGAAGTATCTTTAATAGGTAAAGCTAAAACTTTTTTTTCGATTTTTTCGATTTTTGATAATTTTTAGTTTTTCTCTATAACTTTTTAGGAAGAGCTTATATAGATAGTGCGATTGAATAGCATTTCTAAAATATATTAAATAACGAAGTACAGACATAATAAACAAGATTTTTTAATATCAGACGATGCGTTAATAAAAAATATCCATTTTTACTACTGTGCACGTTTTATCTCTTTAAATATAAATTTGATTTTTTCATCTTATTGTAGCAGCACCTACTTCGTTCGCATCTAGAATTGTTCATTTTTAGCCCTAAAATACAGTCTATAATTACTTATAAGCATTTAAAATGTGCACCAACGGTCAGATTCTATCGAAGTAAAAAAATTAAAAATTAAAAAAGAAGTGACATTACTTTGAGTCTATATAACTTTTTTTCTATTGAGAGCACACAATTCTAACACATTGCATTCGATTCCACACAGCAAAATCTTGAATTTCATTGGCGAGTTTAAGTGTTCCTGTGAACGCACTCACTTTTGTGGCATGAAAACTAAAAAAAATTTGGAAAGTGACATCGTGTTTTCTGCAAATTTGGCCATTTTCTTTGCATATTGTATACATATTCAACTTTAAAATGCTTTCAATAACATTACTATTATTTCTACATGTTCTGGGCAACATTGATAATCTACTAAGAACTGGATAATTAGTAAGAATAACGCTTAAGTATAAAAATCGCACAGTGACATAAAAATCAAAACTACCTGAGAATTCCCCACATGCCGGAGTGAGGAGCAGCGACAAATGCTAGCAAAGGCGTCAAAATCAATCGTCAAGCCGAAGAGCGCGCAGGGGAGCACGCGCGCGTCGATTTGGCAACGGTGTGTGTCGAACACTTCTCTTATTGCGACATCCTACAATCGCGCGCCTCTCGGCTCATCAACGCCGACTGCTAACGCTGCCCTGATGTACCAGCAGCGCGTGCGCTTCGCGCACGCTGACTGGTACCTCGGCTAAGATTGCGGGACCGGTTGACGGAGAGCAGGGGCCAGAGAGAGGCACTGAGCAGGTCAACTGTCGGCAGGCGCCCGAGTCTACTTTGAGTAACAGCACCCAACGAAATTGCTCAATACTGCTCAAACACCGTCGACAGCTAACTCAAAGGTAGGTGGAGAGAAACACGATGACGCATGGTCAACAGAGAATGCGTTTACTGCGTGATCACCCGTTGCTATCCAGGCTGAGTTGCGGAGTCAACGGTATCTTCTCCTGGCGTCTGGACTTCAACAACATAAACAACACCACCGACAACAATTTTTCTACAACTTCACTTCCGTCTGTAATGGCTGCAATAAGCTCCACTTTTCACTCGCTGCATCTAAACGGGATGAATTTTTGCGTGGGACAACCTACTGTGATGACGCCAGCAGAAGAAGATGTAGCGAAAGAACTTGCCAAGTTATCACGTATAACAAATGTTATGATCCCGATCAGCACCCTGGACTTTCTGTTTCAGCGTTTTGAAATGCTCGAGAGGCAGCTTGACGAGATAAAGTCTCTCAAGAGTCGGAGCCCATTGTCACCTGGCTTCTCTGCTTCGCTAGCAGGTGCGGATACTTCCGATAGCGGGAAGCTGGCTGCGAGAGTCTCCGCTCTTCAAAAAAGTATAGACTCGCAAAACTATCTATTACAGGAAATGAATGCGAATTTCAAGCTGCTTCTCGACAACAACATTGCTCAGAGGGAGGCACTAAATAACGCGCAAAAAGGTTCCACGATTTCCCTGGGTACTGGTCGAGCGATCTCGCTGGACAGTGGTCTGATTTTTAAGATCACTGAGCCGGAAATCACTCGTTTCCCGCCAGGTCTCGGGGCCCGGGATGTGCAAACTGGGGAGAGCGGTACTGAGTGCTGCGAACTAATAATTAATGGCATCTTAGATAAAGATCAAGAAGTCTCTCAAGAAATATTAAATGAAGTCTCCTATGCAGTACTCGGTACTGTTCTTCCCTTTTTCGAGAGAAGCAATATGGTTCACTCTCGGGTCCTGCGGACCCGTGACTTAGGTGCGAGGGGAGGCAGTGAGGTAGAAGGAGGCTTGGGATCGCGTCCGCGCGCGCTGCCTTCTTGCATCGTCAGACTCGCCAACCTGAGCCTAGTCAGGGATGTTATGCGAGCCAAGCGCGCTCGAGAACAACTATCTCACCACCAATAACATCAAACCCGAGTTGCTTGGTCCGGAAACTGCCTCTTGTGTGCTCAAATATAAAATATTCATAAATGAGATGTTCTCCCAGGAAAAATTTTTAACCTTCAAAAACTTGAGGACCATTGCACAGGGGCTTGGCTTGAAGTATGTTTGGCACGTCAGGGGCAGGTTCTTGGCCAGGCGAACAGGTGGTGAGCGCGCGCATGCTTTCGCATCCGCTGCCGAAGCTTCGCTGACGAGCTCTCTACAGATTATGCAGCACGGCCCAACACACCCGCATCGAACTCCTCACAGATGGATTGACGCCATATTAACTGATGACAATGACGTAATAATTGATTTCAAGAATGAGTGGCTACTTAGTTTCAGAAAGCACGGCATCATAAATGTTATTATCAACATCTTCATACCAGTCCCCGTTAGAGACACTTTTTCATTTCGAGATTATAATAGTGTATGTCCTGCTTCTCTCAATAGGATGCTGTCATGCTGTGACTGGGAGACCACGAATTCTTTAGAATCCGATCTGGAAGGAGCATTAAATAACTTGAACACCAATCTTAACATAGTTACTGCTGAATTAGCACCTTTGAAGTCAGTTAATCCTAGTAAAAAAAAAATATGCTCCTTGGGTTAGGCCCGAGTTAAAACAACTCATTGATAAACGCAATGCCATACACAGCGATACAAACGCACTGGGAAAGCAGAGTTACTTCATGAGTTTCTTCGGTTCAACAATGAGGCTGACGAGCGTATAACTCAAGAGCGTAATTCCTTCCAACACAAACATCTTGCAGACGCTCTCGATGAGAATAAAAACATTTGGAAGGAAATGCGTAACCTCGGCCTCTTACCTCAGCGTAAAGAGGATGATCTTCATGGTTTTACACTGGGGGAGCTGAATGCTCACTTCCCGGGGATCTCTGTCTCTCTCCTCGAGAACATCGATGAAGCAATGGACATTATACGGTCTGCAAGCGAGGAGTGTTTTGTTTTTAAACTGATAAACCTTACTGATGTAGTCCTTATTATTTCTCACTTTTCCTCGCAGCGAGAGGAATTGACGGGATTCCCCTGAAGATAATTGTGAAAGCCCCTACGGCTATTGGCGATTATTTAGTACAAATCTTTAATTCCTCTTCGCCCAGGGAATCTTTCCGAGTTCTTGGGAGCAGGCACAGGTAATAGCACTTAAAAGAGTTGTAGCACAATTAAGAGTATCGTACTTTCGTTAGCCCTGCTTTGTTTCTTATCCAAAGTTCTCGAAAAGATCGCCCACACCCAAATCACGGAGTACCTAAATAGAAATAATCTCCTTGATCTCTTCCAGACCGGATTTAGACGATATCACAGCATGCAGACTGTCCTAATTAAATTAACCGATGATATACGCATGGCCAAGGACAGGAAGAAGGTGACCTTACTTCTGTTATTTGACTTTAGTAAAGCATTCGATACTATTTTACCAACGAAACTACTAAGATAACTAAGAGCACTCTGGGATTCTCAAGGACGGCGCTTTTGTGGACTAAATAGTACTTGTAAGGTCGCTCCCAGTCCGTACTTTCAAAAAGTGGCGGCTCATCTGACTGGCTCGAAAAAACCTGGGAGTTCCACAAGATTCCATCCTGGGACCACTGCTCTTCTGCCTTTACGTAAATGACCTACGCGACATACTCAACAAACGAACAGTAAATCACATTTTTTTATGCAGATGCCCTGCAGATATATCTGCGTACCACAAAAGATAAGATTCTAGAGGGGATATCTCGGCTGACCGATGTTGCACAATTAGTGTCTGAGTGGGCGGGGGACTCTGGCCTGCATCTTAATGCTGGCAAAACCAAGGCAATTATTTTTGGGTCAAAGACAAATATAAATAGTATTAATGATATGGACCTGTCAAGCATTGGGATGCCCGGGGAGGTTCCCATCCCTTTTAGTGGCGAAGTTGTAAGTCTCGGTGTTACTCTGCAAAGGGCCACTGTGGCCAGGAATGGAAATGGAGACACGTATGCCCTCCTATTTCCATGCAGGGGTACGAGAGAAAGAAATTTTTTCATCCACTGGTTCATAAACCTCGCGCCAAAGTAAAACAAAGTTCGAGAAGAACACGCAGTTACCGATGCAATCATCATAGCACCGCCCCCGACGACCAGCACAGCAGTATGATGGGCGGAGCCTAAGTCCTGACGTTATCAACGGCGCGCAATTCAAAACTTAATAATCACAATTAGAAAAATGTTTGTTTGTATTGCATATTAGAAGAAAAAAAACATTATACTATATTATTAATATATTAACAAAATATTTTAATACGTAATCTTATGATTAATTATGCTTCACGTGGTATTATCAGGTGGAACCAGTTTAAAGTTGGCGCGCTCCTGCACGAGGATAGGAGCGCTATCAACGATAAGATAGTTATCTGTGTGCGCAAGGTAAATAAGGGCTAGGTAACCACAAGAGAGAGGGTGAGAGAAAGAGAGGGAGGGAGAGAGAGAGAAAGAGAGGGAGGGAGAGAGAGAGAGAGAGAGATTAGATTAGATTAAGTCTTTTATTGACACCATGGGGTAAGACCCCGTCTGGCGCTTTAAGCAAAATACATAGTGCAACAAATCGGATGAAGAGCACAGTGATGAGCGGTTTGTAATAGAACAATGAATAAAATAGTGAACAAAGATAGTACAATTAAAAGTGACGCAAAAATAAGAATAAAATAAAAATAAAAATAAAAATAAAAATAAAATAAAAATAAAACAAAATTAAAATACAACTAAGCAAGAGTACGCAATCGCAGGTGAACGAATGAGATGAGATGAGATGGTATGAGATGCTAGCGGTATATACATAAGTAGTAGTGACGGTAACAAAGGTGATAGCGAATTGATGCAATGAGAGAGGGAGATGACAGAAGAAAAATGAACATGAGGGCAGGAAAGGGAGGCAAAAAGGTGGGAAGTGGAAGGGGAGATAGAAAAAAGAAAAAGAAAAGAAAATAGGGAACAATGGGGTGGCGAAGGATATGGAGGGGGAAAGCAGGGGGTGATGAGCAGGGAACAGAGGTACGATGTACGAGGGCGCGCGAGAAGGGATAAGCGAATAGGTATGGGGTATGCGATGAGTGACGCACCAGCTGCAGCTCGGCCGAGAGAACACAGGCCCTACAAACGGGCACGAGGGACAGCTGTTGGCAGCGGTAGGCGGTAGAGCAAGCACGCAGGCAAGCCTTCGTTACGAACGCGAAGGTTCCAATCAGCCACATCACGCGCAAAAAGGACTTCTCGGAATGAAACCTTGAACGAGTTAAGACCGGCAGGGGAAAAGTCGGTGACATGCACCGAGTTGAGCAAATCAATTGCTTCGAGAGCGAATGAGTGTTTGAAAGCCTCTGTTCGACGTGGAGGTAGCTCAAACGGTCGTGGCGGGTGGCGTTCAGAACGGCTCAGGTCCAGGTCGACACTGTGTTGAATCTCTCAATGAGGTACAGTGGATAAATGTTGGCCACAACCTTGTACGCCTGGACACCGATGAGGTATTAACGCCTTCGGCGGGCGGACAACCAGCTAAGTGCGAGCCTGTGGGGCGTGATGTGCTCACGACGCGGTATATTGTCGGTTACAAACCGCACGCAGGGTTTAAGAGCTCTCTCCAGCTTCTCCACACGCTCGTTATCAAGGTGGTTATACACCGGGGCGGCATAGTCGAGATGGGGGAAGACAAGGGTCTCAGCGAGGTTTTTCCTTACGTCTCGCGATAGTGCATGGCGGAAAAAGCGCAGAGTATAAAGCGAGCCAAACACTTTGCGTGTTACGTGTCTAACATGCGCCTGCCAGTTTAGGGTGTTAGAAAAGGAGGCTCTGTGCTTCCGTCACGTATGGGAGGCTGACGCCGTTGGAGAGAGAGAGAGAGAGCGAGAGAGCGAGAGAGAAAGAGAGAGAGAAAGAGAGAGAGAGAGAGAGAGAGAGAGAGAGAGAGAGAGAGAGAGAGAGAGAGAGAGAGAGAGAGAGAGAGAGAGAGAGAGAGAGAGAGAGAGAGAGAGAGAGAGAGAGAGAGAGAGAGAGAGAGAGAGAGAGAGAGAGAGAGAGAGAGAGAGAGAGAGAGAGAGAGAGAGAGAGAGAGAGAGAGAGAGAGAGAGAGAGAGAGAGAGAGAGAGAGAGAGAGAGAGAGAGAGAGAGAGAGAGAGAGATGGGAAATGATGACTCGCGTAAGTAGAAAACAATTTACTATAAAAAGAGGATTAAAACATTAAAAACGGCCGCGATTAACGCACAAAAAAGAAAATGAAAATAGAAAGATATATTATGGGGAATCCCATAATCAGAATATCATGTGATAATTATAGTACAGATAGTTTGAGGTAACGAACGAATCAAAGCTCGACACCTGAGTATACGTCCGCAAATCCATCATATAAGATATCACAAAAGGGCTTGTCCGCAATTTAGATATCTTAATAGTTGAATCATTAATTATCTATCGATGGGAAAATTAAACCGGCGGTCAAAGGACACTCGCTCTCAGTTTCAGCTCTTTAGAACTTCTAATATCTTTTGCCTAAGTGGTAGTAAATGATCTGTCAATTTGTGCGAGCCATCACGTAGCTGTTCGCTCATCTAGTCATCCAGAATTAAGCAGAGACACGCCTTGTTTCACAATTACAGGTAGCATAAAAGGAAGGTCTGGGATTACTCCGAAAGGATAAACCCGGCCCAGTCATCTAGAGTTAATTTAGATAGGTGATTTATTTTTTTTATACAAGCGTGAACGAAAGACATCTTAGTGAGGGGCTGAAAAAGGCTCGCCTTACCCCAAAACCTGAGTGGAACTTTTAGTGACACTCATTCACCTTTTACGGCGCGGTAGTAAGTATACTTACTATCTAACCTAAATCGGGATTTTGTGTATATAGTGCTTAAAATTAAAGTTTTACATGGGTTTTTTTTTCTTTTTTAGCTATCTAAGATGTCAATGAACATATACCAATACAGAATTATACTTTTGTACTGCCATTTTTTTTATAATAAACAAGAAGGCAAGAAAATGGCAATTTCATAAAAAATCGGCTTTGGAATTGCTATTATACTTAGAATCATCAAAATATATTTCTAGGGGGTTTTTGGGGTCGCTAATTACGAATCTGAAGTCAAAATTTAAAAATCTACAAACCCAGTAACAATTGTGGCCAAAAAATATCGTTTTAAATAATGTGCGCCGCAAAGGGTTAAAGGGAATGTCTCTGCACTAACAAGAGGAGGCAGGTTGGTGTGAATCGTCGATTACCATGAAACTTTGCTGATGAATAGAGTATCAAAAAATATTCGACACGTGTTTTTTTAATGTTGCCAACTCGCTGGTTTAGGGGGTTAAAACCACCCGCGAATTGATAAAAATAGGTCTTTTCGGCATTAAGAACGCATCAGTATTAGATAGAAAATAGTAATAAATAATTATTATGATTGTATGACTCGAAAGAGAAACAAAAAATATTCGATACGTGTTTCTGATTTTTTTTTCCTTCGAGTTTATATAGCGAGTAAAAACCGCCCTTACAAATACAAATATTTAGTCCTCAATTTTAATTTATTAACGCTATTCTCTCGTTAGAATCACATTTAAAAAAATGTTTTTAATAATTAGACAAGGTCATCAAGTGGTGCCTCCCGCTTTGACCTTGGGGTCCAATTTGAAGGTCATGTCAAGGTCAACTTCGATTTTTTTTAATAAAAACTCTTATTTTTTAGCGGAAATAGAGACTTGAATGTTCTATATTCTTATTAAGCGGACCCCAGGGGTCATTTCAAAGTCACTGATAGTTTTCAACACTAAATTGTGACAATATGGTGTTTAAGAAAAATTTGCGTGAGCGGAGATTACAGGAGTTAAAAACCGTCGTAAGGGGACTCAGTTTACCTAACATCTCAAGGTCATCTGAAGTTCGCAACGTCCACGCCATCGATTTTGGATCATGTGGAGATTTAATCTTCATCATAATGATACACGATCTTTAATACAATATTACCATTTCATACATCCACCATTTAATACCAATAGTTTTTTTAATACGTGAAATCTAGAAAATTATTTGTGTTGACAAAAAATTTTAAATCAGATGTGAAGTATAGATCCAGCAAAATTTTTTTTCGTAAATTGTAATTTTTTACGACTTGTATGATATTGATCCTACGCAGTTAAAATAATATGCTTTATTCTGTAGGTTTTGTAGCAAGATTATAAGTAGTTATAAATTAAATCCTAAAATTATCAAAAATCGAAGACATATGGCAGTTCAAAATTTTATCCATACTTTATTATATTTATAAATAAATTCGTTACACAAGAAAAATAAACCATGTTTACATAACTATCTATATCTATACAGTTATAGTATTTTTCGATACTAGTGCGTAAAATAGGGTTTTACGCACCAAGTGTGTGGTGCGATCACACGAGGTCGGAAATCCTTACGCACAAGTGTCGAGCATTATAAAAAATGCTTGAAACATAATTGTTTTTTACACCATGCACATCTTATTATTGCTGTTTCTCCACATATGTCACAAATCGGTTCTTGTTCGGTATTAAAACAAAATTCAACTGGATTTTTAAAGTTTATAAGTTTAGTCACAAGTTTATAAGCATAGCCACTTTTGTACTATCCATATTTAAATACATCCTGAAATCTTGGCGAAGAAAGCTAATTGTGCATTCTTATAATATTGTTTCGTTCATGCAAATTAACATTGTAGTTGAGTAAAATTACCATATCTGAAAACTTTCTAACAAAGTTCTTCCAGAAACGGAAACCGTACACATCTGAAGCTGAATCATTTCTGTTGTGCCTTTCGGTATTATTTTCAACTTTAGGTTAACATGTGGTGGTATAACCTCACTTACTGTTTTATCACATTGTCCGCTCCATGAAACCAATAATAGAACTGGAATGTCTCCGCTCTGTGGTAAAAATATTTCTTGTACCCAAGTTTGAAGTAATTCTTTAGATAATTTTAAAGAGGTTGATGCTTCAACGCGTACATTTGTTGGTACAAATAAATTTACAATAACACGTGATCCAAATATCCCATCTTTTTCCTTTAAAACTATAAATAAAGGTGATAGTAACTTTCCTTCCGCAAATACAGTCAGATGTATTGTGTAACTCTGTGTTATAGAGGAAAGAGATTGAGCAACACATTCTACTTTTTTGCGCCTTCATAACACAATGTTCAATGCTGTGCATCTCCAAATTAAATCCACTTTGATCTGAATTAAAAACATTTTGTGCACCGTATTGGGAAATTAATCCACTAACATCGTTTCTAAAATTTTCGCGTTGTTGCTGCAAATCTTTCATGTTATCCACCGGCGAATGAGTAACAAATTTAGTTATTTTTCGGGAAACAATATTGTGTTTACTCTTAAACTGCTGTGCCCACCAACGAGATGCTTTAAATCATGGCATTTTCAACTCAATTTTTTTTATAGAGCCCATCTCTTCAAGTCTATATCGTGGACAGCTATTTTAAAGGCAACTGCTTCTTGAAATTTATCTAAAGTATACTTCGAAACTTGGTATAATTGTTCGTGTCTATCACCTCCTGCTTCCACTTGATCTCTCCACCGATACAATTGCTGAATTGAAATCACTTTCCTGAAATTTTTTTTTACACTTTCTAATGATAAAGGCTTTGTTTTTCCACTCTGCCAAAATGCGACCGCCCGTTTCTTGTAATCGAAATTTATTGGTTCATCTCTATACAAACAAGCAGGAACATCTGCATAATCTTGAGATGTGTCACTTTCATGAATAGCTTGTGCAAAGATATCACTATCATAATCGTAAAAATGTAGTTGTATTTCTTGATCAATTCCAATAGGATTATCAATACTATGTCGTATTATATCTTCTATATAATCATGTAGAAGTTGTTCATCTTCGTTTACTTTTCAACGGTCAATTTCGATTTTATTTGGATTAAAAGTTGAAGATAATAATGTAACAACAGTTATTGGATTAATAATCATGTTAAAAAATCAAGAAAATGAAATAAAATTATTGAATATAATTTCAATAGTATTACGTTGATTACACCTTTCTTCCAAGTACAAGCAGCATATGTTGTAGTGGTTTTCAAATGATTGGGGATCAACTACATTTTTTGGTAATCTACTATATTTTCAGATTATTTATAAAAAATTGAGAAATCTATAAAAACGGAGAAATATGTATAATTCCGCAATTCGGAAAGTAAAAATATTTTACAGTTGATTTTGGGAATTATTTTTAGATGGCAAGAATAAAAAAAAACCGTATCGAATATGTTTAGTATACACTTGGATAAACAGAAATCGAAATCAATTATAACTCGGTTCCAGCGTCAGCTGCTTACAAATAGTATATCACAGTCGTATAATGTATGAATAGAAAAATCAACATTAACCAGTGAATAATGATTTTTTTAAAATGTCATACTTATAACACGAATACTAGTACATTATGCAACAAGAAAGTGTAGTTGGAGATTATTCCCGCAGGTGCCTGTAAGGCAGTAATCACTCGAGGAAATAATCGACTTTACTCCGTGCTGCATATACCGTGAACTGTATTCACGACCTAATTGTGTAGCCCAACTTTGTTGTCGTGAAAGACCTCCTCCACTCCGCCCCCATTGTTATGACCTTCAAATAACCTCTGGGACCTCCGTGACCAAGGCCATAATGACGTATTTAAACGTATAAAATTTCAGTCTAAATTATGTCAGGTAAATAAAATATTGGTTCCTATTAAAAAAATCTAAGTTGACCTTGAAATGACCTTCAAATTGGACCCCAAGGTCAAAGCGGGAGGCACCACTTGATGACCTTGTCTAATTATTAAAAACATTTTTTTAAATGTGATTCTAACGAGAGAATAGCGTTAATAAATTAAAATTAGACACTGAATATTTGTATTTGTAAGGGCGGTTTTTACCGTTATATAGAGCCGAAGAAAAAAAATCAGAAACACGTGTTGAATATTTTTAATTTCTCTTTCGTGTCATATAATCATAATAATTACTTATTACTATTTTCTATCTGAAACTGATGCGTTTTTAATGCCGAAAATACCTGTTTTTATCAATTCGGTGGTGGTTTTAACCCCCTAAACCAGCGAGTTAGAAAAAATAAAAAAACACGTGTCGAGTATTTTTTGATACTCTATTCACCAGCAAAGTTACATTGTAATGGGTGATTCACACCAACCTGCCTCCCCTTGTAAGATCTAACCGTCGCACATAATTAAATTGTAATCGTGGCTTCAGATGCGCGTCTTTACTTGCTCGATTTTCTTTTCGGCTATTCGTAAAGTCATTTAGGATTGGTATTTACGTACGTAATCATTGATATAGGAGTTAGAAAGAATATTTTCGTTATATAATACACTAGGGGAAGGGGGGGGGTACCACCCCTACTCGCTCCGCTCGTCAACCCCCCATATTTAGAAAATGATTAAATTGTAAATTCTGTTCTATTTTTTTAGCCTAGGGGTAAATAGAAAGATCCGTTTTATCTTAAAGTAGGCCTATTATACTGACTATGTCACTATCAAATTTTTGAAACCATTTAAATTGTAGTTTTAATTGAACGAAGTAAAGAAATTGAATAAGTTTTAAACTACCTGATCTGCCGTTTATATTACTTGATCTTCTCATTTTCTTGAATATCACCAATAACCTCTAATTTCAAGTATATGCTTTCAACAGGAAAAAAACAAAAATTGACTCCAAAACCAATTTCACTACTTACGAGTGCACTCTTTTGAATGCTGAGGTCTAAATTACATTTGGATAGTTCCATAAACCAACACGGCAGTTTTTTAGTAAAAAATTACTAATAACCAAATTGTAATCAGCACCCTCGAATACATCTGTATACCAATTTTGAGCCAAATCTAAGCTTTTTTCGAAATTTTCACCACCATATTGGATTCACCATTTTGAATTTCGAAAGACCAATAGCAAAATCTTTATCATAGACCTCGTAAACTGTTGTATACAAATTTAAAGCTAAGTGCTTCCTTTAACCTTTTGAGCGCCATTTTGAATTTCGAAAGTCTGATAGCAAGATCGCGATCAGCGACCTCGTAAACCCCTGTATTCCAATTTTCAGTCAAATCTAAGCTTTCTTAGAATCTTTTAAGGCCATATTGATTAGGCCATTTTCAATTTCTTAAGTCCATTAAGAGAATCTTGATCAACGACCTCCAAAACCACTGTAGACTAATTTTAAGCAAAATCTAAGCTTCCCTCGAACTTTTGACCGCCATTTTGAATGTCGAAAGTCTGATAATCAGATCGTGATCAGCGACATCTGAAACCCCTGTATTCCAGTTTGAAGAAAAATCTCAGCTTTTGTCGAATTTTTAATCGCCATATTTGATCCACCATTTTCAATTTTGGAAGTCTGATAGCAAAATCGTGATCAGCAACTTCGAAAATCGCCGTATACCGATTTTGAACACAATTTAAACTTTTTCTTACTCTTCATTACCATATTGTATCCGCGGTCCAATCTAAGCTTCCTTGGAACTTTTAACAGCCACTTGGTTCTGCCATCTTGAATTTCGAAAGTCCAATAACAAAATCTTGATCAGCGATCTCGAAAACCCTTATATACGTATTTCAAACAAAATCTAAGATTCTCTCGAACTTTTGACTGCCATTTTGAGTTCTGAAAGTATGATAGCAAGATTGTGATCAGCGACCTCGTAAACATCTGTATTGCACATCTTATTGTTGCTGTTTCTCCACATATGTCACAAATCGGTTCTTGTTCGGTATTAAAACAAAATTCAACTGGATTTTTAAAGTTTATAAGTTTAGTCATAAGTTTATAAGCATAGCCACTTTTGTTCACAATCCTTATGAATTACGGGTGTTGAATTTTGTTTTTCATTCGTATTTTCCAACATTTTCTTTAAAAATTCCTTTTGTTCTATTGTTACTCTTGATTTAATTTCTTTATCCGTTTTTTGTGGGTTTTCAGTTACTATATTAACATTATGATTCAGTTTATGGGAAGGTTTTAGCTTGATTTTAGTATTATTTATTTGTAAATAACTCTCGTCTAGTCTTAATTTTTGTTCAGTAAGAATTTTAATTCCTAAAATTCCGTCGTAGGGTAGACAAAAATCTTCTGGTGCAACATAAAAATCAATATTTAGTACATTGATTTTCATTTTTATTACTGCTAATGTCTCAATAGTTTTATCTGTGATACCGGATAAACGAATTTTTCTATTTTCTAAAATTATGTTAGAAGGTATCTGATTTCTTTTGATAATATTTAATTGAGCTCCACTATCTACTAGTAAATTACATATTTTATTTGTATAATGATTCTCTATTTCGATATACTGAAGTGAGTTTTCCAACTTCAGAAAATACATTGCAATCTTGGTCGCTGTTATTCTGTCTTGTATTTTTTCCTTTTCAATACTATTTACTTCGAGTTCGTTAAAATCAATTAAGTTTATTTCGTTAACATTTTTTCCTTCCGATTTGTTAGCTGCCTGATTTTTCTTCATGTTTTCATTAATATTCCTTAAATTCTTTGAAATTAATAAATCAATATTCATATCTTTCCCTTCGTTGCGATTTATATTTGTAATATTATCGCAATTAAATGTACTTACTTTAATATATGCGTTATTTTCGAGTGGTTGTTTGTTAATCCTTCTAGTCCACTCATTTCCAGAAGAATTTGTTAGTTTTCCGAATTTTGTTGATCAAATACTACTTGCGAAGTACATTCTTCGGTTGTATGATTTGTGCTTTTACACATTTTACAAAATTTATCTGATTCATTTTGGAGTATCTTGATTTCATGGCAATTGTCTATTTGATGTCCATTTTTATTGCAATAAGAGCATTTAATTTGTGCCGCCAGACTTTTTAATTTTCTACAATCTTCCAACGTATGCCCGGTGAATTTACAATATTCGCATGTTATACTTTGTGTACTAAAGTTTCCCCGATAGTTACTATTTGAATTATTTGAGAAATGGTGACCATTTTGATGATTTGTTCGGTAAAATCCGTTTCTATTTTTATCCCGGTATTCATAAAGTTTATTTAAAGAATTGTAGTTGTTGCTTGAGAACGTACTTTGTTTATTATTACTTATTTTTCTACAAATTTTCGCTGAATGTCCCGGCATGTCGCAAAATTGACAAATTTCTTTATTCTGAGAGTTTTGTTGCCTATTTTGCATAATTAAAACTTTTATGCTCTCGCAATCCGCGGTTTCGTGACCTTCATCCGCACATATCGCGCACCATATCGTTCTTTTGTTTATCGTGCAGTATTTCATTGAGTGGCCGAAGTTGTTGCACCTCTTACATAATGCTGACGACAATTTTTAGCCGTGCGTGACGCGCTGCCACAGACTTCGCATGATTCCGTAATTTTTGCCGAATTATTGCACGTAAGCGGATCGTGTCCCCTTTCCTTACATTTCCAACACAGTTCGTATTCTGTAATAGTAGGACATTGTGTCACCTCGTGCACCATATTTTGGCAATATTGACAATGATTACTCGACATCGTATTTAACTTACACGCGTCTACTGAGTGGCCTTCCGTATTACACAATCTGCAAATTAATTTTATTACATTCTTAGCTGTTCTGCAATGATGTGAGACATGCTCTTTACTTTTACAATAGACACATGAAGCTTTCATGCAAAATAATGCTTCGTGATTTATTTCCCTACATAATTGGCAAAAAACTGATTTACTTTTATTTGGATTTGGAGCTTCGAAATTAAACAATATGCTTATATTATCATTCCTTAAGCTATTTTGTTGTTTTAAATTTGATTCAATTCTAATAGCTTTTTGTACTTCGTTATCCATGTTTTGCTGTTCTCCGAGTTCTATTAGAATTTCCTATTTTAATTCTCTTTTAAAACTGCTGAGTATGTCGTTTTCTAAATGTGTTTTAAATTCTGTTGATAGTTCTCTTGCTACATTTGGTTCTAATTTTTTTAATTCCATTATTTGTGTGCCTAATATTCGTAAATTATTTGCAAAACGTAGTACATCTTCATTTGATTTTTGAATTTATTGTGTTAGTTTTCCGTATAATAAATGGATATTATCCGTCGATGGATATAATTTATGTATGATTTGAATAAACGTCACAATATTTGCGATCTCTACATTTGCTAAAGCTTTATAAGTTTCGCCCCTGAGCTTTATTTTGAGAATCTGAACTAGGTTCAGCTCGTCATTATCTGAGATTATTCTTTTTGCTTGTTTTAATTTTTCTATGTATTCATCAATTGGAATATTTTCCCCGTCAAAATCAGGTACTAATTTGGCAACTTCTTTAAGTGGTAACTTTAATGGTTGATTTGCCATTTCTACTTCGAAAATGATTAGATTTTCGTTTATTTGAATTCTTACCTCTTCGTTATTATTTAAGTTATTATCTTTAGCGAAAATGAGACTTTGTTCATTAAGCAATCCGCCTATGTCAGTGTAATCGTGTTACTTGTCGTCTTCTAAATATGCTGAGTCGTTAAAAAATGCATGGCTTTGACCTGGTGCATTCGGTGTATAAAAAGTATTTGGTGATATACTATCTTGTTTTATTTCCGGAATTAAAAGATTATTTATATTTTTTCCACGTATATCTTGTTCTTGCGTGAATTTTGTAATATTCTGCTTTTTGTTTAAATTAACTGAAGTTCGTGAATCTGTTTCTTCTAGTTCGTTAAGGTTTGTTTTTGAAGTCGATGGAATTGAAACTATTTCCGCATTTTCCTCTGTTTTTAAGTCCAATAGTACGTTAGCATAAGTTTGTAATGAAAATCGGTTCAACTGTTTATTTGGAGGTGATCTTAGAACTCTTGGTTTCCTTTCGAAAGCGTTCGTTTGCTTATTTCTATCATCTACTTGCTTTTTTAAATCAAGGTCTAGACATTTACACTCACGTTTGGCTGCAAGAAAAGCCAATCAGACCTGCTTTAACACGGCCTTATACTGACCCACATAAGGTGATCTCTCGCAACAACGAAAATCACATGTGCAACATAGACTAACGGCACCTCTAAGACAGTGAGTATTGAACGCCTGAAACCTGCATTCATACTTCAACAGGATTCTGACGGCGCTGAGGACAATACTCCTCAACCGATTGGAACTTCCATTCCAATGGCTGAGAACAGCACGCCTAAACCTACTGGCATTCTCAAACCCTCACACCTTCCAACAGCAGATGAGCCACCCTCACCTTCCACTCAAACGTCTCCACCCAAACTCGAACGCATTAAGTTCGTTCCAAACATTTTAAAACAAAACAAAAAGACTGAATCAATCCATTTTCATAGATAGGACTTGCTCATATCGGAGGGGGTGCAGTGGCCAAACCTATACTTTTACTGAATTTATCGCGCTACGCGACCTGCTGTGAATACGTTCGTTCAGTAACTTTAAGCTTAAGACAATTACAAGTAGCTTGCATGTTACATTCCTTCTCACGGATCACAACCTCGTTTTACTTATGTTACCTTGCGGAACCAAAGACTACACTAGTCTTATGGAGTCAAATCGAAAATTGTAGTCCCTATTACAAGCAAATACTTGTACAATCATTATGCTGTGATTTTAGATCTTAAGCTGCGTTCGTTTTTCAACAAAAAATTTTTAATATTGTTACCAAATTACAACTTCACATTTAACAAATGTTACAACTCTCTGCTTGCTGACTACTCTTTTATTTATGTAATCTCTCTCATCAGCTAATTCCACCCCTTATATTCACAAAGAAATTGTACTCATTTTTTTTCTTGTTTCGGGGGGAGTACTATACCCACCGATAGATGACGGCATTTTCTAGGGTTAGGAGAAAAAGCAGCTCATGCTGCGAGCGAGCGCCTCGGACGTCGCCGCTCAGTTCCGCTCAGTCTTCCGCACGAGGCAGTCAAGGCAGAGAGAGAGAGAGAGAGAGAGAGAGAGAGAGAGAGAGAGAGAGAGAGAGAGAGAGAGAGAGAGAGAGAGTCAATAAACATAACTAGTAGGATAAACATCGTCTCCTCATTCGCGACCTCACCCACCTAATTCC
This sequence comes from Torymus aiolomorphi, assembly GCA_036365515.1. Classification (NCBI taxonomy): domain Eukaryota; kingdom Metazoa; phylum Arthropoda; class Insecta; order Hymenoptera; family Torymidae; genus Torymus; species Torymus aiolomorphi. The sequence goes on along the minus strand of CM070874.1, from coordinate 9,564,441 downwards.
TACAGGTATATGTCAGTCAATCGAAAGGTTATAGCGATGGAACAAGCAAAGTTTGTAAGTTACATAAAGCACTGTACGGATTACGAGAAAGTCCAAGAGCATGGTATGAATGTCTAGATGAATATTTAATAAAGATAGGATTTAAAAGGAGTAATGTGGATTATTGCTTATATACTCAAGGTGAAGGTTTAGATCAAATTTACTTATTAATATAGGTCGATGATTTGTTGATTTGTAGTAAGAGTACATAGAAAATTCGAATTTAAAAAGAGTTGTATCAGAAAAATTTAAGATGAAAGATCTAGGAGAAGTTGAAGAATATCTTGGTATTAATATAGAGTATGATTATGGAAATTGTGATATGAAATTAAGCCAAACTAAGTATGTAAAGTCATTACTTAATAAATATCAATTACAGAATAGTAAACTATATAGTACTCCTATGGAATCGAATCTCAAAAAATTGAAAATGCTGAAATATGTGAGTCAGATATTAAATATAGAAATCTGATAGGTGCATTACTTTATATAAGTTGAAGTACAAGGCCAGATATAAGTTATAGCGTAAATTATTTGAGTAGATACCAAAATAGTTATAATGAGACACATTGGAAGTATGCTCTAAGAATATTGAAATACTTGTACTTAACAAAAGATTTAAAGATGAACTATAAAAGAAATGTAAATCGCGAAACTATAGATTATTATGTAGATGCAGATTGGGCTGGCGATAATGTAGACAGAAAATCCACATATGGATATGTTATTAAAGTGTTTGGAAATGTAATTGATTAGAAATCGCGAAAACAAAAAACTGTAACAAAGGCCTCAACTTATTCAGAATATGTAGCTTTATCTGAGGCAGTTAGTGAAGTAAACTTTATACTAGAGTTAATAAAAAACTTTAATGTAAAATTGAGTTATCCTATAAAAATATTTGAAGATAATAAGGAGCGATAAATATAGCGAATTATGGAAACTTTACTAAGAACTCGAAGCATATAGAAATGCATTATCACTATGTTCATGAACGCGTGACAGAAAAAGAAATTGAAATAATTAAATGTTTTTTTTTTTTTTTTTTATTGTGCATTTCTAACCTTTGCAGGTTTATTTCTGCAATATACATAGTGTTATAAATTAAATACAATTATATACATAAAGGGTCGTACATACTATTTGATAGACACTTACAGATGCTAACGCAACTTACAAGTATATACAACGCATGAAAACAAAAATGATTAAATTCGGAGACCACAATCTTTAGTGAATACGTGAATCTGGCGGCAGGCTTCAATATTTGGCTCTGCAATGACGGCTTCTATACAATACGGAGAGTACTGACGGATTCGTCTTAGTTTTTTTTATAAGAACGATCCTAGCTGCTTCATATAAAGGGCATTGCTATAATACATGGTTTAAATTTTCTAGTTCTGAGACGCATTTACATTTGGGATCCTTTATTATTTTTACTTGGAAGAGAGAAGCAGCTAGGTTGTAGTGATCCGCTCTGCTTCTGTTGATCATTACAATGAAGTCTCGTTGAAGACTTCTTTTGCCTGAGAACCACGGTTTTCTACTGTCTTTAAAGAAGCTTTGGAAGAATCGTTTACCCTTTATTAAACCTGTTTCTTTTACAAATGCAGTCGTTTGCGAGAAGGTGCTTATTTTACAAGCGTGATAAAAATCAGTATACGGAATTACATTTATGTCAATATTTATAGAAGTAGTGACTGATTTCGCTTGACTATCTGCAGTTTCATTACCTCTGATTCCCATGTGAGATGGTATCCAGAATAGTTTTAGCTTAGTATTGAAAGGGTTACTGTTAAAAAATTCATAGTACTTTTTTTTAATTTCAAAGATGTATTCGTTAGTGTTTACGTTGTTATTAGTGGACTGAAGAGATTGCAAGGCATTGAGGGAATCCGAAAACATGAAAACATCGTGATTACGGTTTTGCAAGGCAAGACTTAGAGCGTCGTTCAGTGCTATACATTCGGCTGTGTACACGGAGGTATTTTTATTGATGGCTTTTAGATAACTTAAGTTCAGCTCTGGGCATATACATGCACTTCCTACAGCACTACTATCCGATTTCTTGCTACCGTCGGTGTAGATGGTATAGGCACTACCGTTTTTCGCTATAAACTTGTCAAGCAGGTCATTAGGGTTTTCGGATTTTTTAAGTTTGTGACCGAGAGATGAATAAAATGGGATTGAAGTTATCAAGATGCTGTAGTCGTAGTTATATAAAGGAAAGTTGCAACGAGAGTTTACTTCTGAGAGGATTTTAGAAAAATCTGTGTCCAAGATACACTCATGGATTAATCTTTTCTGTGCTTTGGATTTATATTTCTTGCTATTATTGGAAAAGGTTTTTAAAGCTTTATGGGTTGATGAGTTATAGGTGGATACTTGTTTAAAAAAAAATCAGTAGCTTAAGAGTTTGCATCTATCTTTAATTAGACATGATTTTGATTCTCCCAGTAGTATGTTAGTGGGAGTGCTGGTGCGGTATCCAAGGGCTGATCTTATTGCTGCGAATTGAATTTTTTCGAGTTTTTCGATGCTTGATTTGCGTGATAAATAAATGAAGCTGCCGTAATCAATGATGGAGCGAACATAGCTTTTGTAAAGGATGAGTAGAGTTTCTGGACTCGAACCCCACCAAGTGCCAGAGAGAAATTTTATTATGTTAAGAGCTTTGAGACATTTTTTTTGGACTAGATTAACGTGAGTGTTGAATGACATGTTATAGTTGAAAAAAATTCCTAGAAAGCGAGTGGATTCTTGAGATTTAATGATATGATTATCTATTACTATATTTGTGCTATTTGCAAGTATATTTTGGTTGTTAAAGTGAATTAATGCTGTTTTATTAGGCGAGAGTTCAAGCCCAAGAATGGAGAGATTATTTTTAATTGTTATAATGGCGTTTGTAATATTTTTTTTCCTCTTTTAACTGATTTACACTTAACATACAAAGCTATGTCGTCCACAAACTGAGATAATGAAACGGTTTTTTTTATATTGAAAGTTATATTGGCAACATATAGTATATAAAGTAGAGGGCTTAAGACTCCTCCTTGTGGAACGCCCTTAAATGTAAGCCTCGACGATTCATTTAGAGATTCTGTGAAAATAACTCTTTCATGCATAAGGAACTTTATAAAATGGATTAGTTGCAGCGGGCATCCTAAGGCTGCCAGATTGGAAATAAGTATATCGATATTGACATTATCGAACGCACCAATAACATCTAGGAAGGCCGCCAGAACACTTTTTTTCTAAGAACGCTTCATCATTTTTTGAGTGTAAGGTTTGTTAAATTATCAATGCACGACTTCCCTTTGCGAAAGCCACTTTGGCTCGGTGGAATCAGGTTGTGATATTCAGCTCACCATTGCAATCTATTTTTGATCAGTGTTTCAAACAATTTACACATGCATGACGTTAGTGAAATTGGCCTAAAGCTAGAGCCATCTGTTTTTGGGATAAAGAGGAGAAAGGAAAATGATATTATTCCACTGATTTTGTGTAAGGGAATGCCCAGGGGTTCTGTAACAGGCTATTATGTCGATTTGGGGATCTACATTGTTAATTTTAATGCCGCATAATTCGACGGAAACGTCCGGACTCGCTATATCATTTATTTCACAAAAAGTTAGGTTTTTACGAATTAAGAATAAGATACCTCCTCCTCCTCCTCTTGCATGAGAGCGATCTTTCCTTAAACATGTAAATCCTGGAAATCCTGTAAGTTTGCGTGCAGTGAGCCAAGTCTCAACGCAAATTAAAATATCGATATCCTTAATCACATGGAGAATTTCGCGTTGACGTTCTGTAAAGCTGTGGCAGTTCCAGTATACCATTTTTAAGGATGTGATTTTTGATTGTGTGACCATTTTTTTATGAATTATTATTTATTTATATATTTATTATTTATTTATTGATTTATTATTTTTTTTATATGTGCAATTTGTTTTTCTTTCTATTTAGATTGATATTGTTTATGTTTATATATCTTCTGTGTACGAGGAGTGGTTAGAGTCTGTATCCACGTCGTCTGTTCTGTTAAATAATTTTTTTCTTAATCTCGAGCACCGCACTTTTAAACTTTTATCTTCAGTATACGTGTAAGTTACTTCAAGTAGTTCAATGATTTCTTGGAAGTTGCTTGTTACTTTTTCGGCTATGCTAATGACATCAGATTTACTGTGTGTATCTTCTAGGAATAATTTGAGTTGCTCGAAAGTTAGAGCGTATTCATGAGGGGCCTTTTCTATAACTTCTTTGACTGGAATAAGCGCTTTATTTAAGCGTTCTGTATTTTCTGATGTCGTGAGCTGTTCCTTGCGCGGGTTTTTGCTGCGATGATTTTTTGCTTGAGATTTTGCAAAATAGTCATTTTTGTCCGTTTTAGTAAGGTTGTTTGTACCGTTGTCTATTTTTTTATTTTCGATGATTTGCATCAAGGTTTGCAATGAAGACTTTCCGGAAGATGTAGACGGAGGCCCTTTTAAACCTTTTTGATTGGTGTCGTCAAGAGTTGCATTCGTGTTTTTAGCTGGAGCAGTTTCAACAGTTTGTGAGCTTGAATTTGTTTGTAAAAAGTTCAAATGATTAGTTATGACAGAGTTATTTTGATCGTTTGGACACATCTTTGCTTTGGGTCCATTCTGTTTACATACATAACAACGTGTCGAGTCAGTGCTGAAGTATATCCAAGACGGTATTTCCTCGTATATTATTTGTAATGATTCTGGAATTAGATGAACGTCTTCTTGTTATACGTAAATCTGGCGTCTAAATGAAAGAATGTTTGATCTTCCGGGTTTTGTTAAGCTAGCTCTGATGTAACTTATTTGAGACACTGCCTGAATGCCCATTTTAACCAGATAGGCCGCTAAAGCCTCATTAGGGATATGCGGGCTTACATTGGATATTACCACTCTTTGATTTTTTTCCATAAGTGGGCGTATCTTTAATACTACATCCTTGACCAAGACCCGTTTGTTTGTAAGCTTTTCGACTAAATCTGCTTTGGATAATTATATACACACTCTTCGTCCCGAGATTTTCGATATGTAGCGGATTGTGCTCGTATCAACTACACTTTCCAAACAGTCTATATATTCGTCTATGGAAATACCTTCAATCGAATCGAGGACAATAGCTTGTTCTTTAGATGGAGTAACATTTTTTGAGATTGCATTGGCGTACGTTTCTTGACTGGAGAGTTGAGTTGAGGTTTTATCTGTAGTTTCCTTAGTGGCAAGGTTCCTGTTATCAGAAACCATTGCAGAAATAATTAAAATTGGTTCGAATGATAATATTGCGGATACATTTACAAAAGAGTTGTGTAGAGATAAGTTTGAAAAGTTCAGAAAATTATTGAACATAATGTAATAAATAAAAGTGTACAATAGGTATGTACGGAGGCGCGTTGAAAATGGCGTACATGTATATTGTACGTAGGATGAAAAGGACATTGTGTGCGAACGCGTGACAGTATCGAGAGCGCGCATGTAAGAGTCGCAACGCACACATGTTAGTCTCCCTAGTGTGTGCTGAGTATGTAACTCGACTAGCAGCGAGCGATGCGCTGCTCTTTCTCTCTACCGCTTTACGTTGGACAGTGAGCACCTCGCGCGTGGCGCGATGAAGCGCCGTATAGACCTAATTGTATTTTAACTTTCATAAACCAGTACTTTATATTTAAAACTGTCTCTTCTCCTTTTATTGACTACGCCACACCTCAACAATTTTAATTAGTAATTATCGTTTGCATTATTTTGAAGTGAGGTTTACAAAATTTTCTGGTATAATTGATCATAACCCACTGTATATTCAGAAGTAAACCTTAATTCTTGAATAGAACAAAATATTATATCTAATTTAATTAATAATATTTATATTAGGTTCAGTCAATAGTAAGCGATAATAAATAGCTATTGCTTTTATTTAATGTAATATTTATTGTATAAATACCAGGACATATTTTTTACAATACTAAACATAAAAAATGTTTTGAACAACAAAAAAATGCGATTTTTCTAATATTTGGGAATTTTTTTCTCGGAAACTATGCCTCTGACAGAAAATCACCTGAGAACATTTTTCTCAGAAAATGACGGAGAATAGACTAGAATTGTTTAAAACCAAAATATGGTATTTTTAAAATTTGTGTATTAAAATCGTTAAATAACAATTGTTACGAGTAAGCTATCGCAACATTCAATAATAAAAAGGGACACGCACGCACGCACGCTCACACGCACACACACACACACCATTCGCGAAAAAAAATTTTCTCAAAATCAACAAATATCAACATATATCGCCTTAAAACATCTTTTTGAACATTTTTTGTCTCGAAATTTTTTTTCACGTTACAAAGCTTCCTCTATCAGGAAGCAATTATCCCGAATTGAGAATTGATAAATTGAAGTTTTATAGTTTGCGACCAAAATATGTCTTATTTAACCCCATCAAAGAAGTTTGTCTCTGTATTTATTGCGCAATTTATGATTTATTTCTTACGAGCTTAATTAATTTGAGAGGGAGTAACGTTACAGAGTTGGATGAAATTCGGTCACAAATAATAAATAAATAAATAGGACATAATAATAATTTAGAACAAGAACATTCACGCACTCACACACAAAAAAACACTGAGAGGGCCCTAAAACGGACCCATCAGTACTGCCTAAGGCCCAAGACGTGAGCCACATACATGTCCCGAGACCAATAGACGGTGTCGCTGGTTATTAGTTTCCTCATGAGCTCAGCGTAAAAATGACTGATCCTGAGGGAACTGATGACCTGCTCGTTGTTGAAGTCCCAACCCCCGAGGGAGCCCACGATGAAGGCGTTAAGATTAACGGTGTAGCCTTGGTCTTCCAGTTGCTCGGCCAGGGGCCGGTACTTCCGTA